>CM053624.1:231180076-231201373 GCA_028646595.1 Phalanger gymnotis | reverse complement strand
GAGGAGGGCAGACTGGGGACCGGGGCAACCAGAGTGTACGCCATCTTGGAGTGGGGGGGTGGAAATGGGGAGAAAAATCTGTAATTCAAACGCATGTGAAAATTAATGCTGAAAACTAAAGATGTTAATAAAAAAAATAAATAAAATGAAGGCTCCGTTGCACCCCAAGGAAGCCATCAACAAGAAAAAAAAAAAAACTTCAGGAAGGAAATAATTCCTTGAAAACTAGAATTAGGCAAAGAGAAGCTAATAATTTTCAAAGACACAAAAAAAGAATTTAAAAATAGAAGAGAATGTGAAATATCTCATCAGAAAAACAACTGATCTGGAACACATATTGAGGAGAAATAAGATAAGAATAGTCAGAGTATCTGAAAATTATGATTTAAAAAAATAATCTCAATACACTATTACAAGAAATTATCAAGGAAAATTTCCCTGAAATTCTAGATCAAGAAGGCAAAGCAGAAATAAGAAAAAAAATCCACTGATCATGACCTGAAAGAGATCACAGGAGGAATATTTACAGGAATTTCATAGCAAAGTTTCAAAGGTTCCAGGTTAAGGAGAAAATATTGGAAGCAACAAGAAAAATAAATTTAAATATCATGGAGTTACAATAAGGATTACACTACATTGAAGGACTGTAGGTCTTGGAATACTATATTTCATAGAGCAAAAAAGCTGGGGTTACAACCAAGGGTAATTTGCCCAGCAAAGTTCAGTATACCCCTGAATGAACAAAAAAAATGGATATTTAATGAACTGAAACACTTTCAGGTATTTGTGACAAAAACAGCAGAACTCAAGGGAAAATTCAACATATAACATCCAGGAGAAATATAAAGTAAACATTAAGGACCAATTACAAGGGACTTAATAAAGTCAAATCATTTACTTCTTATAAGTGAAAATATTATCAGTTCTTTTATGACTGCCATTTTTATTTGGGCAGTTTAAAAGAAAAGCTTGAGCTGAGGTGAGCATAATGGGGTGATTCTAAAAAGAAAAATAGAACTGTGTAGGGAGAGATAAAAAGGAGCAATTATTGCATACAAATGAGGCCAAAAGGGGGAAAATGATACAGAAGCTAGTAGGTAGGAGTGCAGATAGTGCTGAATCCTTACTCTCATTGTGAATGGGTTAAAGAGGAAATAACATATATATCTAGAAGAGTATAAAAGCCTTCTAAATTCAGAAAGAAACAAGAGGGCAACAAGATAGAGTGAGGGAGAGGATGAGTAAGGGATTCTCGGAGGGGTGGGTAGGTTAAGTATTCCTTAATAGCAGAGGAATGAGGAAGGATAGGAATAGGATAAAAAGGATAGGGAGGAAAAATAGGAAGGAGAAATATATACAAGTAATTATAGCTTAGAATGTAAATGGGATAAATTTACCAATAAAATGGAAACTATAGCAGATTTAAAAATTGAATTCAACAATACATTGCTTTCAGGAAATGCTATAAAAATGAGAGAGATACACAAACACAAAATTAAGGGCAGGAATACAATTTACTATTTAAAAAAGCAGAAGTAATAATCATGATCTCAGACAAAATTAAAGCTAAAATAGATTTAATCAAAATAGAAAAATAGGGAAACTATATTGTCAGCCATATTCTTCAATATTGTTTTTAAATAATTTAAAATAACTAGATAGAATAAAGTACCTAAGAGTATGCCTGTCAAAATAGACACATGATCTATAAAAATAAATATAAAACACTTTTAATACAAATATTTAGATCTGGATAATTAAAGTAATTTATTTTTCATGGATATGTAAAGTCAATGTAATAACAAATGACAATTTAACCTAACCAATATATGTAGGTAATGCTATCCCAATTAAATTACTAAAAAATTACCTTGCTCAGTTAGAAAAAATAATAACAAAGTTCATTTGTAAAAATAAAAAGGTCAGGAACTTCAAAGAAACCAGGGGAAAAAAGATGTAAAGGAAGGAAATTCAGTAGTATCAGATCTTAAACCATTATGAGGTGAGAGCATTGTTAAAGTGTAAAATGACTAATTTTGATTATTTTAAATTAAAATTTTCTCTTATAAATAAAATCTATGCACCCAAGGATAGAAGTAATGCAGAAAACTGGGGGGGGGGAGGGAACTTTGACAGACAATCTCTCAGGTAGAATGAGATTAGGTTGGAATATTGCTGTGATATAGGAAATGATGAGGTGGTTGGTTCAGAAAACCATAGAAAAACTTGGATTTATAAAGGAAGATGCTATTTCCCTTCAGAGAAACAGATGACAAGTAGAAATAAGCACAGTCATATATACGTATATATGACTATATATATATATATGACTATGTATATATGTGTATACACACATATATATACACATACACATATACATATACATATCTGTATATATGTATGTATGTATATACATAGGTGTGTGTGTATGAGTGTATATGTGTACATAAGTGAATGTTTATAGATATCTATGTCTAAATGCCTATGCATACACACACATATCTATATACCTTTATCTATGTATAAATATAGATAGATAGATAGATAGATAGATAGATAGATAGATATAGACAGACAGACAGAAAGATAGATGAATGGATAGATAGATAGATAGATAGATAGATAGATAGATAGATAGATAGATAGATAGATCTCAGTATTTAATTGTTGCCTTTGGGTCAAGAGGGGAGAAATAAAGTACGAATTTCACAGCAGAGAACAAAAAAAAAGGCTACGAGGAAGCAAAGAAAATATGGACAGCTTGAAAACAATGTCTAGTACCTAATATATAGGTTTTCTTGGAATGGAAATTTATTGCTTTATATTGAATCCTCTCATGTTTTGCTGTGTACACAGCAATTTTTTTTCCTTATTTTGTATTTAAGTTTAAAATAAATTTTAAAACATTTTACAAAGGAAGCTGAACTGAATAATTGAAAAATTGTTATAAGTCTTGAATAGTGAAACATAATTCTGCACTAAAGAGAAGTTGGAGGGAGGGGGCAAGGCAAAATGTCTACATTATCAACTATATTAACTATAATTTGTTGAAATGGAGAGTTCCATTTGGGATGCTGGGAAGGCAATCATGATTGATGTAAGAAAAAAAAGATATCAATAAACTTTTTAAGTGCATTAAAATAAAATAAACAGTATTCTAGGAACATTATCTAAGATTATCTTTAAATTGCAGATAAGGGCTTAATCTACATTTATGTTGGCAGTTTCCTTACCTGAGTGTTCCTTAAACCAAGGAAATCGTGGATTCAGTCCCTATCCCTATTGGCAACACCAATAGGCATTGGTGATTTAGAGTCACAAAAGATCTCAGGAGTTGTCCAATCTAATTGCTTCATTTTACAAATGAGGAAACTGAGGTGAAGGAGATCCAATGACTTGCCCAAGTTCCTTTGAGTAATCAGAACAGATGGAATTTGAACATAGATCCTCTAATTCTAAATTCCATGTTCTTTCCACTACACTACACTACCTCTCAATACTATAGCAATAACAAAAGGTGAAAAAATGTGAAGCATAAATAATACCAAATAAAAGACAAAAGAAACATCTTATGATCCTCACTTTTATCTGAATCACAGGAGAGACAGAGACAGAGAGAATTTGATGTAGAGATATATAAACTAAACAAGGAAACAAGCAGTAAAAGGGAAATGAGAGAGGGAAAGAGGAGATCCAATCAATTATTAAGCACCTACTATGTACCAGGCACTGTCCTAAACCCTGGGAATACAAAAGAGGCAAATGACAGTCCCTGACCTCAGTGACAACAGTCACAAGCAAAACAAATATTGGTTTCAAAGAGTAGATAATAAAAGAAAGGTGGAAAATAGTGAAAGTATAAAAACTAGAGGTCAGAGTTGGGCTTAATGAAGTGATTAGGGCAGAGGAATAGAAACAAAAAACTTCAACTAAAAAAATTAGTATTGATAGATACCTTCTCTCCATCTTTTTCTTTGCAATGAGAGGTGGAGAAAGAGAGGGTAAAAGCATGAGATATGATAAGGGAAAACACATAAATAACAATAGAAACTAATATGAATGGGATGAACTTACCCATAAAACAAGAGGAAAGCAGGAAAATCAGAAAGTAGAATCCAACAATACATTATTTACAGTAAATGAATGTGAAACATGAAGATTCATACAGATGAAATGAGGACTTGGAGCAAAATTAATTATGCTTGGGGTAAATTCAAAAAGCAGTGATAGCGATCTTGATCTCAGATAAAGCAACACTAAAAATTAATAATTAAGAAAGATTGTGAGGTAACTGCATTCTATAGAAAACATCAATACTTATAGTGTAACACCAAAACTTAATTGTGTGTATTTGCATAAAATGGCATAAACATCTAAGAACTCAAATGAAAGTTAACTGAATTACAAGGAGAAATTAACAATAAAATTCTAATAACTGGAAACCCTACCATGACCTTTTCAGAATTAGATAAATATAATAAAGGAAAAACAAGGAAGATATTAGGATTTGAACAGAATTTTTAGAAAACTTAAAGATGACGGATTTCTGACAATTACAGAATGGGAATAGAAAGTAATCCACATATGGGCTGTAACTTCATTCCTCTCTAGACTACACTCTTGCTTTTCCAGAATTTCTCTATTATACTCTGTAGGGTAACCTCATGCAATGGATAGAATGCCATGCCTAGAGTCAGGAAGACCTGAGTTCAAATCTAGCTTCAGACACTTACTAGTTGTGAGACCCTGGGCAAATGACTTAATTCTGCCTTTGTTTCCTCAACTGTTTACAGTTGAGGAAACAAGGAGCTGGAGCAGGAAATGACAAGCTACGCTAATATTTTTGCCAAGGAAACCCCAAATAGAGTCACAAAGAGTCAGACATGACATGACTGGAATGACTGAACAACAACAAACCTCTTCACCCTGGGAATATCACTGGACATCTCATGTCGAATTTTTCTGTGGCCTCTGCCTTCATTAGTTGGGTCCTCTCAGAATCTCCATTCTAAGAAGGATGCCCGTCATCCATGTCTTCATTCTTCTTCTGGCTGCACTCCAGATTCTCTAGACTTTCTCTATCAGGTAACTTCATCTATTCCCCACTCCTACCTTTTCAGGTTCCTTTTATTTGTTGCCTTCCCCCATTAAAATGTAAATTTCTTAAGGGCAGGGACTATCTTTCTGATTGTATTCTCAGCACTTAGCACAATGCTTGTCACATAGCAAGCACTTGATAAATGCTTGTAGACTGACTGGCTAGAATATCTTCTCTTCCTCCTTCACTTTCTCTCTTTCATTCTCTACTTCATGTATTTCTTATCTTTGCAGCTACATGACAGTGGATAGAGCCCTAAGCCTGAAGTGAGGAAGACTTGAGTTCACACCCAGCCTCAGAAACTTACTAGACCTGGGCTTGTCATTTCACTTCTGTACGCCTCTATTTCCTCAACTATAAAATAGTGATAATAACAACACCAACCTTGGCAAGTTGTAAGTATAAAATGAGAATATTTGTAAAGGGTTTTTAGCACTACAATAGCACATAGTAGGTTTATTTCCTTCCTTTCACTTCCTCCTCTCCTTCCCCCTCAGCATGGCACCTTTATAAAAACTAATCATGTTCTAGGACATAAAACCTCATAAACAAATGCTAAAAAGTAGAAATATTAAGCATATTGTTAACTGACCAAAATGCAATAAAAGTTATAATCAACAAAGGACATTTAAAGAATTCAAACTTAAGTGGGAACAAAATCATTTAATTCAAAAGAATTGGCGGACTACAGGTCAAATTACAGAAACAATAGCTGTTTCACTGAAAATAGCAATGTTATAACATACCAAAGTTTGGGGATAAAATAAAAATAGTCCTTAGGCTAAATTTCATATATTTAAACACTTCCATAAAGAAAAGAAAAAGAAAATGAATTCTTAATGCAGTGTAGAAAAAAAAAACCTCAATTTTAAAGAATAGAAATTCTAAAAATTAAAGAAAGTATAAACAAAACTAAAGGCCTTTTTAAAAAATGTTAAATTGGTAAATAACACAATGAGCTGTTCAAAAAACCTAATAAAATAGATAAACCATTAGTTAATCTGATCCTTAAAAAGAAAGGAAAACAAATTTTGCCAATAACAAAAAATGAAAAAAAGGAGAATGCACAACAAATGAAGAAATAAAGAAAATTATTAGAAATCATTTTATCATTGGAATTCAGTGGATGAATATTTACAAAGATATAAAATATCCAGTTTCAGAGAACAAGAAATAGAAGTGTTAAATAGTCTAATTGCAGGAAAGTAAATAAATCACAAAAAACTTCCAAAGGGGAAAGGGGTAGGAGGTAGAAGAGGGACTCAGTACCAGATATACTTACAAACAAGTTATAACAACCTTCAAAGAAGAATTAGTTCTATTATACAAATTATTTGGGAAAAACAGGAAAAATTGCCAAAGGTTTCTTTACAGAGTTAGAAAAAACTGAAATTCATCTGGCAGAACAAAAGGTCAAGAATCTCAAGGGAAACAAATTTTTAAAGTGGAAGAAAAGGGGCTGAGCAGTACCAGCTATTAATCTAGACTACAAAGGAATAACCATAATCTAGACTACAAAAGAATAATTATCAAAATGACTTAGTACTGTTTTAAAAAATAGAAACATTGATCAGTGGAACAGATTAAGTACACAAGAATCAAGAGCAACCAGACATAGTACCATAGGGTTCTATAAATTCAAGGACCCAAACTACTGGGATAAGGATTCACTAGTTAACAAAAAAGAAAAATCTAGGAAATTTGGAAAACAGTCTGGCAAAAATTAGGATTAACCTAATAATGGAGTGCTCGGACCCCAGTCCTAGAGCTATGTCTCTTCTCAGTCCAAAAACCCTATCTCTGGCAATGGTGGGGCCCCTGTTATAAGAACATGCTGACCTCTGTAGAATTTCCCTTGGATGAACAGAACTATCTTGTACCAGCAGAACTACCATGTACTGATTCTCACAGTCACTGTATACAATCCAAAAGTCAAGTTATAGATGCTATAGATGTCCACTCCCAAGGCTGTCTCATTATAAATGTACAGACACCTTAAAAGCCCCCTCCACCCAGGCCATGACAGTAGTAAATGACACCTGCACCAAGGTACAGAAACTGTATGTTATAATGGCAAGCGAAGTGGGACTTTTTGTTGTATTTTGTTTTGGAGTGCTTCTCAGCACTAAGGCAATCAAGTGCCCTTGAGTCTTGCCTTTGTTTTAATCAAGAGTCTTTGATGACCAGATTAAGTCATGGGAAGACCAAGGTCACATGGGTTTGAGTCGCATGGTTGTGGTGCCATCTGACCCTGAAGAAATGTATATATACTCTAAGGTTAGCATTTTGCTTGGGGCTCACTCACCAGAAGAATGTCATGTTATTTGAACAGACAAGACTCTGGGTAGCTGTTGGAGCCTCCTGGCTTTGAAAAATCCAAATGTTGGTGCTTCTTTCTCTGGTGACTATGTATATAATGTCTTGGACAGACAGCTAGAAGCCTGTCTGATGATTTCTGATATTTTGCTCTGTTTATATGATTTCTGCTCGTAATTGCTGTTTGCATTTTCTCTGAAGTTCAGGGTGCTGACTTTTTCCGCTGAACTAAGTGAATGACATATGTATGTTTAATTAAAGTGAGATTGTAAACTCCTTAAAGTTGCTTTCCTTGGAAAAGCAGATCAAAGAACCTGTGCTAGCAGCCCTCCTGTGTGCTGGTGTTGTTGGTCTTACACAGCCACACTAGCAGGAAGTAGCATTGTTGTTACCCAATTAGCATAGTTTTCACCCATGCAATAACTTTTTCTACATAAGCGTTAGCATCACTCCTGTTAGGTTGCAAGTTCCCTAAAGGACCTCTGCCTGCCTTTATTAGAGTTATAATAAACTTTTTGCTACTTGGCTAGAAAACTGCTTGAGTCCACGAATTCTTTCCAAACAACTCTGCCCTGAACCTTGGGGTCCCTGCACCCCTAAAACCTCATCACCAACATCTGACACTATAAAACACAAAAATCTCCAGATGGATATAAAACCTAGATTAGGTTACATCAAACTAGCAAGCAACCAAACCAGAGGAGGAGGGAAGGAGATATTTTGTATTACAGTGGTAGGGAGAAGAGTTCCTGAACAAACAAAGGATAGAATGGATCACAGGGAGAAAAAAGGATTATTTTGGTTATGTTAAATTTAAAAGGCATCTAGGTGTAGCAGTGGAAAGTGAACTGGGCCTGGAGTCAGGAAGACTCAAATTCCTGAATCCAAATCTGTCCTCAGACACTTACTAGCTTGTTTGACCCTGGGCAAGTCACTTAACCCTGTTTGCTTTAGTTTCCTCATCTGTCAAATGAGCTGGAGAAAGAAATGGCAAACCCTCGAGTATTTTTCTAAATTAATTATTTTTTTTAGTTTACAACACTCAGTTCCATAAGTTTTTGAGTTCCAAATTTTCTCACTCCTGCCTCTCCTCCCCCTTCTCCCCAAGATGGCATGCAATCTGTTATAGGTTCTACATATACCTTCACGTTAAACTTATTTTCCCAATAATCAAGTTGTAAAGAAGAATTATAACCAATGAAATGAACCATGAGAAGTATGTAACAAAACCAAAAAGAAAAGAAAAGAGAGAGAGCAAATAGTTTGCTTCAATCTGTATTCAGATTCCATATTCTTTCTCTGGATGTGGATAGCCTTTTCCATCATGAGTCTTTTGGAGCTGTCCTATAACCTGGAATTGTTGAGAAGAGCCAAGTCTATCAAAGTTAGTCATCACAGAAGTAATGTGTCTGTGGTTGTGTACAATGTTCTCCTGGTTCTGCTCCCTTCACTCACCTTCAGATCATATAAGACTCTCGAGGTTCTTATGAAGTCCATCTGCTCCTCATTTCTTATAACACAATAGTATTCCATTACATTCATATACTGCAATTTATTTAGCCACTCCCCAATTGATGGGTAGCCCCTTGATTTCCAATTCTTTGCTAACACAAAGAGAGCTGATATAAATATCTTTGTACATATGGGTCCTTTTTCCCCCTTGTATGTTCTCTTTGAGATACAGTCCTAGAAGTGGTATTGCTGGGGCAAAGGGCATGCACATTTTTATAGCCCTTTGGGCATAGTTCCAAATTGCTCTCCAGAATGAGTCAATCAGTTCGTGATTGTTTTTATGACTCGTTGTTTGACCCACTCATTCTGTAGGATTAGATTATTTAGTTTCCAATTAGTTTTTAGTCTAACTTTCCATGGTCTTTTATTAAAAATAGTTCTTATGCATCATGATCTGAAAAGGACGCATTGACTAGTGCTGCCTTTCTGCACAGGACTGTGAAGTTTTTATGTCCTAGTACATGGTCAATTTTTGTGTATGTGTCATGTACTGCTGAGAAAAAGGTATATTCTTTTCTATCTCCATCCACTTTTCTCCAGAGGTCTATCATATTTACCTTTTCTAAAATTCTATACACCTCCTTAATTTCCTTCTTGTTTATTTTGAGGTTAGATTTATCAAGTGCAGAGAGGGGGTTGCTGACATCCCCCACTAGTATAGTTTTGCTGTCCATTTCTTCCTGTAATTCCTTTAACTTCTCCTCTAAGAATCTGGATGCTGTACCACTTGGTGCATGTATGTTAAGTAACAATATTGCTTTATTGACTATGGTGCCTTTTAGCAGGATATAATTTCCTTCCTTATCTCTTTTAATTAAATCTATCTTTGTTTTTGCTTTGTCTGAGATTAGGATTGCTAACCTTGCTTTTTTCACTTCAGCTGAAGCATAATATATTCTACACCAGCCTTTTACATTTACCCAGTGTGTATCCCCCTGTTTCAAATGTGTTTCTTGTAAACAACATATTGTAAGGTTATGGTTTTTAATCCATTCTGCTCTCTGCTTCCATTTTATGGGAAAGTTTATACCATTCACATTCACAGTTATGATTACTATCTGTGTCTTTTTCTCCATCCTATTTCCCCCCCACCCTGTTTATGCTTTTATTTCTCCCTTCTCCCTTCTTCTCCTCAAAAGTTTTGCTTTTGACCACCGCCTCCATCAATTTTCCTTCCCTATCAACCCCCCTCCCTTATCTTACTCTTTTCCCTTACTACTTCTTCCCTCCCTTCTAACCATTCCCCTTTCTTTCCCCTTTCCATTCCTACTGCCTGTAGGACATGTTTGATTTCTATATTTATCAGAGTATGTTATTCCCTCCTTGAACCAATCTGATGAGAGTAAAGCTCAAACATTGATCTTCTCCCTCCCTACTTTCTCTCTACTATAATATGTTTTTGTGCCTCTTCATGTGGTGTAATTTACCCTTTTCTACCTCCTCCTTACCTCTTCTCCCAGAACAATCCCTTTGCACCCCTTAATTATTTTTTATGATCACATCGGTTAATTTATACTCACACCCTCTGTCTATGAATATCTCCTTTAATTATAGTAATAACTATACCATTCTCAAGATTAACATATATACACACACACATAGATATATAAAACATATATAAAACAATATAATCCTATATAAGGATGTAAGCAGTTTGCTCTTATTGAATAACATGGGTTTTTTCCCCCTTTCCTGTTTACCTTTTTATGCCTCTCTTGATTTTTGTATTTGAAGATCATGTTTTCCATTGAAAACTGGCCTTTTCATCAGGAAGTTCTGGAATTCTCTTATTTCATTGAATTTCCATCTCCTTGCTTGAAAGTATGCTCAATTTTGCTGGGTAGTTGATCCTAGCTCCTTTCCCTTTTGAAATATCATATTTCAATCTCTCCTATCTTTTAATGTAGCAGCTGCAAGGTCCTGTGTGATCCTGGCTGTAGTTCCATGATATTTGAATTGTTTGTTTCTGGCTGCTTGCAGTATTTTCTCCTTGACCTGATAATTCTGGAATTTGGCAACAATGTTCTTTGGAGTTTTCAATTTGGGATCTCTTTCAGGGGGTGATTGGTGAATTATTTAGATGACTATTTTACCTTGTGATTCTAGTACCTCAGAGCAATTTTCTTTGATGATTCCTTGGAAGATACTGTCTAGGCTCTTTTTTTCATCATAGCTTTCTGGTCGACCAATAATTCTTAGACTGTCTCTCCTGGATCTATTTTCTAGGTCAGTTGTTTTTTCAATGAGATATTTTATGTTTTCTTCTATTTTTTCATTCTTTAGATTTTGTTTGACTGATTCTTGAAGCCTCATAGAGTCATTAGCTTCTACTTGCCCAATTCTAATCTTTAACAAATTGTTTTATTCATTTAGCTTCTGTACCTCCTTTTCCATTTGGCCAATTTTACTTTTCAAGCAGCCATTTTCTCCAATTAGGCTCTGTACTTCCTTAACCATTTCGCCAATTTTACTTTTTAAAGTTTAGTTCTCATCCATGATTTTTTTTCCATTTTTTTCTTTTACCTCTGCGTTTTGGATTTTACAATTATCTTTGAGGTCCTCCAGGAATGCTTTTCGGTCTTGAGGCCAGTTCATATTCCATTTGGAGGTTTCAGATGTAGGTATAGTGTCAATGCTGTCCTCTTCTGAATTGGTATTTTAATCTTCCCTGTCTTCATAATAAAAATCAATCGTCCTTGTTTTTCTGGATTGCTTCTTCATAGTGGTTGCCTTTTCCTTGGCTTTTTAAGTGGATCTCTGCCTCTGGTGCCCAGGGGACTCTGTCCCAATCTTCTTGTGTTAGGAGCTAGGGGCCTGGTTACTGGCTTTGTTTGCTGTGGCCTCTGGTTTTGTCAGCTAAAGGCTATATAATGCTGCCACTCACCTGGTGCTGAGCTGAAGCTGGCTAGTTTGTGCCAAGGATCGAGGCCCAGTGAGGTCTTTCTGAGTTTCCCCTGGGGTTAGAGTGTGAGGTGTGGGGGAGGGGTGGTCCAGCAACTTGAAGTCTCCTCTTCCCCTAGGGCTGCACTATAGTACAGGTGGTCTCAGCCATTATCTACGCTGGTGTTTTCTAATTCTCCTGGCTGTGCAAAGGCACATGTGAGGTCCTGGTGTTGGTGCTTGCTGGCACCACCTCCTGGGGCTCAGGAACTCCTGCTGGTCTGCTAAGGCGGTACTTGCTGGGATGCCTCCCTTTCTACACTGCTCTCTTTCCATCACTGCAAGAGGGGGTCTCCTTAGCTTCCCAATCTAAAAAATTACTGAATCCCCACTGCTGTCTACTCTATTCCAGGGTTTCTCCTAGGGCAGTATTCTCTGGTTATTCAAGGGTGGGATGAGAGCCATTTTACCTGGTCATCATGGCTCCTGGAAGTTCAAGAAGGTGAGTTTCAAAGCTTTAGACCATGGGCTGATAGCCCCAGGAGTAGCTGCTGCCACCACCACAGGCTCTGCACTTCTGCCCCCTTTAGCTCCAACAGACTCCAGTCCTGGGCTGAGAGGCCTGGGAATCGTCACCATGGCCAGCAATTCAGCCCCGAGCCTGCTCCCATTCCCATTCCAGTATGGTTTATTTCTAAGCTCTCAGTGCTCTCTCAGCCTGGTCCACTGACTGAGTTCCTCTGCTGCTCTTGGCTCTGGTGTGGTTGGGTGCAGTTCCATGAGCCCGGAGCTCTCCCAGCCCACAGATCTGTCCCATCCACCCTGAGGATTCTCCTGGGCAGGAAATCTGCCACACTCAGTCTCCTGGTGGCTTCTACCTCCCTCAAATTTGCTCAGATTCACTTTTTTAGAGGTATCTGACAGAATTTGTAAGAGAGCTCCAGTAAGTCTCTGTTTTCACTTCACCATCTTTGCTCCACCCCACTCTCAAGTATTTTGCCAAGAAAAACTCAAAAATGGCATCCTAAAAAGTTGGACTTGACTAATAACTGAAAAAAAAATAAAGGTTTTTTTTTTCACAAACAAAAAAAATGCATTTTAGAATGCTACAGGAAACAGTTAACTGGGAAAAATAATCTTTGCAATAAACTTTTAAGATGAAGATCTTATATGTTTTAATTGAGGTTTTTGAAATATATGGGAAATTGATTTACATATAGAAAGGCCATTTCCTAATAGATACATGGTCAAAGGATATGAACAGGCAGTTCCATGAGAAGAAATGGAAGCTAATCAACATCTAAATGAAAAAGTGCTACAAATAATTAGTAATAAGAGAAATTCACATTAAACAACTCCAGGGCTCCACTTTACACCCATTAGATTGACAAAGATGACCAAAAAGGAAATCAAAAAATTTTGAAGAGGCTATGGGATACAAGTGCACTAATGTGCTAATGGCAGATTTGGAACAATAATAAAAAATCCATTAAACTGTTCATACTCTTTGACCCAGTGATACTAGGCTTTTACCTGAAAAGAAAGAGGAAAAGTTCCATAGGAACAAAATGAATTATAGCAGCCCTTCTTGTCATAGCAAAGAGCTGGAAATGAAGAGTTCATGCATCAATTAGGTAATGGATGAACAAATTATGATGTCTAAAAGTAATACAATATTGCACCTCAGAAAATATTGTAATGGATGGATTCAGAGGAATGTAGAAAGATATGAACTGATGCAAATTGAAATAAGCAGAATGACTACAACTATTTATACAATAACGACATTGTAAAGGAAAAAAAAGACTTTAAAAGGTTTTAGGACATCTGATAAATAGAATAAACAACCACAACTCCAGAAGACTGGTAATGAAAGATATTTCTCACCTCTTGACAGAGAAGTAATGCTAAAGATGAAGAGATACACATTTTATACAATGAATTGATTAGTTTTTGCTTGACTATATTTATTTGTTACAAAAGAGAGAATTTATTATTGGGGAGAGAAAGAGTAGAAAGGGAAGGTAGTCATAATGATGACAAAAATAAGTGTAATAATGACAATAGCTAATATTGAGATAGTGCTTACTATCTGCTAGGCACCGTGCTTGGCACTTTATCATTTTTATCTCATTTGGTCATCACAACAACCTCAGGAAGTATATGTTCTTATTATCATCCCTATTTTACAGATAAGGGAAAGTGAGGCAAAGAGGTTAAATGATTCACCCAGGGTAAAACAGCTGCTAAGCATCTGCGGCTAGCTTTTAAATCAGGTCTTCCTGACTCCAGGACTGGTGCTCTACCCACTGCACCACCTAAAAGAATATCAATGAAATATTTATAAAATACAGAAAATCAAGCAGAAGAATATCCAAAAAGAAAGACAAGTAGAATAGTATTGGAGTTATCATGCTAAATTTATTATACATTAAAAAACAACCCAAGCTATATATAACAGACATTTAAAGTTTCATATACAATTTTCTTTTACTGTTCTTCTTTGCATGTGGAAATGATTATGTTTACTTAGGTCTGTCGGGCTGTTAATTTTTAAAAGGAAAAAGAAAGAAAAAAACTACTAGAATTGTAAGCGCTGCTCTCTTGGTATCAGGTCCTTTGTCAAAATCTAAGACAATACTTAAAAGTTAATGTTCCTCCATTTTCCTGCTCTCCTTTTGATAAAGAAGGACACACGCTTGAAAAAATGCCTACAAGGTGCTTGAAGACAGAAATTATTTCCTCAAAGGGTTTTAATCGCACTTTTGAAAACCACTTCTCTCAATGGCCTAATCACATAAATCTTAGTAAAAGGTTAAAGACAAGTTCAATTGTGTCAAATGACATGTGATGGTTTTCTCTAAAATGAATTACTTTCAGTGGCCTCTGCACTACAGCTTTTGATATCCTGCCATCGTTAATATATATATAGATGCATATTTTGGGGTTGAGGAAAGAAAACATTTGGCTCTATATTCATTGAATGTAATATCATATCATTGGAGCTAGGTGGCAGCAACCACTTCTCAAATAGGGAAAGTAAGGCTTTATTTTTTTCTTCCTGCCTCCACTTAGTTCTCATAGGCTCATAAAGTCTGAATTGTTAAAGATTATCTAGTCCAAACTCTTTATTTGATAAATTAATAATAATAACTGATATTCATAATTTGCTTTAAAGTTTGCAAAGCCCTTTATCTAAGAGACAAGGAACAGAGAATAGTTGTGACTTCTCTAAGGTCTCCCAGACAGGACAATTAAAGTCAGGCCTAGAACAGTTCTATCATTTCATATTTCACTGCACTGGCTGTTTATAAAACTCTAGTACAGTTATGACTGTCTAGTATAGCTTTGACTGTGGTTCTTCAGTGTTCCCTGGGGGCTAAACAATTTGCATGTAAATAAAACAGTTTAGATTTATGGGTTGTCTATATTAATAAGTAATACCAAATCAATTAAAATTGCAAATTACAACAATTCCTAGTAACAGTAGTTCAGGTACCCAAAAGAGTGATAAAAATCCATTAATCACTGCCTAATGAGATAGCTCCAGCAATTAGGTAGTTATTCAAAGTCTAAGCAGCTTGAAATTCAAGATTCCTACATCTCTAGGCTCTAGGCTCTCTTCAGGATTTAATCCCCTGTCTAGTTCATTGTAAGCCTTGTGGATCTGCCCTGTCTTTGGACAGGAATCTCAGATCTTATCTGTTTACAGAAAGGCAGAGGAAGCTAAACCAACTCAGGTACTCCCAGGGACCATGAACCAATCTCTCATAGGATCATAGATTTAGAGCTAGAATAGACATTAGAAGTCATCAAATCAATGTCTTCATTTTTCAGACGAGGCCCAGAAAGATTAGGTGATTTGCCCAGCATCACACAGGTATTAAGTGTCTGGAGCAGGATTAAATCATAGGTCTTCCTGACTTTAAGTCATTTTCTTGCTACTATACTAGTCTGCCTCTCAGCCAAATTAAAGCAGATTTATGCTGTGTAAGAGATATTTTGCTACCTTCATCCCTTTCTTCTCAGAAGAGGCCAAAGTCACCATCGGAGTCTCCAGAAAAAATGTCCAACTGCTGTCAGTAGGGAAACAATCCATTAAGAAAAAATACAGTTACAAGCTCCTTTACTACCTAAACACTATCTCCTTAAAGGCCCTCCTCTACTGCTAACAAACAAATTCAGTTATCATCCTGTGCTGTTAGTTTTCTAATTCCTATTACTCCTATTACTAGCCAAGATACAAGATCTTGTCATACGCCATTCTCTAGTTCGATCAATTAGTTATATTAATTCTATGCCTCTTCAGGTTCATTCCACTCCTTTCTGGAGTGTTATCTCATTTGATCACCATAACAACCCTAGGAGGTAGGCACTACCTACCAGAGGAGGAAACTGAGACTGAGATCAGTTAAGTGGCTTGCTCAGGGTTACATGGTTAGTAGCTGAGGCAAGATTTGAACTAACTCCTGGCTCAGTGTTAGACATTCTATCCACTAAAATCCTTAGCTGCCACATATGCTGAACTCTAGCCAAATTAACCTATTCAACATCCTGTATATCCCCATTTCTGTGCTTTTGTTGATGAGGTTTCTTACCCCTATAATGCTCTCCTTTCTATTTCATGTCTTTATCCCCAGTCTCCTTCTACTGAAATCCTTCCCATCTTTCAAAGCCAAATTTCAATTCAAAGACCACCTCTTCCATTAAATTTTCCCCAGTCGAAAGGAATTTCCCCTTCTTGACCCTCAAATTGCATTTTGTTTGTACCTGTCTAGTTCAAAGGGTGCCTTGGAGAACAATGGTAAGGGCAGTATTAAAGGTATGATGGCAGAACTTGCATCACATAGCCAGGCACAAAGACATCCACATAACCACAGATGAACTAAGTACAGAAAACCTAGATCATTCTTTCTTCTTTGCCCAGGACCCAAGTATTTCATCCTAGACCTTTCTTTTCACAGATATACCAGTGATCCTACATCTGACCATTCTTCAAATGCATTCCTATACTACCTAAGTAACTTATTTTGATTTTAAACATGTGGATGCTCAAAATGTTTTATTTCCACCTTTTATAGCATCATTACCTGAATTTATCATCTTTTTACAACATGAAGTGAATTTAACTACTTCCTTTCTTCTTCATAGGCAGAAATTTCAAAGAGTTATTATTATTATTATCCAAACTTTCTCAGCCAATTCTGGGACTTAAAGTCAAGTAATCTATAACAAACATAATACAAGAATGCTTTGATCTTGAAATATTATTGGTTTAGGGGAGAAAAAAGTAAAGAAGTTAGTATTTTTGCATCAAAGTTTCTGAACTTTCTAGTAGTTGCTATCCTTTGTGCTCAAGGAGGACCAAAATGATTTCACTATGTTGAGATCAAGGTACAGCATTTCTGACTGTGGTTGATCAGACCAATATGAGCTCAGAACTCGAAAAAGCCATAAGCCAAGACTAAAGTGGACAGAAGGTTGGACTTTTGTTCACTAATGATTGTGCACTCGATGCAGCCTCTGAAGCTGAGATGCAACAGAGTACAACTCGATTCTCTGCCTCTTGTGCTAATTTTTTTTCCTTCTTTATCTCTTCTAATTAGATCTATTTTTGCTTTAGCTTTGTCTGAGATCAGGATTGCTACTGCTGCCTTTTATACTTCAGCCGAAGCATAATATATTCTACTCCAGCCTTTTACCTTTACCCTGTATGTATCCCTCTGTTTCTTATTTTTTTTCCAAACTTTAAGATTTCTTATTTTTAGTTTACAGCACTCAGTTCTACATAATTTTGAGTTCCCGATTTTCTTCCCCGTACCCAATCCCTCACCAAGACAGCATGGAATCCGATATATCTTCTACATATAACTTCACATTGAACTTATTGACACAATAGTTAAATTGTAAAGAAGAATTATGACCAATGGAATGAATCATGACAAAAAAGAAGCTGAACCAAAAAAAAAAAATAAATCCCAAAAACAAAAACAGAAGAGAAAAAAAAACAAAGGGGAATAAAAGGAGAGCATAAAGTGTGCCTCAATCTGCATTCAGACTGCGTAGTTCTTTCTCTGGATGTACGTAGCATTCTCCATCATAGTCGTTTGGAGCTGTCTTTGCACCTTGTATTGCTGAGAAGAACAAAGTCTATCAGGGTTAGTCATCACAGAATCCATATATCTGTGGTTGTATGTAATGTTCTCCTGGTTCTGCTCCACTTGCTCAGCATTATATCATGTAGGTTTTTCCAGGTTATTATGAAGTCCATATCTTCCCCATTTCTTATTCCACAATAGTATTCCATTACCTTCATATACCACAACTTGTTCAGCCATTCTCCAATTGATGGGCATACCCTTGATTTCCAATTCTTTGCTACTACAAAAAGGGCCCCTACAAATATTTTTGTACATATGGGTCCTTTTCCCTCTTGTGTAATCTCTTTGGGATAGAACCCTAGAAGTGTTATTGCTGGGTCAAAGGGTATGCACATTTTTATAGCCATTTAGGCGTAGTTCCAAATTGCTCCCCAAAATGGCTGGATCAGTTCACAACTCCACCAGCAATGTAACAACGTTCCAATTTTCCCACATCCTCTCCAGCATTTATCATTTCTTGTTTTGTCATTTTAGCCAATCTAACAGGAGAGATGTGGTACTTAAGAGTTGTTTTGATTTTGCATTTTTCTAATCAGTAGTGATTTTGAGCATTTTTTCATATGCCTATAGACATCTTTAATTTCTTCCTCTGAAAACTGCCTGTTCATATCCATTGACCGTTTCTCAATTGGGGGAATGACTTGTATTCCTATAAATTTGGCTGTTCCCTGTATATTTTAGAGATGAGGCCTTTATCAGAAACACTAGTTATAAAGATTTTCTCCCAATTTTCTGCTTCCCTCCTAATCTTTGTTGCATTGGCTTTTTTAATACAAAAACATTTCAATTTAACATAATCAAAATTATCCATTTTGCATTTGGTAATGCTCTCTATATCTTGTGTCATGAATTCTTTTCTTTTCCACAATCCGATAGGTAAACTATTCCTTGCTCTCTCATATTACTTATAGTATCAGCCTTTATTCCTAAATCATGGACCCTTTTTGACTTTATTTTGGTATATGGTGTAAGATATTTGCCTATGCCCAGTTTCTGCCCTACCATTTTCCAATTTTCCCAGCAGTTTTTGTGAAATAGTGAATTCTTAATCCAGAAGCTGGATTCTTTGGGTTTATCAAACGGTAGATTGCTATATTCAATGACTTAATGTGTCTTGTGTACCCATCCTATTCCACTGATCCATGACTGTGTTTCTTAGCCAGTACCAGGTAGTTTTGAGGACTGCTGCTTTATAGTACAGTTTAATATCTGGTATGGCCATGCCACCTTCCCTAGCATTCCTTTTCATTAATACCCTAGATATTCTAGACCTCTTCTTCTTCCAGATTGATTTTGTTATTATTTTATCCAGCTCTGTAAAATAATATTTGGTAGTTCAACTGGCATGGCACTGAATAGATAGATTAATTTAGGTAAAATTGTCATTGTTATTATGTTAGCTTGGCCTAACCATGAGCAATTGATATTTTTCATTTATTTAGATCTGACTTTATTCGTATGAAAAGTGTTTCATAATTATGTTCATTTAGGCCCTGGGTTTGTCTTGGCAGATAGACTCCCAAACATTCTATAGTGTCTACAATAACTTTGAATGGGATTTCTCTTTCTATCTCTTGCTGTTGGGCTTTGTTAGAAATGCCAAGGATTTGTGTGAGTTTATTTTATATCCTGCGACTTTGCTAAAGTTGTTTATTATTTCAAGTAGTTTTTTACTTGATTCTCTAGGATTCTCTAAGTAAATCACCATATCATCTGCAAAAAGTGATAATTTAGTTCCTTCTTTCCCTGTCCTAATTCCTTCAATTTCTTTTTCTCCCCTTATTGCTACAACTAACATTTCTAGTACCAAATTGAATAGTAGGAGTGATAATGGACATCCTTGTCTCACCCCTCATCTTATTGGGAATGCATCTAGCTTGTCCCCATTACAAATAATGCTTGTTGATGGTTTTAGGTAGATGCTATTTATAATTTTAAGGAAGGCTCCATTTATTCCTATACTTTCTAGTGTTTTTAATAGGAATGGGTGTTCTGCTTTGTCAAAGGCTTTTTATACATCTATTGAGATGATCATATGGTTTCTGCTAGTTTTGTTGTTTATATGGTCAATTATGCTGATAGTTTTCCTAATATTGAACCAGCTTTGCATTCCTGGAATAAATCCTACCTGGTCATAGTGTATTATTCTGGTGACAAGTTGCTGCAATCTTTATGCTAATATTTTATTCAAAATTTTTGCATCAATATTCATTAGGGAAATTGGTCTATAATTTCTTTCTCTGTTTTGACTCTACTTGGTTTTGGTATTAGTACCCTATTTGTGTCATAAAAAGAATTTGGTAGAACTCCTTCACCTATTTTCTCAAATAGTCTACAAACTATAGGAATTAATTGTTCTTTAAATGTTTGATGGAATTCACATGTAAAACCATCTGGCCCTGGAGATTTTTTCCTAGGGAGTTCATTGATGGCTTGCTCAATTTCTTTTCTGAGGTAAGATTACTTAGAAATTTTACTTCCTCTTCTGTTAACCTGGCAATTTATATTTTTGTAGATATTCATCCATATCCCTAAGATTGTCAAATTTATGGGCACACAATTGGGCAAAATAATTCCTAATTATTGTTTTGATTTCCTTTTCATTAGAGGTGAATTCACCCTTTTCATTTTTGATAGTGGTAATTTGATTTTCTTCTTTCTTTTTTTTAATCAAATTGACCAAATGTTTATCAATTTTGTTGTTTTTTTTTCATAAAACCAGCTCTTTGTTTTATTTATTAATTCAATGTTTTTCTTGGTTTCAATTTTACTAATCTCTCCTTTGATTTTCAGTATTTCTAATTTGGTATTTAACTGGGGATTTTGAATTTGTTCTTTTTTAGCTTTTTCAGTTGTATGCCCAATTCATTGTTCTCCTTTTTCTCTATTTTATTCACTTAAGCATTGAGAGATATAAAACTTCCCCTAAGAACTGTTTTTGCTGTATCCCATAAATTTTAGTATGTTGTCTCATTATTGTCATTCTCTTGAATGAAGTTATTAATTGTTTCTCTGATTTGTTCTTTGGCCCACTCATTCTTTAGAATTGGATTATTTAGTTTCCAATTAATTTTAACTTATTTTTCCATGGTTCTTTATTACAAATAATTTTTACTGCATCGTGATCTGAAAAGGATGCTTTGACTATTTCTGCCTTTCTCCACTGGATTGTGAGGTTTTTATGCCCTAGTACATGGTCAGTTTTTTAGTATGTGCCATGTACCGCTGAGAAAAAAGTATATTCCTTTTTATCCCCATTCAGTTTTCTCCAGAGGTCTATCATATCTGCCTTTTCTAAAATTCTGTTTACCTCCTTAACTTCTTTCTTAT
>CM053624.1:231167616-231179976 GCA_028646595.1 Phalanger gymnotis | reverse complement strand
GTTCAGAGAGGGGGAGGTTGAGGTCTCCCATTATCATAGTTTTGCTGTCTATTTCTTCCTGTAACTCCCTTAACCTCTCCTCTAAGAATTTGCATGCCATACCACTTGGTGTATATATGTTAAATAATGATATTGCTTCATTGTTTATAGTGCCTTTTAGCAGAATGTAGTGTCCTTCCTTATCCCTTCCAATTAAATCTATCTTTACTTTTGCTTTGTCTGAAATTAGGATTGCTAACCTTGCTTTTTTTTGCTTAAGCTGAAGAACAATATATTCTGTTCCTGCCTTTTACCTTTACCCTGTGGGTATCCCCCATTTCAAATGTGTTTCTTGTAAAAAGGATATTGTAGGATTACTGTTTTTAATCCATTCTGCTATCTGCTTCTGTTTTAGGGGAGAGTTCATCCCATTCACATTCACAGTTATGATTACTATCTGTGTGTTTTTCTCCATCCTCTTCCCCCCAGTTATGCTTTTATTTCTCCCTTTCCCCTTCCACTCCTCAACAAAGTTTTGCTTTTGACCACCACCTTCCTCAGTTTACTCTCCCTCTTGATTCCCCTCCCTTGTCTTACAATTTCCACTTGCTACTTCTTCCCTCCCTTCTGACCACCCCCCTCCGTTTTTTCCCCCTTTTCCCTCCTACTGCCTGTAGGACAAGTTAGATTTCTATACTCATCAGGGTATGTTATTCCCTTCTTGAACCAGATCTGATGAGAGTAATGCTCAAATACTTCTTCTCCCTCCCTTCTTTCCCTCTACTATAATGTGTTTTTGTGCCTCTTCATTTGATGTAATTTACCCTTTTCTACTACCTCCTTACCTCTTCTCCCAGAACCCTCCCTTTACATCTCTTAATTATGTTTTTTATCCTCATATCAGTTATTTTATACAGACATCTAGAGTCTACTGTGCCCCTTCAATTGCCATAATAACTGTACTGTTCTCAAGATTGACATATATATACACACATATATGTATATATATAACATACATAAGATGATATAATCCTATATAAAGATGTAAATAATTTGCCCTTAATGATTAATAAGGTTTATGAGATTTTCCCCCCTGTTTACCTTTTTATGTCTCTCTTGAGTTTTGTATTTGAAGATCAAATTTTCCATTGAGTTCTGGCCTTTTCATCAGGAAGGTCTGGAATTCCCTTATTTTGTTGAATGTCCATCTCCTTGCCTGAAAAATTATGCTCGATTTTGCTGGGTAGTTGATCCTTGGTTGTAGTCCCAGCTACTTTGCCCTTCAGAATATCATATTCCAATTTCTCCTGTCATTTAATGTAGAAGCTGAAAGATCCTGTGTGATCCTGACTACAGTTCCATGATATTTGCATTGTTTCTTTTTGGCTGCTTGCAGTATTTTCTCCTTGACCTTGTAATTCTGAAATTTAGCTATAATATTTCTTGGTGTTTTCCCTTTGGGATCTCTTTCAGGGGGTGATTGGTGAATTCTTTCAATGGCTATTTTACCTTCTGGTTCTAGGACCTCTGGGTAGTTATCTTTGATAATTTCCTCAAAGATACTATCAAGGCTCTTTTTTTCATCATGGATTTCCGGGAGACCAGTAATTCTTAAATTGTCTCTCCTGGATCTATTTTCCAGGTCAGTTGTTTTTTCAATCACATATTTTACATTTTCTTCTATTTTTTCATTCTTTGCATTTTGTTTTACTATTTCTTGATGCCTTGTAGAGTCATTAGCTTCCACTTGCTCAATTCTAATTTTTAATGAGTTGCTGTCTTCATTTTGCTTTTGAGTCTCCTTTTCCAATTGGTTGATTTTACCTCTCGGTGTGTCATTTTCTCTATCTAGATTCTGAATCTCCATAGCCCTTTCATCAATCTTATTTTTTAAGGACTTGATTTCATCAGTGGTTTTTTTTTTCATTTTTTCTTTTACCTCCCTAATTTGGTTTTAAAAATCCTCCTTTAGCTCTTCCAGTAATGCTTTTTGGGCTTGAGACCAGCTCACATTCCACTTTGAGGTATCTGATTGTGGGTATAGTGTCAATGCTATCCTCTTCCAAATTGGTATTTTGATCATGTCTGTTTCCATAAAAAGAATCAATGGTCCTCGGCTTTTTCATGTTCTTCTTCATGTTGGTTAGCTTTTTCCTGGCTTTACAGTGAATTTCTGCTTTTGGAGCTCAGGGCTCTCTGTCCCAGGTTTGTTGTTCTGGGGATTGTGAGTCTAGTTACTGGCTTTGTGTATTATGGCCTTCAGTTTCCTGAGGTGTGGGGGATGGGTCTGGCTGCCTGAAGTCTCCCCTTCCCCTGGGGCTGCTCTCCAGCACTGTTGTTCTTCAGCAATGGTCTCAGCTGTTTGTTGCCTGTGCTATTGTCTGCCATTTCCCCTGGCTGTGCAAAGGTATGTCTGGGCTCCTGGTATTGACCCCTGCTGGCTGTGCCCCTCTGGGACTCAGGAACTCCCACTGCTCAGCCTCTGAAGTCCCACCTCTGTCTCCTCTATTCCAGCTTTTTTTCCCGAGGAATTCTCTGGGTCAGGGAAGAGGGATTAGAGCCATTTACCTGGCCATTATGTCTCCCAGAAGTTCAAGAAGACACGTTTCTAACCTTTGGACTGCAAGCCTCAGAAGTTGATGTCTCACAGCCAGTGGCATTGCATTGCTGCCTCTTCTCACTTCTACAGACTCCCATCCTATATTGAGAGGCCTGGGGATCTCCACCAGTTTCAGGCACCCAGCTTTCTCTCAGCCTGGGTCACTCGTTGGTTTCCGTGACTGCTTCTGCTTTGGTGCTGTCTGGTGCAGCTCCGCAGGCCGAGCACTCTCTCAGCCTACAGATCCCTCCCATTGACCTTTCAGAATCTCCTGGCTTGGAAATTTGCCCCACTCAGACTGCTAGCAGCTTCTAACTCTCTCATATCTGCTCAGATTCACTTTTTTATAGGTATCTGACAGAGCTTGTGAGAGGTCCAGTAAGATGCTGTTTTCACGTGTCCATCTTGGCTCCTATCCCTCTGTTTCAAATGCGTTTCTTGTAAAAAACATATTATAGGATTATGATTTTTAATCCATTCTGCTTTATGCTTCTATTTTATGGGAGAGTTCATCTCATTCACATTCACAGTTATGATTATCATTTGTGTCTTTCTCTCCATCTTATTCCCCCACCCATTTATGCTTTTCTTTCTCCTTTCTCCCTTTTCCTCCTCAATAGAGTTTTGCTTTTGACCACCACCTTCCTCAATCTGCCCTCCCTTCTATCAGCCCCCCTTTTCTTTCCCTTTCCATTACTACTTCTTCCCTCCTTTCTATCCCTCTCTCTCTTTTCTTTCCCCTTTCCCCTCCAACTGCCTATAGAGCGAGTTAGATTTCTATACCTAACTGAGTATTTGAGATTTGAGCCAAATCTGATGAGAGTAAAGCTCAATCAATGCTCATCACCTTCCCTTCTTTCTCTCTACTGTAATATGTCTTTGTGACTCTTCATGTGATGTAATTTACCCTTTGCTGCCTCCTCCTTTTCTCTTCTCCCATTACAATCTTTTTTCAGCACTTAATCAGGATTTTTATCATCACATCAAATCAACTTAAACTCACCCCCTCTGTCTATGTATTCCCCTTCTATATGATATAATAAAGATACAGTTCTCAAGAGTTGTAAATATCATCTTCCCATATAGGGATGTAAACAGTTTGTCCTTATTGAATAACATGTTTTTTTTTCTCTTTTCTTGTATACTTTTTTATGCTTCTCTTGAGTCTTCTATTTGAAGATCAAATTTTCCATTGAGCTCTGGTCTTTTCATCAGGAAAGTCTGGAAGTCCCCTATTTTATTGAACGTCCATCTCCTCCCCTGAAAGTTTATGCTCAGTTTCACTGGATAGTTAATCCTTGGTTGTAATGCAAGCTCCTTTGCCGTATGGAATATCATAGTCCAAGCCCTCTGATCTTTTAATGTAGAAACTGCAAGGTCCTATATAGTCGTGACTGTGGTTCCATGATATTTAATTTGTTTCCTTCTGGCTGCTTGCTGTATTTTCTCCTTGACCTGATAATTCTGGAATTTGGCTATAATATTCCTTGGCATTTTCAATTTGAGCTGTCTTTCAGGAGGCAACTGGTGGATTCCTTTCATGACTATTTTACTCTCTGGTTCTAGGATCTCTGGGATGTTTTTCTTGATGATTTCTGGAAAGATGCTGTCCAGGGTCTTTTTTTCATCACGGTTCTCAGGTAGACCAATAATTCTTAAATTATATCTCCTGGATCTTCTCTCTCACCCAATTCTGACAGAACCCTCTGCTGTGCTGAGTGGTCTGGGAATCACCATTGTTGCCAGTGATTCAGTCCTCTGGGGTCTGCTCTAGCTTTGCTATGGTTGAGTCTGTGCTGGTGCAGCCTGTGTGCTAGATAGTGCTCCTCTCCCAGTCTGGTTCAACAGATCCTTCCTATCTATCTTCCAGGTTGTCTTCGGCTGGAAATCTGCTACATTCTATCACTTTGTGGATTTTACTGCTCTAGAATTTGTTCAGATTCAGTTTTTAGAGGTATTTGAAGGAATTTGTGGGAGAGTTTGAGTGAGTCTCTGCTTTCATTCCGCCATCTTGGCTTCACCCCTCCTTCTTGTGCTAATTTTGGCCTGACAACTAACACCAAGAAAAGAGAAGTTCTCCACTAGCCAGCACCACACCATCCATACGTGGAACCATTGGTTACAGCAAATGGAGAAACTGAATGTTGTGGTTAAGTTCATTTATCTTGGCAGTATACTTTCCAGGGATGTACACACAGATGACGAGGTTGATGCACACATTGCCAAGGCTAGCTCAGTGTTTGGAGGGGGGGGGGTCCTGAAGGAAAGTGTCAGAGAGAAGTATTAGACTGCCTACAAAACTGAAGGTCTACAGAGCCATTGTGCTGACCTCATTGTTGTATGCTTGTGAAGCCTGGACGGTCTACCAATGCCATTCCAGGTAACTTAATCCCTTCCATGAACTTTCTAACATGGTTTGTAACTAATATCGAAATTCAGAAAAGACATGGAGGCACTTACATCATCAACAACAAAAAGAAAGCCGTTGTCCATCAGCTGTAGTAGGAACAGCAAAGATAAATTATCAGAACATGATGATTTTAAATGGATTTGCATTTAACTCTAATAGAAAAAATGAGAATTGTGTTTATAAATAGAAAGTTTTCAGCTCATGACTGAAGAATCTTATCTGTATGATTTTAGAACATGATTTCTTTTCTAGTGGCCTTGAGCAATAGGTTTCTTCATCAGTTATTGAAATGTAATTGAAATTTTAGCTAATTTTTAATGTCTTTATTATATAGAACCAAGAACTGAGATAATAGATGTTAATGCATTAATCTCTTGGATAAATCCAAAATTCGAAATGTCACAATTTAAATCAAAAGTGCATTTACTCATTGGGTGTTGTCATTCAAGTAAGTTTTCCTATTATGCAAAATTTTCAATTTGTATAATAGCAAAAAGTTTTTCATATGTACTTTCAGCACCACCAATCTATTATCTTTATAGGGTGCATTGCATATCAGACTATCCAATTCATTTCTAATTTTTTTCAACAAACTCTTTTCAACACACATTTCTTAGGCACTTGTTAATTGTAAGTATTGGAGATAAGGAATCAAAAAATTGAGCCGTGCTCAGTAAAAGAGACAGACAGACAGACAGACAGACAGACGGACAGACAGAGACAGAGAGAAAAACAGACAGAAAGAGAGAAAGACAGAGATAGAAAAATGGAGAGTGAAATGGGAGAGAGGGTGAGGGAGAGAGACATATGCACACACACGCATGCATGCGTGCATGCAGCTTGCCAGACACTGTGTGCTGAGGGTACAAAAGACAAGTTTACATTCTAATGAGAAAAGACACCATCTAAAGGAGTTCTAGAAAAGAAGTAGTGAAGAACAGCTGCAGGGGACAAATGGAAGAAACTGAAAGAACTGACATGAAGGTCCAATTCTAAGAAAGATGAGCAAAAGGGGAGATTTTTATCCAAGCCAGAGGGATCCAGGGGTGGGGGTCCAACTTTCCAATGGGGTGGAGATGATAAGAGAGTGAAGCCACAGAATGAAACAATTCCTTCTCTCATGGAGCTTATATTCTAATAAAGAATATCTTCTTAGATAACAAAGGCAGAACAAACTAGATTTACCATACTAATTCATTTAACACACAACATATATTTATTGAACATCCACTACGTGCAAATAACTCTTGCAGGCATTGTGTAGCATGCAAAGCTATACAAGACACAGATTTCCCTCTGAATTCCAGCTATTATCTAACAGATTCAGAGAGAAGCGCTTGACAGATAACAACTCTTCATCTTTATTAAAAGATTCAGCATGCTGTGCTATAACTAGCAATTTTGTTACCCGGGGCAAGCAGAACATATCAAGCCTTGGACAAGCAGTTTGAAGCCCTTCATCAAATCAACTTCATAATTCATGCTGTGAAAATAATGAAAAAAATTAAGACAAATTCAGTTGTGTGGGAGGGAAAATTAGTTTATACAGTGACTTCTTTTTAACTGAAGAGTAACTACAAGTGCTAAATTTTGCACCCTCTCAATTCTGATGCCCTAGGACAAAGCCCTGATTTCCCAGGGTTCTAACTGTAGCTTTGATATCGTGCTTTTCATTCAAATAAGTAGCTCTTATTTCATTTAAGCTCATTTCATTCCATTTACCTGCTATATTTTAAGGTACAAATTTATTGTTTTAGTCAGGATTTTTCTCTCCATTTTCTAAGAATAGAAACTTCACTTTCATTGCCTAAAATGTTTCTGGCACTCATTCATAGATACCATTTCATAGATTATATAATGTGAGCTTAAAACCAGACATTTTATTTATTGTATGGTTATGCCAAATGACAACAGGAAAGATCATCTACTTAAGTCATTTTCTCTGCCCTCTTTTTAATAAGCTTTTTAAACATTTTGCTGAAATGTGTAATTGTTTTACAGACTATTAATTTGATGTGACCTTCACTTCCATGTCAGCTGTATATTAATTGCAAGACTATTATCACAATCAGTAAGATATCAGGAAACAAAAAGGAAATTAATTATGCTTCACTGTAGTCATATGTCCCCCTAATAATGTTCATACATTACCTGTTACATGATTAAATGCCAGTAGCGTTATCAAAGATACATTTTAAGGTCTAATTAACTGATAATAATTATGGCACTATACTAAGGCTACATTATAATTAGTGAAATGTCGATGGAGAATGCCAGCTAGTCTTCAAGTTCTATAGCTCCCTTCACACCTGTTGTAGTTTATATATTGGGTTTCTAAAAAAAAGTTTCAGGTTTTCAGAACTGTGTCATTTTTATCTTTGTATCTACCATAATGCCTTGCAAACAGTAAGAACCAAGTAAATATTTATTAAATTGAAATGAATGAGGAACGACATAGGTTAGTCTGGAAATACTATGAAAGATAAGCTTGAAGAGAAAAGATTAGAGAAGGGACCTCAGAAGAAGAGTTGAAAGAAATTTTAGAATTCAATTAGTCCAATGCCATTCATTTTATAGATGAAAAGCTTAGGCTCAGAGAAACAAAGGGACTTGCCTAAGGTTGAACATGTAGTTGGGTGGATTCAAAGTGAAACCCTTAGACACCAAATCCAGCATTTTTTCCACCCTGCCATAAGCATTCAACCAACTTGAAGAACTCCAGTGATAAAGAATGTGACATTACTTCATATATACACATATGTGTGTGTGTGTGTGTGTGTGTGTGTGTGTGTGTGTGTATAGGTATAAGTATAGATTTATAGATATACCCATACATATGTAACATGTATATATATAATGTAATGTATATATAAAATACATTTTATTTCTGACTTTTGTATTTATATCACAGTCATCTCTGGATAAATAACTTCACTACCACCATTGAACTCTCCCTTATAATAAAGAAAACAAGCAAAATCTGATACAATTTGGATCACATCTGAATCTGACAATGCGTAAGGGCCAGAATTCCACTGGCTGGGGAACCCTGTGCCTTTCCCATAACTGTGGGGTGTTCTTGATACCAAAGGAATAAGAGGCCAAGAAGCTCCTGATCGATTATAGGAGTTTAATCAATCATTATAGTTACTTATAAAACAGGGGTGATACGGATAGCTGCCAGAAAGTTCAATGGATCCCACAAAAGAACCCCCAAAATTCCCATGGTAATTATAGAAAAGAGACAAAGGGGGGAGAAGCTAGAGAGTGCATCACTACTGATAGGTGGATATTTTGGGTGTTCTGCTTAGTAATGAGTACCTAGGGGTATACCTAGGAGAACAAGGAAACCTTGTTAACATAGCCAGCAGTCACCAGAAAGCTCCATCAAGGAAGGCACAGCTTGAACTTTGACCCACTTCTGGGGCCAGCCAAGAGTTTAGGGGAAAATATAGGGTACAGGGGGTAGAACCAAGATGGAAGAGTAAAAGCAGGCACTTGCTTGAGCTCCCCCCCAAATCCCAACAAATACCTGTAAAAAAATAACTCAAAACAAATTCTCAAGCAGCAGAACCCACAAAACAACAGAATGAAACATATTTCCAGCCCAAGACAACCCCAATGGACAACAGGAAGGGTCTGTTGCACCAGTCTAAGAGAGGAGCCCTATCCAGCATGGGCTGCACTGGCACAGATCAGGCCCTAGCAAACCTTGAGCAGGCCTCAGGGGACTGAATCATTGGCAGCTACGGAGATTTCCAGACTTCTCAACCCACAAACACCAAAGACAACTTAGAAGGTCAGTAGGAAAGGTCTATTAGACCTGGGTGAGAGAGGCGCATGGCCTGGCCCCAGCCCCAGGGTGGTTGCAGAGGCAGAAGCAGCTACTTCTAGAGCTCTTCGCCCACAGACAGTGGGAGGATTGAGTGGCTGATCAGAGGGAGATTGCAGGGATCTCTTTTCTGGTGCTGAGGCAAGATTCTCTTGCTTTGCCCTACTTTGCTTTGCCCTACTCTCAGTCCTGGGTGTCAGTCTTGGGGTGAGAAGGAGCATTGGCATGGTAGACCTTGTGACAGCAATGGAGAGGGAATCCTCCTCACACTGCCATGGCAGAAAAGAGTGCTTGTGGTCACTCACAGACCAGGCCAGGAGAGGAATAAGTACCTCTCCTTTGATGATACCACCTTGGAAGAACTGAAAATTTACAGGTGCCTAGAAGTATCTTTGAAAACAGGTGCACCATACCCCTGAAGCTTGAGACAGTACACGCTGAACACTGGAAGCAGAACCTTCTTAACAAAGGGTTAAACAGTCAAGTAATTAGCTGGGAAAAGAAGCAAACAGCAGAAATAACTCAGACTATAGAATCTCAATTTGGTGAAAAAGAAGATCAAAATATTCACTCAGAAGACAACAAAATCAAAGCTCCTACATCCAAAGCCTCCAAGAAAAATATGAATTGGTCTCAGGACATGGAAGAACTCAAAAAGGATTTTGAAAATCAAGTAAGAGAAGTAGAGGAAAAATTGGGAAGAGAAATGAGAGTGATGCAAGAAAATCATGAAAAACAAGTCAATAGCTTGCTAAAGGAAACCCCAAAAATGCTGGAGAAAATAACATTTTTAAAAATAGACTAACCCAAATGACAAAAGAGGTCCAAAAAGCCAATGAGGGAAGAATACCTTAGAAAACAGAATTAGCCAAATGAGAAATGAGGTCCAAAAGTTCACTAAAGAAAATAATTCCTTAAAAATTAGAATGGAGCAAATGCAAGCTAATGACTATGAAAAATCGAGAAATTACAAAACAGAACTAGAAGAATGAAAAAATAAAAGACAATGTGAAATAACTCATTGGAAAAACCACTGACCTAGACAATAGATCCAGGAGAGATCATTTAAAATTTTGTGGACTACCTGCAGGTCGTGATCAAAAAAAGAGCCTAGATATCATCTTTTAAGAAATTATCAAGGAAAACTACCCTAATATTCTAAAACCAGAGGGGAAAATAGAAGTTGAAAGGATTCACCAATCACCTCCTACAGGGGATCCCAAAAGGAAAACTCCTAGGAATAGTGTAGCCAAATTCCAGAGTTCCCAGGTCAAGGAGAAAATATTACTAGTGGCCAGAAAGAAATAATTCAAGTATTGCGGAAACACAATCAGGATAACACAGGACTTAGCAGCTTTTGCATTAAGGGATCAGAGGGCTTGGAATATGATATTCCAGAAGCCAAAGGAGACAGGATTAAAACCAAGAATCACCTACTCAGCAACAGTGAGTATAATACTTCAGGGGGAAAAACAGAGTTTCAATGAAATAGAGGACTTTCAAGCATTCTTCATGAAAAGACCAGAGCTGAACAGAAAATCTGATTTTCGAATACAAGGCTCAAGAGAAGCATGAAAAGATGAACAGGAAAGAAAAATCATAAGGCACTTATTAAAGTTGAACTGTTTAAATTCTTACAAAAAATATCTAGGGTACAAAAGAGGGGAATTGTGGTTGATATTGTTCCAATCACAATGGACAATTGATAGATTGTGTACAGTAGAACAATCTGTAAGAAGACTGAAGAGGTAGAAAAGGGTGACATTTTAAAGAGCTAGCGAAGACAAAGAAGTTTATATTTGATCCTAGAGACAATAGGGAGCCACTGGAATTTACTGAGTAGAAAGATAAGACCTGCTTTTTAGGAATATCACTTTGGCTGTATGTAGAGGGGAAAGAGATGAGATAAGAGCTTATTGCAATCAGCCAAGAGAGAGGTGATGAGAGCCTGAACTAGGGCAGTGGTTGTGTGAGTGAAGAAAAGGGAAGTAAAATAGAGATGCTATGGATGTGGAAATGACAAGCTCTGAGAAGTAATTGGCTATGTAGGGTAAGTGACAGAGAGAGTTGAAGATGACACCAAGGCTAACAAATCTGGATAACTAGAAAAGTAGTGGTACCCTTGATGATAATAATAAAATTCAGAAGAAAAGAGGGTTTAAGAGCAAAGATGCTGAGTTTGGTTTTGGACAGGTTGAGTTCAAGATACCCATGATAAATCCAGTTCTCAATGTTCAATAGGAAAATCATAAGGCAGGATCAGAGCCTAAGTGAAAAGACTCAGGCTAGATACACAGATCTGGAAGCATTTTCATGGGAGATGATAAAGCCACCAAGTGAAAGGAGGAAAAAAGAAAAGAGGAAAAGGCCTAAGACAAATCTTTGGCGTATACACACAGTTGACGGATGTGACATGAGAAAAGAAGAGTGAGAAGTAGTCAGATAGGAGGAAAACTAGGAGGGAATGGTGACACAAAAATTCAGAAGAAAGAGTATACAGGAGGAGAGAGTGCTCAAATATATAAAATGCTAAAGAAAGGTTAAAAGGTTACTGTAATTTTTAAAGAGAATGTGGATTGAAAAAAGATCTTTAGATTTGGCAACTAAGAAGAGGTCATCGTAACTGTGGGGAGAACAGTTTGTTTCCCATTGGGTTTCCAGTTCTTTACCACCACAAAGAATGATGCTATGAATTTTTTGGTATTTATAGAAACTTTTTGTTTGTTTTTTTTACCGCCTTGGGGGTGGACATCCAATAGTAAAATCACTAGGTCATTTTTCTTGCATAATTTCAAACTCGTTTCTGGAACAGTTGGTCTAATTCACTAAAGTGTATTAGGTTGGAGACCAGCAAAGATGACAGAGTAGAAGAAGGGAATGCAACCTATTTCCCACATAACTACTCTAACAAATATCTAAAAAGAACACCAAATTCAATAGAGATAAAAAATCTAAGGAAAAAATATACTATGTTGTTCTTTCCAGCCAAAGATTATGAATTTAGGCCACAGGCAAGCTACCGGGGTACTGAGGAATGAACGGAGGTAGGCCTGCAACTCTACCAGTATGACTCCGGTGAAAGATTATGGACTCAGGCACTAGGTTCATATCGTGAGTAAACCTATAGCTTCAGCACTGTGTGCCAGTAAGGCAAAATGGGCTTAGTTTAACAGGTGCCCTTGAGGAGTTTGGCTTTTATTTACAGTGAAAGTACTTTCACCTGTCAAATGCTAAGCCCCAGGCCCAAAGTCCTATCAGGTGTGAAACCTGTGTGGGCGTAGATTAATGACTTAAGAGGAGCCAACTCGGGAACCAATGGTCTCTGGACTCTGGTCTCTGGTCATGAGAACACCAGAGGCTTGGCTGCGAGGAGAGGCGAGAAACTACAGCTGAAAAAATCCGAAGCAGAGCCGACCCCTATGTGGACCCAGGAGTTCGAGCAAGGGCTTGAGGCTGGTGAATATGATTTATGCCATCTTATTTTTCTGTGGCCTCCTGGCTACTCTTGTGAGGCGGGCCTACTGGGCCTGGAGGCTTATG
>CM053624.1:231102632-231167116 GCA_028646595.1 Phalanger gymnotis | reverse complement strand
CCTGGACCTATTTTCCAGGTCAGTTGTTTTGCCCATCAGATATTTCACATTTTTCTCTATTTTTTCATTCTTAACATTTTGTTTTACTGCTTCTTGATGTCTCATAGAGTCATTAGCTTCCACTTGCTCAACTCTAATTTTTAATGAGTTACTGTCTTCATTTTGTTTTTGAGTCTCTTTTTCCAGTTGGTTGATTTTACCTCTCAGGGTGTCATTTTCTCTATTTAGATTCTGAATCTCCGTAGCCATTTCGCCAATCTTATTCTTTAGGGACTTGATTTCATCAGTGGATTTTTTTTCCATTTTTTCTTTTACCTCCCTAATTTGGTTTTTAAAATCCTCCTTTAGCTCTTCCAGTAATGTTTTTTGGGCTGGAGACCAGTTCACATTACCTTTTGAGGTATCAGATGTGGATATAGTGTCATTGTTATCCTCTTCCGAATTGGTATTTTTATCCTGCCTATCTCCATAAAAAGAATCAATGGTACTTAGTTTTCTTGTGTTCCTCATGTTGGTTAGCCTTTTCCTGCCTTTGCAATAAATTTCTGCTTTTGGGGCTCAGAGCTCACTGTCCCAGCTTTCTTATTCTCCTGAGGTGTGGGGGAGGGGGTCTGGCTGCCCGAAATCTCTTCCCCTAGGGTTGTTTTCCGGTACTGTTGCTCTTCAGCAATGGTCTCAGCTCTTTGTTGTTCGGGCTGGGTGTCTGGCACTTCCCCAGAGGGAGCAAGAGTATGTCTGGGCTCCTGGTGACCCCTGCTGGCTCTGCCTCTCTGGGACTCAGGTACTCTCACTATTCGCCCACTGAAGCCCCACTTCTGTCTCCTCTGTTCCAGCTTTTTTTCTTCTTTTTTTCCCTCCGGGGAATTCTCTGAGTGGGGAGGGGAGGGATTAGAGCCATTTACCTGGCCATTTTGTCTCCCAGAAGTTCAAGAAGTGTCCTTTGGGCTGCAAGCCTCAGGAGTTGGTGTCTCACGGACCGGTGGCGTTGCGCTGCCTCTCATTGTTTCCACAGAGTGCCGTCCTGTGTTGGGAGGCCTGGGGATCTCCACTAGTTTCGGGCACCTGGCTTTCTCCCAGCCCATCTCCCTCGTGTGTTTCCCAGCCAGCTGCTTCCTCTTTGGTCCGTCTAGGAGCAGCTCTGCACGCCAAGTGCTCTCCTAGCCTGCAGATTCGTTCCTTCGGCCTTTCAGACTCTCCTGGCTGGGAAATTTGCCCCACTCAGACTTTTCGTAGTTTCTAAAATCTGCTCAAATTCACTTTTTTACAGGAATTTGAAAGAACTTGTGAGAGAGCTCCGGTAAGATGCTGTTTTCATGCGGCCATCTTGGCTCTGCCCCCTCTCTAATCTAATTTTTAAGGTGGTATTTTCTTCAGTAGTCTTTTGGACCTCCTTTTGCATTTGGCTAATTCTGCCTTTCAAGGCATTCTTCTCCTCATTGGCTTTTTGGAGCCCTTTTGCTATTTGAGTTAGTCTATATTTTAAGGTATTCTTTTCTTCAGTATTTTTTGGGTCTCTTTAGTCAGTCATTGACTTGTTTTTCATGGTTTTCTTGCATCACTCTCATTTCTCTTCCCAATTTTTCCTCTACTTCTCTAACTTACTTTTCCAAATCCTTTTTGAGCTCTTCCATGGCCTGATACCAATGCATATTTTTCTTGGAGGCTTTTGATGTAGGCTCTTTGACTTTGTTGACTTCTTCTGGCTGTATTTTTTGGTCTTCTTTGTCACCAAAGAAAGATTCCAAAGTCTGAGTGTGAAGCTGAGTCCATATTGGCTGCCTGGCCATGTTCCCAGCCAACTTACTTGACCTTTGAGTTTTTGTCTGGGTATGTCTATTTGTAGAGAAGAAAGTACTTTGTCCCAAGCTTGAGGGGCTGCACTGTTGTTTTCAGAGCTATTTCTACACAGCCGGTTCTGCCACACCAGCGCTCCTCCTCCCCCAAGAACCACCAACCTGGACCGGACTCAGATCTAAGCTGACTCTGCACTCCTGCTGAGATCTGCCACTTAATTCCTCCCACCAGGTAGGCCTGGGGCTGGAAGCAACTGCAGTTGTACTTCTGTAAGCAGCCTCAGAGCTGCATCACCTCTGCAGTCCCTGGGGTGGTGGCCGAACCTTAAGCTCCTTTCACTCTGTCCCAGCAGCTTTTCCCACTAACCTTCTCTGTTGTCTTTGATGTTTGTGGGTTGAGATATCTGGTAACTGCCACAGCTCACTGATTCAGGGCACTAGGGCCTGTCCCGCCCAGCTCCTGGTCCGGTTGGTCCAGGCATGGCTCACGCTGGCTCTGTTCTGCTCCACTCCCAGTTCCATGCAAGAGACCTTACCCCACAACCACCCAGGCTGTGCTGGGCTGGAGCCCTGCTTTCCTCTGCTATTTTGTGGGTTCTGCAGTTCTAGAATTTGTTCAGAGCCATTTTTATAGGTGTTTGGGGGGACCTGGTAGGGAGTTCACACAAGTCCCTGCTTTCCAGCCATCTAGGCCCATCTTTTTAATACTAACATTACACCTGCATCATTTTTATTCTGGGGAGATACAGAGCTCTACAGCTTCTGGAAAAATTCATTGCATGGTGGCTGCAAGCAGGGCATAACATATGACCTATGAGGAACTTAAAGGAACAGAAATGAGAGATGTCATCAGGAAATGTGTGATAGGAAGAAAAGATGAGTTGATCATGTGGCAATGGTGAGTAAGGACAAGTACACAGTCAGAATGTGCCATTGGTTTCTTTGCCATGTCAGGAGAAAATGAGAAAGGATCCTGGCATGTTGAATGGATCCCTGTGATGCACTAATGGAATGACAAGGACAATCATTCAGGAGGATAGACAAGCATGAGTGAGTTGTAATCTGTATTGTTGGAAGGGCCATCCAAATTGATGTGATCATGGATCCTTCTGAATGCTAAGAACCCATTCCTCTGAATCACACCACATTATTATGAAACAAAATAGGTTTCTCCTACTTGTGCATGAAAGCTATACCACATCATCAGATGAGCTTGAGAATAAGTAGCCAATGCTCATTTACAAGAGTGTCAAGTGTAACGTGTTTTTCAATACCGAAATCAAGAAAGTCATTATTTCAACTGTGGGGCAAATTTATTTTGAAACATTTGTTGTTGTTGTTTTTTATTATCTGTAGGGAAGAGTGGAATACGAAAGAGGTAAGCAAGAACTCTCATGGGATTTCCTCATGCCCTGCAATATCTTTGTACAAGCCAAAAACAAGCTTTGATCTCCCAGCTGGTATTTAGCTAAGTAGTTTGTTAGCATACATCATGCTCTGTATCTCTATATGCATAAAGAGTATGTAACATTGGGTCTGTAGCCCTTACTCATTATTTTTTGTGGAAGTTTATGGAGGTCCTACTTCAAACTGGGAAGGCTTTGGGGAAAGAGAAGGGAAGAAGAGGGGACATACATTTATCCTAAGCATGTTTTACAAATAATATCTATTTGATGCTCACAACAACCCTGGAAGGTAGCTATTGTTACTATTTGCATTTTTACAGTGGATGAAACAGAGGCTAAGTGACCTGTTCAGAGTCACACAACTGTAAATGTCTGATAGTGGATATGAACTCAAGTCTTCCTGATTCTAGACCCAGTGCCCTATCCACTATGCCATCTAGCTGTTTCAGCTATGGACTATGTGTCTGTCAGCTAAGTTCGGAGAAACATCATTAAAAGGTAAGGAAGTGAGGAAATTATTTTTTAAAACACAAAAACTCTTAAGGGCCACTTGCTGAGAGCCTGTGAATTTCATTGATTGAGTAAATAACCCACACCAGTGAAATCATAGAACCATGAAATATTAAAGTATCAGTAGTGTGTACCCAAAACAACAAGGCAAGGCAACATGCATAAGAACACAAGAAAAAAATTAAGAGGAGCTTAGTCTTATAAAGGAAGAAAATTAAAGGGGAGCTGAAAAGGGAAGAGGAGAAGGAAGGTACCCAGGTAGGGAACAGAATCAAAAACTGGAAGATGGAATTGCTTAAGCCAGTCCTCAAAGAGGAAGCCCCAGAAGGACCTTGCCAATAGGAGAAGGGAGCTGGCATGGCAGAGGGATGTTTCGGGATGAGAAAGTAATAGAGGACAATAGATATTCTACGTTAAGTAGGTCCCAGGATCTGGAACAGCTGAGGCATATTACAGAAGTCTAGAAAGCCAGGAGCAAAGGCAGGGAGGGAAAAGTCCATAGGAATTAAGGGATGGGGGGAAGGTAATGAAAGGACTTTGCAATTTTTTTCCATTATTATTTATTTTAACATTTTTGCTTTTTAAATTGAGTTCCAGATTCTCTCCTCTCTCCTATCACTCCTTCACCCACTGAGAATGCATATATATCTGTCATATGTGTGGAAGTCACGCAAAATATATTTCCATATTAGCTATATCTCTAAAAAATAAAATAAAGTAAAGCAATTCAATTTGCACCCAGAGTTCATCAGTTCTCTTTGTGGAGGTGGATAGGATTTTTTCATCATGAGTCCTTTAGAATTGTCTTGGATCATTGTATTGATCAAAGTAGCCAAGTCTTTCACAATTGATCATTACAAAATTGCTATTATTGTGCACAATGATCTCTCAGTTCTCACTACAGTTTATATCAGTTCATATAGGTCTTACCATGCTTTTTCTGAAACCAGCCCCTCATCATTTCTTGTAGCACTATAGTACTCCATCATAATCAGATGCCACAACTTATTTAGCCATTCCCCAATTGATGAGCGTCCCCTAATTTACAAACGTTTGCCACCACAAAAAGAGCTGCCATAAATAATTTTGTATGTATAAGTCCTTTTCCTTTTTCTTTGATCTCTCTGGGATACAGACTTAGTAGTGGTATTGATGGTTCAAAAAGCATGCACAGTTTTAGTGCCCTTTGGCCATAGTTGCAGATTGTTTTCCAGAATGGTTGGTCCCAATTAACAACTCCACCAGCAGTTTTTTAGTGTACCTATTTTCCCTCATCCGTGTTAGCACATGTCATTTCTGATAGGTGGGAAGTGGTACCTGAGAGTTGTTTTAATTTGCATTTCTCTAATCACTAGTGATTTAGAGCATTTTTTATGTGACTATAGATCACTTAAATTTCTTCTTCTGAAAATGCCTATTCATGTCTTTTAACCATTTTCAGTTGTGGAATGGTTCTTATTTTTTATGAATTTAACTCAGTTCCTTATATATTTGAAAAATGAGGTCTTTACCAGAGAAACTTGCTGTAAAAATTTTTATGTTATTTCATTGTCTATGGTACCTTTTAGCAAAATGTAGTTTCCCTGATTATCTCTCCTAATTAGGTCTATTTTTGCTTTTGCTTTGTCTGGGATCATGATTACTACCCCTGCCTTTTTTATTTTAACTCTGCATGTGTCCTTCTATTTCAAGTGTGTCTCTTGTAAACAACACGTTGTTCTAATGTATTCTGCTATCCATTTCCCTTTTATGAATGAGCTCATCCCATTCACAGTTATGAATACTGTTTATTTATCTTCATCCTATTGTCTTCTGTTTCTTCTTCTATCTCTCTTTCAAAAGAGATCTTCTTCAAAAGTCTGCTTTGCTTCTGACCACTGCTTCCCTTAATCTGTCTTCCCTTTTATAATCCCCTCATATCTCTTATTCCCTTCCCTTCCAATTTCCCCACTGGGTAAGATAGATTTCTACACCCAACTGAGTTTTTATTATATTCTTCCCTCTTTGAACAAATTCTGATGAGAGTGAGGTTCAAGTATTACCCACTATCCCCCGCATTGTCTCTTCCACTATAAAAGCTCTTTTACATAAGAAAATTTTCATGCTCTCCCTTCCCCCTTCTCCCAGTGCAACCCTCTTTCTTGTCTCTCCATTTCTTTTTTAGGTCATCCCAACATAATCTACTCATACCCATGCCCGCTCTCTATATGGACTCTCTCTAACTGCCTTAATAATGATAATGTTCTTAGGAGTTACTTGTATCATCTTCCCAAGTAAGAAAGTAAACAGTTTAACTTTATTGAGTCTCTTATGATTTTCATGTTTATCTCTTTGTGCTTTTCTTGAGTCTGGTGTTTGGGTGTCAGATTTTCTATTCAGCTCTGATCTTTTCATCATGTATGCTTTATTTCATTAAGTATCTATTTTTACCTTGAAAGATTATATTCACTTTTGCTGGGTAGGTTATTTTTGACGTTTGCCTTATGGAATATTATATTCTAAGCCCTCTGATACTTTAATATGGAAGCCCTCGATACTTTAATATGGAAGCTGCTAACTGTTGTGTGATCCTGACTGTGGCTGCATGATAATTTGTTTCTTTCTGGCTGCTTGAAGTATTTTCTCTTTGACCTGGGATCTCTGGAATTTGGCTATAATAATCCTGGGAGTTTTCATTTTGGGACCTCTTTTAGAAGGTAATCAGTGGGTTCTTTCAATTTCTATTTTACCCTCTGGATCTAAGATATTGGGAAAGTTTTCCTTATCTAATTTATTGAAATATGATGTCAAGGCTCTTTTCTTGATCATAGCTTTCAGGTCATCCAATAATTCTTAAATTATCTCTCCTCAATCTGTTTCTAGGTCAGTTGTTTTTCTGATGAGATACTTCACATTTTCTTCTCTGTTTTCATTATTTTGACTTTGATTATTTCTTAATGTCTCCTGGAGTCATTGGCTTCCACTTCCCAATTCTAATTTTCAAGGAATTCTTTTCTTCAGTGAATTTTTATACTTCTTTTCCATTTGTCCTATTCTGCTTTTTAAGGAGTTCTTTTCTTCAGTGAATTTTTGTGCCTCTTTTACTATTAGGCCTATTCTGGTTTTTAAGGTATTATTTTTCTTCACTTTTTATAATTCTTTTACCAAGTTGTTAATTTTCTTTTCATAATTTTCTTGCATTACTCTCATCTCTTTTCCCAAATTTTCCTCTACTATTCTTATCTCTTTCTTTAACTCTTCCAGAAATTCTTGTTAGACTTGGGTTCAATTGGCATTTTTCTTTGAGGCTTTACCTGCAATGGTTTTTCCATTGTGGTCTTCTTCTGAGTTCAATTCTTGGTCTTCTCTGTCATCATAATAGCTTCATATGGTAAAGATTTTATTGTTTTTGTTGTTATTGTTGCTTTCTTGCTCATTTTTCTAGCCTATTTCTTGACTTTGAACTTTATGTTAAGTTCTGCTCTATTCACCTGGAAGTGAAGAGGTACTGTCTCAAGCTTCAGGCTTTTTCATTTTGCAGTTTTCAGTACTAGTTCTAGAGGTCTGTAAGTTTTTGCTGCTTCCAAGGTGGTGTGATCCAGGAAAAGGTGTGGTCACTGTTCCCTGGTCAGCACTCTGGTCTTTACCCAGGAAGGGGCCCTGCTCCTCTGCAGCCACAAGTACTAGTGCTCCTCTTGAGCTTGGAACTATGACCAGGTCCTTGCTTTCCTGAAGCTGCAAGTGCTAGTGTTCCTTTCTGCCTTGAAACTCTGAGTAGGGCCCCTGTTTCCTTGTGATTGACCACAAGCCCTCCTCTATACCCTGGAACTACAACCCTGAAGTGCATCTGGGCAATAGAATTGCCAGTCAATGACAGCTATACCAGTCCCAGCACAGAGTCCCCTGTGATATCTTTCTGACCACTAATCTGACCCTCTTACCATCTCTGGGCTGAGAATTCCTGAAGCTACTGCTGCTGCCACAGCTGTTACACCACCTCATTGAGAACTATATTTGGATGTGATATGAGGGTTAGGGGCTTAAGGATAGAGAAAAAGAAAAAAAGAAAGTCTGACTCACTAAGATGGCCTGATGTGGACTGTTTTCATAGAAACACAGACCTTAGCCATCATAGACTTTATTGGACCGTGATGAACTCTTTCCACAATAGTTGGTCATGAGCTCATAAAATGTGGGGAAGTAAGGTGCTACATTCTAATTTTTTTATTCAGACTCTAAAGCATGTTGAAGGTACATTTATTAGGCAAAGCACTGGAACCTATCTATCCTATCACTGATCTCTCCTGTCAACCTCCAGAGTTATCTTAGGCTAGAAAAAACGTCTCACTCTGACCTTTTGTTGGCTCTACTGCTCCAAAATTTGATTTGAGCAGTTATTTTAAAGTTGTTTGAAGGGGAATATTGGAAGAGTTTAGCTAGGTTGCTGCTTGTAATCCATCTTGGCTTTCCCTCCTGAGTGGTTTTCTGAGAGTATTTCTATAGATGCAAGTTCTAAGAGTCCTGCTCTCAACTATTCTTGATGTTCTTGTTCTAATTAGCTGCATCTTCACCTATAAAACAGTACAGGCAAGAGTTTAAAAGGTGGTCCAGTGGTAACAGAATGTCTTTTCCCTGATATGAGATGCATTTTTTCACAAGATCATAGAATTTAGAGGTGGAAAGAATGTTATAGATCATCAGAATCAATCACTTTATTTTACAGTGAGGAAACTGAAACACAGAAAAGTGAAGTGACTTGTATAAGGTTATAACCCATATTTCAAGCCTAGAGAATTTGTACCTCACAGGTGGAGAGAATGATAACTACATGTTGAATGCAGAGTTTACATGAGAGTTTTGGAGAGGAGAAGCATTTTTCTTCATTCCTTCTTTGAAATACATATGGTTCCATACTGTCTTTGGGGAGAGGCCCTTGGAGAGAGAAAAAACTTTGGAAAGCAACAGACATGTAGAGAAGCCAGGTCCTCAACACATTCCTGGTTTCCAGGTTGCCTCTTCTAAACACTTTGAAAAATTTCCCCTTGGGTGAGATTAGGACTTCTCTCTTGGTTGAAGTGAAATATATAATCCCTAGTGGAAAAACCCCTATTTTCTGGTATGTTCTAATCTGTAGAACTTCTATGATTTCTGATTGTGATCTACTTGGATAAATGGGTTTACTCACTATCCACTATTTGTGATGTTCTTTTGTGTAACTAGTGTGTGGTGAGAAAGCCTGCCAGTACTCCCCCTTTAAGGGATAGTGATCAGGGAAACTAGGAGTTGTGTTGCTTTTGAAACTCAAAAGAAAAGCATGCCATTATGCAAGCAACTTAAACATTGCAGGGTGAAGAGAGCAGATAGTATTCTAATCTGATGCCCTTCTCCTCAGAGGAGAACACAGTCTCCAGTACCATTATCCCTTCTCCTGCTCACATGCAGTCAAGAATCTGATGCATTTTTCATAGATTTATAGGATTCAGAAGTAGAAAAGATCTTATAGGTCACTTTGTCTAATTGCCTCATTTTACATAGAAGGAAACTGAAGCACAGAGATGTGGAATTACTTACATAGAGTTATAACCTGGGTTCCAAGCTTGAGAAAGAGAAATTCCATAAATATCTATCATTGCCTCCCTGTACGCCCCATTTAGATAATCCTTGTGGCTATGCATTACAATCTTTGTGTACAACATACACATGTAATAAAGTCACAGAGTTAATGAGTAGCAGAGCTTTCATTCAAACCGAAGCCCTCATATTCCATATCCAGTGTCTTTGCTACTTCATTCATCTATAGACAGAAAATGTATCACTTTACTATAGGTTGAATCTGTATGGGAAGATGCCTACTTTTTCAACTTTCAAGAAAAAAGGTTGCAAGTAAATTACTTTTCTTTATTTAATATGGTGCATCAAGACTATCCGCTGGGTAATAAGGCCAACCCAGGCACCAGAAGGCTTCCTACAGTAGGATCACATTGCCAAGAACAGAGAAGCAAATCTAAAGTCCTTCAATGAAGGATGAAAATCCTAGTTTATATATGTTCTGCCATATGTGCTTCAGTTCAAGTGATATTCCTCAAAGCCACAGTCACTGCTGGATCCCTCTCTCCAAACCTCAACTTGACACACAAAGTTATCTCTCCCAAGTTCACATAAGCCATGTTGGGAGTGGAAGATATTCCCAATAATAACCCTATAAAATGTATTATAACCCCCATTTTATAGCTGAGGAAATTGAGGATCAGATAGACAAAATAAGTTGTCCAATGTCCTACATCTCATAATTATCAAAGTTGAAATTCTCACTAAACCACTATATCTTCTCTATAGATTAAAGCAGAAGGGATATATCAATGGGCATGAGAATTAAGATAGAGATTCTTTTCACCTGTACAATTGATAATACTCTATCCTACCTGTTCTAAGATGGACTCAGTGAGAACACACCAAGTGATATAGATATATTCCTTGACAAATGTACATCTTCAAAGCATAGGGTTTTAAAGAAGAAAAAAACTTACCCATTCAGATTCTCAGGGGAAAAAAATTGAAAATTTTATCTGCATTTTCATGATTTGTTGACTGTTTTCCACTAGTTATAGCTACCTTGATGTTATGTCTCAGCAAGAAAAACCAAATCCGTTCTTCTTCCCAGCCTTTTTTTGTTTTTCTTCCAAGCCCCATCAGCACCCTAGCTTTCCCTTTCACCTAATATAACAGATTACTTAGACACCAACTTCAGTAAGGAGACTATGGTTCACTACTTTGACTCAGTCTTCTTTTCCAGCTAATTTTCTGTCGTTACCCTCAGAAACTTCAACACTCACATTTATGACTGCTTTTTCTTTTTTGTTTGTCTGTTTGTTTTTTGGAGGGGGAAGGCAGGGCAATTGGGTTAAATGACTTGCCCAAAGTCACGCAGCTAGTAAGTGTGTCAAGTTGTCTGAGGTCAGATTTGAACTCAGGTCCTCCTGACTCCAGGGCCAGTCCTCTACTCACTGCACCACCTAGCTGTCCCTATGGCTGCTTTTTCCCACCTTATCTTCACAGTTCTCTTAATCCTTCAATTTCTATGACTTCCAACTCCATTCTACTTCAGTTATGCACCAAGATGACCTTGTCTTGAAAGAATTGCAAGGTACTTGGCCATACTGCAGAAGAGTAAGACCTTGACTTTGCTTTTTGTTATTTCCATTAGTTATTCTGACAATGCCGGGGGGAAGGGGGAAAGAGGGTTCCTCTAACAATTCCAAGTCCAAATCTTCATGGTATAGAAGCTTTCTCTTCTAATCTTACTTCTGTTTCTGTCTCTCTGGCCCCTCTGCTGAGAGGACTTTACTGGAATGAGGCTGCTGTGCATACCACAGCTTCTTGGAGTCACAGTTGAGAGGTGTGTGGCAAATACAAATACAAAGAATGAAATAAACCATACTCAAAAGGAGATCATATTTTCCATGACTTCAGACCATCTGTTTAGGCCACTTGGATCTACATCATTAGTGACAGTACATTTTAATATCACTTTTGTGTTAATTCAGTAGCAAATCTTAGGTGCAGAGACATTAAACAACTATTATGCTATAAATAAAACATACTTTCTCTGTCTAAAATATTATACTTTATTATTATTGTTATTTATAAAAAATGAAAAGGCAACCCCATATGTATGTGCCATCACAAAAGAAAAATATCATGCTGGCAACTCATTATTCCAGGTTGTTATTACGCTAGCTGATAGCTGCTAGGTGTAAGACCCATACCTATAATGATCACATTAAAGCAGACCTCATTAATAATAGATGAGATCTGATTATATTCATTTCTGGTGTTAGTTTAATGACCTGTGGCATTTCTACAACAAAAAGAAATAATTTGAGAGGTTTTTTTTCTCTTTTTTCAAATCGCTGTTCGCACATCCTACCATTGAGCTGTGAAAAAAAGGGCTGCATTTCATCACTGAGTATGCCTCAGCATGAGGGTTTTTTTGGCATCTTTTTAAATTCAGAATTGACATTTCAAAGAAAGAATAATAATAATAATTTTTAACCTGAAATTCTAGCCTTCTTGAGATAGGTTTTTTCTTGTTGTACATGTGTATATGTTTTAAATAGAGCATAATGGCTTCAAAGTTTGCTGCCAAAGGCAGCACTATTTCCAAATTCCTTTTAATCTCTGTGGATGCAGTTGGTCCTGCACAGTTGGTAATCTGTGAGAACTCCAGAAACAGTCTATAAGCAAAACCCTGTCTATTATTTTGTATTATGAGGTTTGCATTGAGCTCACTGAAATTTACACCTTCCCTGGTTCTCAACCACCCTCTCAGCCTTTCTTACAAGAAGGATCATTCTAAAAAAAGAAATTAGAGCTATAAGGGACCACAGAAGTCATTAAATCCAATTTTATCAGCTTATAGACAAGGACACTGTAACCCAGAAAAGTGAAGCAGTTTGCCCAAGTAACAGAGCCAAATTTGAATCCAGGACCTCTGACTTCAAATCCTTTGCTCTTTCCATGGGAAAAGCCCATAGAGTTGGAGAGTGGGGACAGGGATAAAGAAAAGCATCATGGCCAGGTTAGTACAAAGTAGGAAGGGAAGTTAGGTGGCACAGTGGATAGTGCTGGGCCTGGCATCAGGAAGACTCAGTTTCCTAAGTTCAAATCTAGCCTCAGATATGTACTAGTTGGGTGATCTTGGGCAAAGTACTTAACCCTTTTTGCCTCATTGTCCTCATCTGTAAAATGACCTGGAGAAGAAAATGGAAAACCACTCCAGTATCTTTACCAAGAAAACCCCAAATGGGGTCAAGAAAAGTGGGACATTAAAAAAAAAAGAATGGGACATAACTGAACAACAACAACAGGAAGGGGAAAAGAATAGAGAAGCAAGCCTAGGGGTAAAAGGAAAGGCTGTGAGGTACATTAGAATAAGTACTGATTTTAGAGTTAAAAGACCTGCATTCAAATCCTACCCCTATCAACTACCTATTTGACCTTTGGCAAGTAACCCCATCTCCCTGGTCCTTTGTTTTATCTATACAGCATGAAGGTTGGACTAGATGAGTGATGTCAAACACAGATAGAAACAGATCTAATTAAACCATACATAAGGATCACTGCCAAGAAAACATATATTAGCAATACCTTTGTTCTACTGTATTTTTTATTTATTTTGCTTCCCAATTACATTTTAATCTGGTTCAGTTTGACACCTTTGGTCATGACTTTTAAATTCCCTTCTAACTCAATCTTTATTTAGATTTTCATGGATCTTTTACCGCTCAAGACAATTCTAGAGACATTGGAGAGCAAGGTATATTGCTTAATTTTTACAATGTATTGTCACTGTGCTTTCTTCCCTAGGTGACTCCCCCTCTAAGAGTCAATAGAGATAGGGCAGATATTAGGTAGATCTAATTGATAACTGTGACAAGATTCATAAATTAAAAAGAGTATTACCTTTCACCAGTTACAGTGGGAGATGTTTCATAACCAAAGCAGAGGAATTTGTGCCTGACTAGAATTACCCAAATGTAGATTCTCATTTCTTGAGGCTTCATTCATTGTGTTATTATCGCATCACTCTATTATGCCACTTAAACCTATTTGTTTGGCCTTTCTGCTGAGGGTGCTTTTAAAAAGTTTGCCATATCATACTTGGAGAAAGTGAGAAAGATTGATTAATACATTTTGACTATTTCGCATATTGGTATAATCTATGAAGTTATGGGGTTGTTTTTCTGTTTTTTGTTTTTTCACAGTATTCATTAACTATTTCTATTTGTGTCAAGCAATTGGGAATTGCCTGCATTTAAAAATTTAATGCCTCTTGCAATCAGTGATGTAGAGAAATGAATGTAAATGAAAATAAATTGAGTCTTATGCCCAATAGGAAAAACATTCTGGATTGTGTATCTCTTAGTTAATTCACCACCTCAGTTTAAGTAGAGATTTTCTACTGCAGTATAATTTGCTCTCCTATACTGAATGGTCAATTTCATAAAGGGAATAGTATCTATGTTTCCCAAAGGATTCTGGGAACTTGCATCCTATTTATGATCAAATGATATTATTTACACACTTTGACAACCTTAAAGCTCTATGTAAACATGAAATACTGCTATCATCATTATTATATGTGTTCCCACTAGGGCATCCATTAATCAATCAATAATCATTTATTTAGGGCCACCTATGTGCCAGGTTCTATGCTAGGCAGTAGGGATACAAAACCAAAAACGAAAATAATCCCTGTCCTTGAGGAGTTTGTATTCTGTAAGGAGAGACATTTGCATACAAATATAAACAAAATAAATGCAAGATAATTTGAGGGAGGAGGAAAGTACTCCAGTTAGGGGTGTCAAGACATCCTAAGTCAACCTGAGAAATTACAACTTAGGTAATAAAGTTTATTAATTCTAAAGATGACATATTTCCCTTTTATTATCTGTATTCTATCCAATTTCATGGGATGATTTTTCCATCTTCAATGGCACACAGATAGAATGTGTCAAAGGAAGGACTAGAACCCAGATCTTTCACACTCTAAGATGAGCTCTGTATCCTTCATGCAACACTACCTCTCTGCATTAATTTACTTAGAACACGGAAAACTCAGGCAACACTAATTATTTCATGTATAAACTCAACTCCAGACCACATGAGGAATTGCCAAGGGGAATGATAATGGTCTAGGTCCCCATAGTCAATGACTTTGAAGAAGTACAAATATGTTTAATGAAAATCAAATACAAAAGGCATTAAAAGAAACAGAATATCAAATTTCTTTTGGGCCCAAAGCCCAGTGTTCATTATTAACATTATCTCCATCACTTTCTCAAGTCTAGACGATCAACAAAGAAATAATTAGGCCCTGATGTGTAGTGTTGCCGCTTTCCAAGGTATAGATGCTCACACTGACTATTTGCTAATTAGTTCTCATGAACCAATACAAGCTGGCTCCAGCACATCCCTAATGTATGGCTTACGTATTTGTGTATGTGATAGAATGGGAAGAATGCAGACCTTGGAGTCAGAAGAACTGGCTTTGGGGCTCAGCTCTAACTATTAGCTACTTGGCCTTGGGCAAGTCACTCAACTTCTTAGTTTCCCTCACTATAAAGTGAGACTATACTTGTCCTAGTCTCTTCAAAGGGTTGACATAAGGATCAAATGAAATACAACAATGTACAGATAGTGCTTGGTAAATCTTAAAGCACTATAGGAATGTCTGCTATAAATCAAAATGTGATTCACCTTTCTCTGTCATTAATCATATATAGCCATATAAGTCAACTACAAACTCAGTATAAGGCAAAAATATAACAGGACTATTGAAAGCTAATTCAGTTTCAGACTGCATTAGTGGAAATGTAGTGTCCAAAACAAGAGAGGTTTGCTGTCTTTTACTGTGACTCCTCTTTGTCAATACATCTTAGGTACTGTGTTCACTTCTAGGCTGGTAGATGAGTCAGTGGATAGAGCACTAGCCCTGAGTCAAGGAGACCTGAGTTCCTTTCCAACATCAAACACTTTCTGGCTGTGTAACTCTAGCTGTCACTTCACCATTGCCTGCCTCAGTTTCCCTAACTGTAAAATGGGGATAACGGTACCTTCTAAGGTTGTTGCGAGGACCAAATGAGATAATACACTTAGTAAATAGTGGGTGTTTATCAAATGCTTATTTCCTTCCTTCTTCTAGGCAACAATAAGAAACTTTAACTAACTGCTTTGTGCAAGAAGAATAATTAGAGGATGGTGTAAGACTTGGGGTTCCCAACTTGGGTTTTACTGGCTAGATTTCTTTCTCAAAGACCAAGCCTTAAACCCAATTCACTCTGGAGCTCATAGATTGGACAATAGGTCCCTGCTCTCCTAGCACAGAGTAACTGTAAATACTAAACAGTAACTGTTTCTCATTTGGCTAGGAACCCTGAAGGTCTCCCCTCCCAGTTTGATTTTTTTTTTTGAGTTTTTGATGAAAGGGGCCATCCCTTGATTAACTTCTCAAAGAAGCTTATTCATTGAATGGGCATTACCTCACTCAAAGTGAGAACCTAAAAAGACCTTAACCTGAAAGGGCCAGGGTCTCCTAATGCATCCTGGGCCATCTCCAGCTGTCCTGGTAAATATCTGGCCACTGGACCCAGATGGCTCTGGAGGAGAAAGTGAGGCTGGTGACCTTGAACAGCTCTTCCTTACTCAAATCAAAGTCAACTGCAAGTCATGCCATCATTTCCCTGATATCACAGTCCTCTTCAAGAACAAAGGACAAATACAACAATTGGTGCATCCCTTGGTGATCCTTCTGGCTTCTCGGATCAAGAGTGAACCTGCTAGAGGCCAGAGCCCCAAAGCTCCTGAGTTACACTCCCACCCACCATGGTGGAGGCCCTTAACACTTCACATCAGTACTCCTGTAATAGCCTTCTACACCACCTCCGTACCTCATATTTCTTCCCTTTCAATTCGTCCTCTACTCAGTGGCCAGAGCGATTTTCCTAAAGCACAAGTCTGACCATATTATTGCTGTACTCAATAAACAACTTGGGCTCCCTAACATGTTCAGGATCAAAGATAAAATGCTCCATTTGGCTTTGAATCCTTTCACAACATGGGCCCTTCCTACCATACCAGTCTTTTCTCACTTTAGTCCCCTGCATGTATTCTATGACCCAGTTACAGTGGCCTACCTTCTGTTCTTTCAACATAGCACTTATCTTCTGATCTTTTCAATGGCTATAGCCCATGCCTAGAAAGTGCTCTCTTTAATTCAGACTTATAGTTTTTCTGGTTTCCTTCAAGACTCAGACCAAACCCCACCTTCTCAAGGAAGCCTTTCCCTGTCTCCTTCTCTCTCTATTACTAGTTGCCCCCCTCTGAAATTACCTTCCTTGTATACTATATAAATCTTGTATGTATGTTTATTTTTTGCTTGCTGTCTCCTCCATTAGAATGTGAGATCCATGCAGGCAGGTACCATGTTTTCACTTTTCTTTGTATCCCAAGTTTAGTGCAATTCTTGGATTAAAATGTTTATTGACTGACTTTGTACAACTGTCTAAGACGAGAAATTGAAGAAAAGGTGACAACTTGAATGGTGAGGGGGTTTCCATACCTTAGAGTGGCTTTTACCAATGAAATTATGATCTAGTCTTTATCCTTCACTTAGGTTTAGCGACAAGATGGAGGATTTTTCCTTCAAAATCAAATGTGCTTCTCAGAAGTTGTATGGCTTCCTGTAATCATTACTATAAATAGCAGATATTCTAGCAATAATTTTCAGATACTGGAACTGGTATTAATACTTTGACCTCAAATAAGAGTTTTAATGTATAGAAAAGAAATGCAAGGTATAAGAAACATCCCCAATATATAAGGAACCAATTAAATAAAGGACATTGTTAAAATTGCCCTATATCAACAAAAACACTAAAACTATTTATCTGAATAGGCCACTGGGGATGTTTTTCCCATGAAGATCTTGATAGATGAGAAAGAGAGAGAGAGAGAGAGAGAGAGAGAGAGAGAGAGAGAGAGAGAGACCTTGGATTACTTTTGTGTTTTCCCATCCTGAATGAAGAGGTGAAACTAGGTTATGTCTTAAACATCAGTCTGGCTTGAATCCAGGGGAAGCTAAACTTGATTCCTTTCTGGATTGCCCAGAGAATCAATAATTATGTCACTTGCATTTTCTTGAATTTATTAGATTCTAGGGACATTTCCCCTTCTATAGCAGACATTGAATTGTAATATAATAGAAATAGCTCCTGCTGATTCCTCTTTCCTTTCTGTGATCCAATGGAGCTTCCAGGTGGATAAGTACAATTTCACTTAAATTTCATCCAATTTGCTGTGGCCTTATACAAAACCCATCAATTCCCCTATAATTTATTAAAGACTCTCTCAGCTCTCTATTCAACCAGCTCACAAGATGTGTTCCGTTGAAAAAATAGCCCTGTCACAGAAAATAAGAGGACATAAGTAATCGTAACGATAGGTTAAGAATGACAGTGTTTCAGCATTTAAGGACTGAAATCCCAATCAATATTTTGCAATAGCTGACGGCGTATGAGCTCGATGAACTATTTTTTTTAAAAAACAATTTCAAATGAGAGCTTAACTATCACTTAATTGACAACTTTCTCAGTACCCTGAAAGCCCTGGAAGTTTCTCTGGAAATCTCTGGAAAATTCTAAATAGATCCCAGGCCAAGCCCTACTTGGATATTGCTTGGGCCCTGATTGGCTCAGAATGAATGTAACTAGCAATAGTTTCTTTTTGGTCAGAAACCCTGAGGGTCTTCCCCTCCCCTGTCTATTTTTTTTTAAAAAAAGGCCAATCTTTGCCTCATTTCTTTTTAAGCCTTAATCAGTGAATAGGCATTGCCTCAGTCAAAGTAAGACCTATTAAAGACCTTAAGGTTGAAAAGGCCAATATTCCCCACTGCTTCCTGGGCCATCTTCAGCTGTCTTTTTCTATATCTGGCTACTAGCCCCAGATAGTTCTGGAAGTGAAAGTGAGGCTCCTGACTTTGCACAGCCCTTCCTCACTCAAATCCAATTCATTGGCATGTCAGGGTATCATCTCCCTGATGTCATGGTCCTCTTCAAGGATGAAGGACAGGGGGTGGAGCCAAGATAGTAGAATAAAAGGAGGGACTTATATGAGCTGTCCCCCAAATCCTTCCAAATACCTGTAAAAATGATTCTAAACAAATTCTAGAGCTACAGAACCCGCAAAATGACAGAGTGAAACAAGGCTCCAGTCCAGGCCTGGATGGTCACTGGGAAGGGTCTATCTCACCAGGCTGGGAGCAGAGCACAGCCCAGCATTGGCTGTACCAGCATAGACCAGGCCAGAGCAGACCAGGAAGAGCAGACCTCACAGCACTGAATCACTGAGCTGTGACAATTTCCAGACTTCTCAACCCACAAACACCAAAGACAACTTAGCAAGTCAGTGGGAAAACTCTGTTGGACCTGGGTGAGAGAAGGGCATGGTTCAGGCCCATGCTCAGGACAGCAGAGGTGGCTGCAACAGAAGCAAGGGCTGCTTCTGGAGCTCCAGGCCCACCAACAGTGGGGAGAATCAAGTGGCTGATCAGAGGAGGAGCACAGGGATCTCTTTGGTGGCTCTGAGGCAGGATTCTCTTGCTTTGCCCTGCTTGGATCTGGGTCACAGTCCTGGTTGGTGGTCCTGGGGGGAAGAGGAGTGCTGGTGTGGCAGAGCTTGTGGTGGATAGGGAGAGGGAGTCCTCCTTGTAGTTACATGACAGAGAAGAGATTAAGATCACTCACAGACCAGAGCACAGGCCAGGAGATGAGTTAACATCTCTCATTGGATCATAGCACCTCAGAAGAACTGAAAATTTACAGGCGCCTAGAAGTGGCTCTGAAAACAGCAGCACAAAACCCATGAAGCTTGGGACAAAACATTCTCCACTCTGGAAACAGACTCATACCTTGACAAAGGGTTCAAAAGTGAAATGATTGGCTGGGAAAATGAGCAGGCAGCATAAAAAACTCAGACTATGGAATCTTACTTTAATGACAAAGAAGATCAAAACATTCAGCCAGAAGAAGACAACAAAGTCAGATACTACATCAAAAGCCTCCAAGAAAAATATGAATTGGTCTCAGGGCATGGAAGAGTGGAAAAATGCTTTTGAAAATCAAGTAGAGGAAAAATTGGGAATAGATGAGATTGATGCAAGAAAATTATGAAAAATAAGTCAACAGCTTGCTAAAGGAGACCAAAAAATACTGAAGAAAATAATACCTTAAAAAATAGACTAACCCAAATGGCAAAAGAGCTCCAAAATGTCAACAAGGAGAAGAACGCCTTAAAAAACAAAATTGGTCAAATGGAAAAGGAAGTCTAAAAGATCACTGAAGAAAATAATTCCTTAAAAATCAGAATAGAGCAAATGGAAGCTAATGACTTTATGAGAAATCAAGAAATTATAAAACAGAACCAAAAGAATGAAAAAAAGAAGACAATGTGAAATATCTCATTGGAAAAACCACTGACATGGAAAATAGATCCAGGAGAGATCATTTAAAAATTATTGGACTACCTGAAAGCCATGATCAAAAATTATGAAGCAAAACTGCCCTGATATCCTAGAAGAAGGTGAAATAGAAATTGAAAGAATCTACCCATAACCTCTTGAAAAAGATCCCAAAAGAAAAACTCCTAGGAATGTTGTAGACAAATTCCAGACTTCCTAGGTCAAGGAGAAATTACCGTAAGCAGTTAGAAAGAAACAATTTGAGTATTGTGGAAAAACAATCAGGATAACACAAGATCTAGCAGCTTTTACATTAAAGGAGCAGAGGGCTTGGAATATGATATTCCAGAGGTCAAAGGAGCTAGGATTAAAACCAAGAATCATCTACCCAGCAAAACTGAGCATAATACTTCAGGGGAAAAAAAATGGATTTTTCAATGAAATAGAGGACTTTCAAGTATTCTTGATGAAAAGACCAGAGCTGAATAGAAAATTTGACTTTCAAATACAGTAATCAAGAGAAGCATGAAAAGGTAAACAGGAAAGAGAAATCATAGGAGACTTATTAAAGTTGAACTGTTCACATTCCTACATGGAAAGATGATATTTATAACTCATGAGACCTTTCTCAGTATTGAGGTAGTTGAAGGGAATATACATATAAATAGACAGAGGGCACAGGGTGAGGGATGATATCTAAAAAATAAAATCAAGGGGTGAGAGAGGAATGTATTGGGAGAAAAAGGAAGGGAAAGATAGAATGGGCTAAATTATCTCATATAAAAGCGGCAAGAAAAAGCTGTTATAAAGAAAGGGAAGAGGGGGTAAGTGTAAGGGAATGAGTGAACCTTACTTTCATCAGATTTGGCTTAACAAGAGATTAACATATATACTCAGTTGGGTATCTTACCCTACAGAAAAGTAGAGGGGAATGGGGCAGGGCAGGAGGGGATGAGAGAAGGGACTTCTGAAAAGGGGCAGGATCAAAGGAGAAAATTGAATAAAAGGGGAACAGGTTAGGATGGAGGGAGATAGTGTTTCACAACATGACTATTATGGAAGTGTTTTGCATAACGATACATGTATAACCTATATTGAATTGGTTGCGTTCTCAAGGCGGGTGGGTGGGGAAGGAAGAAGTGTGAGAATTTGGAACTCAAAGTCCTAAAAACAAATGTTGAAAATTGTTTTTACATGCAACCGGGAAACAAGATATACAGGCAATGGGGTATAGAAATCTATCTTGCCCTACAAGAAAGTAAGGGCAAAGGGGATGGGGGAAGAGTGGGGTGATAGAAGGGAAGGCAGACTGGGGAAAAAGGCAATCAGAATATATGCCATCTTGGGGTGGGGTGGAAGGTAGAGATGGGGAGAAAATTTTAACTCAAAATCTTGTGTAAATGAATGTTGAAAACTAAAAATTAAGTAATTAATTAAAAAATAAAAATAAAAGTTAAAAAAAAGAATGAAGGACAAACAGCAAGCAGCAGCAAGCAATTTAAGTATTTACTATTTGCCAGGCACTGTGCTAAGTCCTGGAAATATAAATACAAGCAGAAAGAAAGCAATCCCTTCTCCCAAAGAACTTACATTCTCATAGGGGAAAGACAAGACATAAAATGAAGCTGAAAGGGGTAGAGGTGGGAGGGATAGAGGAGAGGGTTGTCAAATGTACTTGGCATGGGATTGAGGAAGTCTAGAGTGCAATCTGGAGAGAAATGAGCCATGGCTGGTCTGGGTACCCTCCTTAATTGGAGAATCTGGGAGGAACCATTCATTTTCCTCTGAATAATCACAGATTCTATTGGAAGTTCTCATGTTAGCACATGACATATATGTACATACATACATATGTGTATGTATGTGTGTATATCTTATGTATATGTGTGTATATACATATTGTGTATGTGTACACACACACTTTTTTGTTTCTGTGATGGAGGTATGTATGGCAGAAGACCAGTGACTTCACAGTTTGGGGAGCTCCTACTTTGAAATGCCCTCCATCAATGAGATCAACAATTTATCTATAACTTACAGTTTTAGAGAGTTACCTAGGATATAGTAGGACTTTGAGCAACTCATTTAAACTTTTGACTACTGACTCCAAGGCCATTTTTCTTTACCAATTACACAACATTGCCTCTCAAACATAACTCATTATGAATACCTCAAAAGGCAGTGTGGTGAGATGGTTAGTTTGCTGGCCTTATAATCAAGAAGCCTAAGATATTTTTTGCTATATTACTGTGGGCATGTAAAATGGGGATAACAATAACTATAGGCTTTACCTCACATGATTATTATGAGGCTCAAAAGAGATCATGCATGTATATATATACATATATATATACATGTATATATATATATATATAAAGTACTTTGCCAACTTTAAAATACATATAAATGCCAATTATTTTCTTTTCCACAACAGCTTTGTGAGGTAGGTAGTAAAATTTTCATTCTTCCCATGAGGAAATTGAGTCTCAGAGAAGTGAAGTGACTTGCTATGGCCATGGCCAGAGTCAAAATTATTCAAGCCCAGATCTTCTGACTCCAATGTCTCTTTCCTGCATCATACTCCCTGAAATGGTTTGTACCTAAAATGTTTATCTCACTTCTTTTATAACCCTAGAAGGATCAGGAATGTCAGTGGATACAAAAGTTTTACTAGAATTTTTCTTGGAAATAAAACTTTTTTTTTGCCTTGGGGATTAAAAGAATGCAGTGGAAACTGACACATCTAGATCTTTCCAGAGATTCTTAAATACACATATACTCATATAAGTTATCATGGGGGATGGAGGAATGAGGGGAATCATGAAGTCTTGCTGTGCAAATCACATAATAACACTAGTGATAAATATTTACCTTCATGAAAAGGCCCACTCTTCTGTCCCAGTTGAAGTACATAGTTTTTTTTTATTGTTCAGTTGTGTCAACTCTTCATGACCCCATTTGGAGTTTTTGGCAAAGATATTGAAATGCTTTGCCATTTTCTTCTCCAGAGCATTTTACAGATGAAGAACTGAAGCAAACAGGGTTAAGTGACTTGCCCAGGGACATGGAGCTAGTAAGCGTCTGAGGTCACATTTGAACTCAGGTCTTCTGACTCCAGGCCCAGGGCTCTATCCACCACACTACTTAGCTGGCCAAGAGCAAGTAATTAAAGTAATTTTCTTTTAGAATATGCACCTTTGGTGGGAAGAGAGGAGAACAGTGTATTAATGTATTATGTATTAATTACATTTAGGTGCATAGAAAATGTGGTTATAAAGTCAAACATGACTTTAGGCAGAGCGATAACTAAAATGTTTATGTTGTGGGCAAGGAGCACAAAAGACCCCCACAACAGTAGAAAAGATTGTCTAATTGTATATACCACTTAATTTAGCACTTTAATTATGTGTTTTCTTACTCTCCAGGCATTTCATCTATCTGCATCACATAGTTTCAACTAAATAACAAGCTACATATGCCCGAGACTATTTTATAGTGTTATTTTTAATCTCAAAAGACACTTAGCATTCTAACAAGCACATAGTAGGTGTTTAGTATTTACCAATTGCTTCTTTTCCCTTCAGGGCAAATCAAAAGAAACACATGTAGCCTTGCACCACTGCATTGTTTTCTTTTGAATAGAATTCTCTAGTTCATCTGGAGGTGTCACAGTGAGAGAATAAAATGCCACGGTGTATTAGCAAACTAATAAGCAGTTCATACTCATCACTGAAAGAGAGCTTCAGAGGCAATCCATAACCAGGCAGCAGCACATGCCCTGCTATAGTGATTGATTCCACTCCTATTATTGCCATTCTGTGCTCCAGGCTCTTTACAATATTTTCTCCCCAAAAAGTCATAGCGGGATGAAATTCTTCTTAGTGAGACAGGACAGTATTCTAAAGGCATAACAGTTGCTAAGTTTCAGAACCCAAGAACATAAAAGTTTTTGTAATTTCGAGTGAGCCTACCCAATGAAGAATTATTGGAAAGATATATCTATCCTGTATTTTTTCTCTTGAGTTTATGGCCCCATTCATTTAAAAAGTCCAACTAGATATAACATTAATTTGAACTCCATAGCTAACTAAAATTCTCTTCTTTCCTTCCTCTTATTCTGAACAATCCCGTGCAAGTTCTCTTGGTAAACTTTTGCTTTATCTTTTGAATCTTAGTACTTGCCAACTACAAGGTAATAATTCTTGCTTCACTCAGATTTAAAGATAGAGAGAGACATCACAGGCTATCCAGCAATACTATTACAGACTCAGACACTTGGGAAGGAAATTATAAATAGCTCAGTGATTAAGGTAGGAAAGAAAGATCCTATACATTCATAATACACAGTGATTTAGTTTTTCCAACCTTCTAGGCTCCAGACTACCTGTTTCTTCTCATGCAAGGAGACAATCCAACCCATATCTTTAGTCTCCTCAAAATTCCCCGGAGTCTAGACTGTTCCGTAATAAATTTAGTTGTTATTCAGTCACTTGTTAGTCATGTCTGACTCTTTGTGGCTTTCTTGGCAAAAATACTGCAGTAGTTTACCATTTCCTTCTCCAGGTCATTTTACAGATGAGAAAACTAAGGCAAACAAGCTGAAGTTCCTTGCCCAGGGTAACAAAGCTAGTAAATGTCTTGAGACCAGATTTTAGTCTTCCTGACTCCAGGTCTAGCACTCTACCCACTGTGCCAACTAGCTGCCCTCATAATGAATCGCTGCTATTAATTAGTGTAGGTGCTGATTAGAGAATGTCATCAGTTCAAATGTCATAGTTCCATACACTAAATTAATATTCAAAAAGTCTTTAGAAGCAAGACACAAAAGATAGTTCTTCTGCCAAGGTGCCTCATTTCTCTGATTTTCAGTGGTGGAAATCTTCTTTTTGAAGTGATGTGTCAGTGATATTCAATTTGGTACTGTGAAAAATGAGATTCAGAGTTTTCCCCAGCTCCCTTCTTCCATTACCAATAATTAGCTTGCATTGACTCTCTTTATCTTGGTCAGCTAGCAAGTAATTTAATCTGTGGTAGGGAAGTCCATTGTGTTCACCTCATGCTTTGGTGAAGACAGATTCTTTTGTCTAGATAGACCAAATTGGGGGGCGGGGCAGGGTCTGATAAAAGAGGTATTTTCTCTGTCCAAAGGTTGAATGATGATGGGGTAACATCAGCCTCTGTGCACTCTAATCCCAAAAATGAGCCCAGTTCTAGATTGGTTCCTATGCTTGTATGCTGCCTATTATGAGAGGTATAAACATGGATACAACCTAATCTTGTTTGTCTCTCTTAGACCTAACTCTGGAAGTTGACAGTGCTTATTTTCTCTTATTTCTAACTCATTTTGAATTATCTCATTAACGGCTATCTGGAGTTCTATCTCAAATAGAGTCATTTTTGACCGGAGCATAGCAAGCCTTGCCTTGAAGATGTGCTAGTTTCCTGGCCTATACTAAATGGCAAGTACCTTGAAGGGAGGACTTAATGTTTGTTTTATATGTTTCATACAACACACAAATATAGATGTTCACGTACTTCCAGGAAGATAACAGAGAGGCTGTAAGGTAGTATGACTCCTCCATAAAAGAAAAAGATAATAAAACATCAAAAAGAAACAACATTTTAGAAGTTCCAATAAGAAAATTAAAATTCATCTAAAAGACGATGAACAAAAGAATAATTCCAATACAATGATACAGAATTTTGGAATAAGAAATATGCGGGGCATGGGGGGAACAGTAAAAGAGAGGCATACTGAACCAATGTCAGAAATAACAGCAGAAACAGTGCAAAAATTCCTAAAAAGACATGATCAGATGAATAATAGACGTTCAAGGAATTAAAGGAATACGATAAATGAAACAAAACAAGAAGAATCACAAGACAAATTGAAAGAACTGATAACAGATAAAAAATCCCAGAGCATATTAAAGGAAGAATTGAACACAGCCCAAACAACTCTAGAGAAGATAGCAAAAACTCAGAAAAATAGAATAGAGGATATATATGCAAACGTCAATGTTGTTTTTGCTGTTCAGTCATTTTTCAGTCTTGTCCAACTATTTGTGATCCCACTTGGGGTTTTCTTGGCAGAGATACTAGAATCATTTGCCATTTTCTTCTCCAGCTCCTTTACAGATGAGGAAACAAAAAAAAAAAAAACAGGGCAAAGTGTCTAAGGTCACACCACAATTAATAAGTGTTTGAGGCCAGATTTGAATGCAGGAAGACGAGTCTTCCTCACTCCAAGTCTAGTGTTTATCCAGTGGCCTACCTAGCTGCCCTGGAAATACCAATAGCTAAAACTAAAAGATTAATATAGTAGAAGCCAGAGTTGTAATTAACATAGGTGAAAAAGTGAGCTCAGAAAAAAAAAATAAGAGCTGAAAAAAAAAAGATTTGAAAACAACACAGAAAAAAGGACAGATTTATAGGACAGAACAAGGAAAGGCAGCATCAAAATTATCAGAGTCCCAAAAAACACCCATAAAATTAAATAACCATATAACTGTATATCAGTTAATTGTATGAGAAAAATTTCTATGAATTACTAGGAAAAAAAAACAAGCAACACTCTATAAATAGAAAGCATTCGCAGAACTTCACCAAGGGAAAAGCTTAGAATTCTATTCTCCTACCACTAAATTTCAAAATTATGATAACAAAGAAAAAATCAAACAGAAAAGATTATTTATTAGAAAACATCTTTAAGTGTGTAACAAGATTTTTCTAAGAAGGAAAATATCAAATAAATTGGCACACAGAGGAAACAGAATTATTATAATAGCATTTTGGTTGAATGACATATTTGGGCTTGAAAATAAAAAAGCCATATTGAGAAGTAAAAAAAAATAATAATAAAATGAGGTAAATATTCCATCATATACATACAAAGGAAAAAAGCATAGACAAGTAAATGAAGGTAGAGAGAAGAGAAGATGGTAGAAATCTTGAGATAAAGCTCATTTTTTTTCAAGAATATGGCAGTAAGGTTTTAGAAAGATAATAGGCATAAAATAAAAAATCTATTTAGGGCTTTACCTGGTTTAGAAAATAGACAAATAAAGTTTGTATTCCCTTTCAGTGAAGGAAATCAAAATTTAACAAAGAATTATTAAAGACAAGTTAAATTTAATCATTATAACATTTAATATATACAGATGGACTAAAGTTAGTTGGTTAGTTGGATAAAAAGATAATAATTGTATTTTAAAACAGAATCCATATGTTATATATGAAAGACATCTATAAAACTACATTCAAGAGCAAGTGAAAAAATGAACTAAAATTTAAAATGCCACAGCTTCTCAAGGAAATCTGACATTATATTAATTATTTCTCACAAAATTAACTTCAAATCAGAAATGATAAAATAGGAAAAACATAAAAATGATGTAATTAAAGGCTCTATTGAGAACAAAAGGATTTTGCTTTTGAATATATAGGTACATACATAAGCTAAATAATTTAGCTATTAAATATACACAGAAAAGGCTACAAAATAGATGACAATAGTATATTTCAGTACGCCATTAAAAATGTCAAAAATATAATTAAGAAAAATTACTCTTGATAAGAACATCAAATATACTGGATATGAGGTTTACAAATATATGTATCATATATAGAGAAACAGAGAGGGAGAGAGAGAGACATTAAATTCTTAAATTCACAAGCACAGAGATGAGGATAGGAGAGAGGCTAACTCATGAACCTCTCTGAACTGAACAAAAGAAGATACCACACCCACACATAGAGAGTTTAGTGTTGAAATATTGTATAACCAACAGGGGAAAAGACTAAAACAGAGATGGAGAAGAAAGAAACTTAAGAGAGATGTTAAAGGAGAGAATAGTCATCACAAACAAAACAAATACTTTCTTAATCATTGTAAAGAGGGTAATATGAATAAAAGCTGAAATAGGACTTGACTAGGAAGGAAAATATATTGACAAACATAACCATGAATGTTAATGAATGAATTAACCTGTAAGACAGAGGAGTATGGCAGAATCAGTGAAGAAAAAAAATTCAAAGATATGTTGTTGTTTACAAGAAAATCACTTGAAACATAAATATTCAGTGTTAAAAGGAAGGGCTAGACCAGAATCTATACCTCAGGTGAATCAAAAAAGCAAGGAGAGCAGGCATGGTCTCAGACAAAGGAATGGTAAAAATAGAAATTATTAAAAGAGTTAAGCAGGGAAAAAACTTTATGATTAGTGGTCCCATAAATAATGAAACAATTCTAAATATCTATGCACCAAATAGTATACCATCTAAGTACTTAAACAAAAAGCTAATTAAACCTTGGGGCAAAATAACAATCGGAGGAGGGCATTTCAATATGTCTCATTCATACCTGCACAGAAATAACAAAAAGAAAAAAAGATTAAGGATCAGAATAGAATTTCTAAAAAGTTAGATATAATAGTATTCTAGTGATTACTAAATGGGATTCATAATGAGCATACATTTTTATAGGTTTTGCATAGCACTCTCATAAAAATTGGTCAGGTGCAAGATCATAAAATTCATTAAAATGCAGAAAAGTAGAAATATTTAAAACATTCATTACTAGCCATGGCTCAACAAAAAGTATAACCAATAAGAAGAATTTAAATAAAAGACTTAAAGATTAAAGAACATAATAGTTTAAAAGGTGTGAGTCAAAGAGTAAACCATAGAAAGAGTAAATAAATTTTATCAAAAAAATTAAGACAACATACCCAAACTTGTGGGATGAAATGAAACAGTTTTTGGCTAAAGTTTATATTTCTAATTGCCTTTAGCAATGAGAGAGAGGGGGGAGAAAGGGGGAGAGAGGGAGAGAGAGAGAGAGAGAGAGACAGAGACAGAGACAGAGACAGAGACAGAGACAGAGAGAGATGAGATGAGATCAGTGAATGACATATACAACTCAAACTGGAAAAGTAGAAAACTTAAAAAGAGAAATTCTGAAAAATCAAAAAAAGATAAAATTGAAAACAAAAATTCAATGAATTAAAAGCTAAGACTTGAACTTGGTTTTGAAAAAAACTAATAAAATGGAAAAACTAATGGTTGATTTGATCCAAAAAAGAAAAGAAAACCAAATTATTAAAAATGAAAAAAGAGAAATCACAACAGATAAAAGGAAAATATAGGAAATCAATAGGAATTATTTTGTCCAAATATATGTTAATGAAACAGATCACTTGAAAGAAAAAAGAATACTTATGAAAATACCCAGATTAACAAAATGAAATAGAATAAAATATATGAAAACCTAGTTGACCAGAGCAAGGAGATTTCTACAACTACTTGTTTCTCAGAGGAGACGACCACTTGTAAAAGGACTACTTCAAGGGCTAAATAAAGTTATTCACTGAATGTTCAGGAGATCTGGACCTTCTAGGTTACTAAGGAAGTCCACCTAGGTGTATTGGAAACAAGTCCTTAGAGGACTTTTACTTTCTATGAGAATATCTTGAGTGTAATGGATTAAATTAATATTTTGCGTTTCCTTTATTTGTTCTTTGAATATTTTGCATACTAAGTTTTTTCTGTGGTAAATAGATGTTCTATACTTAAGACCCATAACTCAACATTGCATATATCTTTTCTAGAAAGGAATGTCACCTACATTTGGGGGAGTCACTAGTCATGAACTGTATCAAATTATATCTTTGTTTTAAAGATATCTCTGGAGTTATACTCTCGTGTCTTGACAGACTGGGTGAAAAAGAAAATTTGCTCTACTAATTTGGGATCAGAGCTCTCCCTACATGAATCTCAGCCCATTTTATCCCAGAGCTAGAGCCCTTTTTGGGAGAAGGTCCCCTGGACCATAGATCATGAAAGTTAAGTCAAAGAATAAAATGTAATAGAACTGATAAAACAATTAATGGATATATTTAATCTGTTACTACCTAGTATTAAGATCACAATATAATAAATGTAAACTTTTCTAAATGTAACATCTGTGGCACCCTTCCTTACATATGTATGATCCCAAGATCTAAGGGACTCTGTGGTTCCACATTTACTCAAAAGGATAGCTCAGAGCCCCTTCTGACATATTTACTTTTTCTCTAGTTAACCAGAGAATACAATTAATTCAAAACAAAGGCATTTAATGAAATAGCACAGTAAGAATATTTGCAATAGAACATTCCTTTTACTCTCACAAATAAATACACCACTAGTATGTAGAAGAGCCAATGTTGCAAGACCCATGATTCTTTTGGTATCATGGTACTTCCCTCACAGATCTTTTACTAATGAGTGTGTCAACTAAGCTTGGTGAGGTTGGCGCTCCACTAGAATGGTCCCACCCCATAGTTTCCGCTTGCCAGAACTGCTTGCCATACTGCTTCGCTGTTTTCAGAGTCTCTGCTGAGCAAGTAGGCTCTGCTGTGCATTGCTCCTTGGTATTATCTTCTGAGTTTACCTCTTCAGAGCCAACAAGGCTATCTTAGCTTCATTCTGCTAAGGTATGGCCACTAGAACCTCTCTCTGACATGAGCAGGCTGACAATTCCTTAGTTATAGACACTATACCCAGCTAACAAAAGCTAGGCTGAGATAAGGCCTTTCCTTTCTCTAAAAAGGGAAGGATTGAGTTTTTCATTAATTTTAACAGGTTTTTGGCTCTTCCTTGATAATCTGTCTTGACTATAGCCACATCCATGTTCGATAAATGTAAAATTGGAGTAACATTCTTTTCAGAAAGATTTGTAGCTTTAACTTTGCAGGCTTTAGGGCTAAGAAAGACAGTTGTCTTCTTTACTTATTCATTAGAAGGAATAAGCTGATTTCAAAAATCAAAAAGCTGATTTATCAATAGGTTGTTTCCCTTTCCTACAGAAAGAAGCATCTTTTCTAGGACTTTCTCTGTATCTAGGCAGATATCAGAGTCTTCTGTAATAAATAAGTTCAGTAATATACTCTTACATATTTCCAAGATCTTCTCTGGTTCAACTGCAAATGAATTTGAACCAGGTATTTAGGTAGGCTAAAGAGGCAAGGTCAGTGTTCTCTCTTCTCTAGCCCATATTCCTGCTTTTATTAAATATATCTGTCAACAACAAAGTCTGGTTATTTTGCTGTATTTTTGCCAGCAAAAAACTTCAGTCTTGATTACACAAATATAGTAGAAACAATCATCAATAGTGGAGATGGGACAAAAATTTTCCCTTTAAAGCAAGTCAGAGAAATTATCAAGAACAAGATAAAGGGACTTGATTATATAAAAATTTAAAAGCTCTACATACACAACAAAAATAATCACGAAAAAAGCTATGCAAGTCTGCAAAGGGAGAGAGCAGTGTGACTAGATGAGAGATCCTTTTAATGTTAAGAATCTTGGGAAAAGAGAGGCAAATATGAGCAAGACAGGGTATGCTTAGAAATGTCTTTAGTTGTCAATTATTGCCCATTGCTATTTAAAGAGCGCCATGTGTTTTTATATAGTTGCAAACATTCTTCGATTTTATGCTAGCTATACTATTATAACTTCAAGTGTTGTTAAAGGTAGACCTAAGGCCAGCACCCTGTTAAGTTCAAATTTGATTTTAGGACAAAATCAGGCACTTCTAAGTTATTGAATAGTTAAGAAAAGGAGCTTTACTTTGCCCTAATATACAAGGATACAGCAGCACTTAGCTTCAGTTTTGGTAGATGCAGCCTTGCTTCATCTCCTTATGGAAACAATCTCATCATTGGGGCAAAGTATAGTGATTTGCTTTATCTTAGGCGCCTATCAAGACTGAGAGTTCTGAATTTCATGTGGATGGGATTTTTTATGCCCTTAGTTGAGCAGAAAGCTGCATCAAGGGAAAAAGCAGCCAATCAGGTCCTGGGGATGGCTTTGTTTCCTTTTAGGGAAAACTAATCCCTGTCTCAAAGAGGAAGGAGTACACATGGATATTATCATATTGTGGGAAAACACTGGTACATATTAATCAAAAAATCAACATTTATTAAATGTTTACAGAGGAACTGTGCTAGGCACACAAATGCAAAAAAGAAAGACAAAAAAGAAGATTACAGGCTGAAAGGGTGGGGCAGTGGGGGCAGGGGTAGTTAAATAAGCCCAAAACTAGTGAAACCCTCTGGGAAATGAGGAGATATCTATCCTGTCCTTTCTTAAATGAAGGAGTTTATAGCTCTGCCTTCCAATCCAAGGGGCAGAGAGTACTAATAATATTTAAGCAACAAAGTCTAGCAATGAATGATAAGTTTATTGGAGGCCATGGGGGAGAAGTCAAAGAAATACAAAATGAGTGCAGCCCTGTGGAAAATGTGGAGATATCATTCTGTATTTTCTCTTTTTTTCTTCAAATTTGTCATATCTGACAATGCAGTGACATTTCATTATTTAAATAAACCACAATTTATTTGTCATCCTCTAATCATCAGGCATGTAAACTATTTTGAGCTTTCACTAACACAAATGGAGAATCCTCTCTCATATACCCCACAATTTGCTGTTATAGGTCGGGTTCCCCAGGGAGCAACTACTTGCAGGTTTAAGGCATTCTATAGTTAGAAAATACAATTAGTTCAAAGCAAAGACATTTACTAAGATAGCATCATAAAAATGAAAGCAGTAAAATATTCTTCCCATATACCTGGGACATACACAACTACATACCAGTTCCAATCTACTTTTCCAGAACTTTTTCACAATCCTCCCTTTTATATACCCAATATTCCAGTCGAACTGGCCTATTTGGTACTCCTTATACATGACATTCCTTCTCCTATCTTGGTGCCTTTGCAGTCTATCTCTCATGTCTGGAATGTCCTCCCTCCTCTTCTCATAGAATCTCTAACTTGATTTAAATCTCAGCTTGAGCCACCTTCTATGGAAAGCCTATCCTGACACCCCACTCCATATTCTTATACCCTGCCCAAAGAAATGAATATATCTATATATAGATAGATAGATATGCATATGTACACATATATACACACATACATGTGTGTATATATGTATGTATGTTATATATGAGATATTATATATGTCATGTACATATATTTTCTGCATTTAAGTTTCAACACACATTTTTTTCCAATAGAAGGTGAACTCCATGAAGGCAAGGACTGTTTTGTTTCATCTTTATGCCCCCAGAGCCTAGTATAATACATAGCGTATTGTAGGCATTTAAGGAATGCTTATTTAAATGAAATATATATATACATATATATATATACATCTATAGGTATGTGTGTATAGAGATAGGTAGGTAGGTAGATAGAGAGAGAGACAGACAGAGAGAGAGAGACAGGCAAACAGATAGATAGATAGATAGATAGATAGATAGATAGATAGATAGATAGATAGATAGATAGATAGACAAACCGACCACGTGTTAGTTTGAGGCTGGTAATCATTTTGTGCAGTTTGGCAAGACCCAGACTTTATTGATTGAATGAAGTAGAATATGGATGTGTTTGTTGTAGAATGTGTGTGAAGTGGGGAGGGGAAGAGGGAAAAGAGGAAACAGAAATAAAAAGTGAGAAAGACACCAAGAGAGATGTGTGATTTGACTGGGTAAAAGCTGAGGAGGAGACAGATTTATATGATATACAGTAAGTGTGGAGCCTGCGAAGAATCTGGTGATTTCAGAAGCTCTAGAGAATTCAATTTGTGCCTAGATCTGTTGGAATCTGGGAAGTATTCAAAGAGGCTGGGCACAAATTCTGGAGCCTAACCCCACAACACAGTTCTTTCAGTTACGGAACAATATATGACAAATGCCCTCTAGCCAGATTTTTCTTGAGCCATTTTATTTCTAACTTGCATATTCTGAATCTCCTGTAGTTTTCTGCAGGGAAAAGAAGAGGGGAGAAGGAAGTGGAGAGGAAGACAAACAACTTGGAGAATAATTGCACTTGAGAGCAAGTATGTGTCTACAACTGATCTCTAACATACAGACTTTTAAAATAGAGAGTGATCATAGAATTTAGAGCTAGTAAAGAGCTTAGAGATCATCTAACCAAATCCTTTTAACTTTACAGAAAAGGAAACAGACCCAGAAAGATTAAGTGACCTAGTTCATACAGGTAGTAAGTAAACTCAGGTAAGTAAATAAAACCTCATTCCTCTAACTTGAAATTAATTAAGTACTCTTTCCACCATACCATGTCTCTTACTTTTTCATGTGAGCAAAATATTTTTGATATATAAACCTGGAAAATATGAGCTGAAAAGAAAAGCTTTTCAACATCATTAAGGAATATCAATGCAAAAGTATGGACTGAAATATTGGTGAATAGAATACAGCAGCGTAATAAAAAAAAATTATCCATGCTGATGAAAAAGGAATTATCAACAAGAATGACAGAGCATCTCACTTTCAGAAAAAATGTAGGACAAGGGGAATGTTATAGTGACATTCAGAGACCTAGGCCTGTATTTCTGCTAGACCCATGTAATATCTGTGTATGCACAAAATGTAGTTTGGTATGACTCCTAGAGGAGAGAGTGAAATGGCTATCTTAATGCCTTTCAACTTGCTAATTATCAGGGATAATGAAGTGTTCCTTGAAAGAATAGAAGAACCACTTCAAAGTCAAAACAAACAAGAAAGACCATTTGAAGAAGCAGAAGGAAATCATTACCTTTGTCAAGAGGATTAAATGGGGAGGGGGGGTGTAGAGATGCCAAGATAGTAGAGATGCCAAGATGTAGAGAGGGCCAAGATAGTGGAATAAAGGCAGAGACTTGCTTGAGTTCTCCCCCAAATCCCTCTAAACACCTGTACAAAATGACTCTAAACAATTTCTAGAGCTACAGAACCCACGAAATGACAGAGTGAAACAAGGCTCCAGCCCAGGCCTGAATAGTCACTGGGAAGGGTCTATCTCACCAGGGTGGGAGCAGAGCACAGACCAGGCTAGAGCAGACCAGGCAGAGAAGACCTCACAGCACTGAATCACTGAGCTGTGGCAGTTTCCAGACTTCTCAACCCACAAACACCAAAGACAACTTAGCAAGTCAGTGGGAAAACTCTGTTGGACCTGGGTGAGAGAAGGGCATGGTTCAGGTCCAGGCTGTAGTAGGAAGGCCAAATTTATGATCTCAAAAAGGATCATATATATATCTGAATGGTTTGAAATCATTGGGTATATAGAATTCTCTAAGTAGAAGGCATCAAAATATCTATTTAGGGCCCACAGTGACAGATTCACGAACCAGCCTCCCCATTCCAATATTGTGATCACAAGCCTCCAGGCCCAGTAAGCCCGCCTCACAAGAGTAACCAGGAGGCCACAGAAAACTAAGATGGCATAAATCATATTCACTGGCCTCAAGTCCTCGCTCGAACTCCTGGGTCCACACACACACACACACACACACACACACACACACACACACGGGTCGACTCTGCTTTGGCTTCAGCTGTAGTTTCTCACCTCTCCTCACAGCCAAGCCTCTGGCGTTCTCAAGCCTGCCTCAACGACCAGAGACCATTGGTTCCTGAGTTGGCCCCTCTTAAGTCGTTAATCCAGGCTCACACAGGTTTCATACCTGACAGGGCTTTGGGCCTGGGGCTTAGCACTTAACAGCTGAAAGTACTTTCACTCAAAATAAACAAAGTAAACAAAAGCCAAACTCCTCAAGGGCTAAGGAGCCCATTTTGCCTTAAGGACACATAGGCCCAGGACAACAGAGGTGGCTGCAACAGAAGCAAGGGCTGCTTCTGGAGCTCCAGGCCCACCAACAGTGGGGGGAATCAAGTGGCTGATCAGAAGAGGAGCACAGGGATCTCTTTGGTGGTGCTGAGGCAGAATTCTCTTGCTTTGCCCTGCTTGGATCTAGGTCACAGCCCTGATTGGTGGTCCTGGGGGGAGGAGGAGTGCTGGTGTGGCAGAGCTTGTGGTGGCTGGGGAAAGGGAGTCCTACTGGTAGTTACATGACAGAGAAGAGAACTTGAGATCACTCACAGACCAGAGCACAGGCCAGTAGAGGAGTAAACACTTCTTACTGGATCATAGCACCTCAGAAGAACTGAAAATTTACAGGTGCCTAGAAGTAGCTCTGAAAATAGCAGCACAAAACCCATGAAACTTGGAACAGAGCATTCTCCACTCTGGAAACAGACTCATACTTTGACAAAGGGTTCAAAAGTGAAATGATTGGCTGGGAAAATGAGCAGGCAGCATAAAAAACTCAGACTATGGAATCTTACTTTAGTAATAAAGAAGATCAAAACATACAGCCAGAAGAAGATAACAAAGTCAGAGATACTACATCAAAAGCCTCCAAGAAAAATATGAATTGGTCTCAGGGCATGGAAGAGTGCAAAAACAATTTGAAAAATCAAGTAAGAGAAGTAGAGGAAAAATTGGGAAGAGAAATCAGAGTGATGCAAGAAAATCATGAAAAACAAGTCAACAGCTTGCTAAAGGAGATCCCCCAAAATAGTGAAGAAAATAACACCTTAAAAAATAGACTAACCCAAATGGCAAAAGAGGTACAAAAAGCCAATGAGAAGAATGCCTTAAAAAAACAAAATTGGCCAAATGGAAAAGGAGGTCTAAAAGCTCACTGAAGAAAATAATTCCTTAAAAATTAGAATGGAGCAAATGGAAGCTAATGACTTTATGAGAGATCACAAAATGATAAAACAGAACCAAAAGAATGAAAAAAAAATAAAAGACAATGTGAAATATGTCATTAGAAAAACCACTGACCTGGAAAAAAGATCCAGGAGAGATAATTTTAAAATTATTGGTCTACCTGAAAGCCCGTCTGTGGGCCTGAAGCTGTGGAAGTAGCCACTGCTGTTGCTGGTGCCACCACCTCAGCCTTTCGGGGGCTGGGCCGGATGGTGCCCTTCTCTTACCCAGTTCCAACAGAGTTTTCCCACTGACCTGCTAAGTTGTCTTTGGCATTTGTGGGTTGAGATCATGGTCAAAAAAAGAGCCTAGACATCACCTTTCAAGAAATTATCAAGGAAAACTGCCATGATATTATAGAACCAGAGGGTAAAATAGAAATGGAAAGAATCCACCAATCACCTCTTGAAAAAACCCCAAAAGGAAAACTCCTAGGAATATTGTAACCAAATTCCAGACTTCCTAGGTCAAGGAGAAAATATTACAAGTCGTTAGAAAGAAACAATGTGACTATTGTGAAAACACAATCAGGATAATACAAGATCTAGCAGCTTCTACGTTAAGGGAGCATAGGGCTTGGAGTATGACATTCCAGAGAGATCAAAGGAGCTAGAATTAAAACCAAAAATCACCTACCCAGCAAAACTGAGTATAATACTTCAGGGGAAAAATGGATTTTCAATGCAATAGAGGACTTTCAAGCATTCTTGATGAAAAGACCAGAGCTGAATAGAAAATTTGACTTTCAAATATAAGAATCAAGGAGAAGCATGAAAAGGTAAACAGGAAAGAGAAATCATAAGGAACTTATTAAAGTTGAACTGTTTACATTCCTACATGGAAAGATGATATTTGTAACTCATGAGACCTTTCTCAGTATTGGGGTAGTTGAAGGGAATGTGCATATATATACATATATATATATATATATATACATATATATATATATAGAGAGAGAGAGAGAGAGAGAAAGAGAGAGAGAGAGAGAGAGGGGGGGGGGGCGTAGGGTAAGGGATGATATCTAAAAAATAAAATCAAGGGGTGAGAGGAATGTATTGGGAGAAGGAGGAAGGGAGAGATAGAATGGGCTAAATTATCTCACATAAAAGAGACAAGAAAAAGCTGTTATAATGGAAGGGAAGAGGGAGTAGGTGAAAGGGAATGAGTGAACCCTGGATTTGGCTTAAGGAGGCAATAACACATATGCTCAATTAGGCATCTTACCCTACAGGAATAGGATAAGGGGGAGGTATGATAGAAGGGAAGACAGATTTGGGGAGGGGGTAGTCAGAAGCAAACACTTTTGAAAAGGGACAGGGTCAAAGGAGAAAATTGAATAAATGGTGGATGAGATAGGATGGAGGGAAATATAGTTACTCTTTCACAACATGACTATTATGGAAGTGTTTTGCATGACAATACATGTATAACCTATATTGAATTGCTTGCCTTCTCAAAGAGGGTGGGTGGGGAGGGAAGAAGGGAGAGAATTTGGAACTCAAAGTTCTATAAACAAATGTTAAAAACTGTTTTTACATGCAACTGAGAAATCAGATATACAGGCAATGGGGTATAGAAATCTATCTTGCCCTACAAGAAAGTAAGGGAGAAGGGGATGGTGGGGAGTGGGGTGATAGAAGGGAAGGCAGCCTGGGGAAAGGGGCAATCACAATACATGCTTTCTTGGGGTAGGGGGGAGGATAGAGATGGGAAGAAAATTTGTAACTCAAAATCTTGTGGAAATGAATGTTGAAAACTAAAAATAAATAAATTAATCTTTAAAAAAAAAAAAAGAAGAAGAAAAAAGAGGGTTAAATAATGTGACCAAGACAAGGAAGAGAAGAACCACTAAATTTTTGGAACTAAGCAATGAATATGAGATTCCTCCTGGATAGGGGAAGAGTTGAGAAAATGTACCTCCCTCCATTTATTGAGGCAGAGGATAAATAATGATAATAATAATAATAACAGTAATAAGAATATTAGCATTGATGTAGCACCTACTATGTGCCAGGCGTTCTGGTAAGTGCTTTATAAATATCATCTCATTTTATCTTCACAACAGTACTGGGAGGTAGTGTGCACCAATTTGAGGAGGTCAGATTTAGGAGAGCTCTTCCAGTGTGAAAGAATTCACTTACACATTCTCTTTAGCCAACAGTACCTTATTATTGTAAAAGCGCATGGACCTGTAGCAACAAGGCTACAATTAAGGCAATGGTATTTGGGAGAGCTAGGCTTATATAGCAAAATTCTGGCAGAAAGCCATATATATAGCCTATAGATGGGCTGGATGAGAATGTGGTTTATGGTGGTTAAAGATAAGGAGATCCAGGATAAGGGAGACAGAAGGAATTTTTTATGGTAATTTTATGGTATAAGACAAGGAGAAATTTTATGGTATTTCAAGATAAGGAGAAAAGGACTTTAGGATGCTTTCAAGTTACAGAATGAGCACCCCTCAAGAGGGGCCTCACAAAGTACTAGAAAAGCAGCCCTTAATATTTTCTTTAAGCCCTTGGGTACCGTATGCGGTATCCACATTATCTGATACTATTATTATCCCCATTTTACAGTTGAGGAAACTGAGGCAAACAGAGGTTAAGTGGCTTGACTAAGGTCATACAAACATTGAATGTCTGAAGCTCAATGTTCTCTCTAAGTTATGCAGGCACATGGCCTCACTACAAAAATTTTCTGCTTGGAGCAATATAGATCTTCCTGGGTCCAGGTCCAGAGCTATATCTACTGTACTACCTAGCTGACTATGGGAGTGAAATATTGGATATACTGTCAAATATGGTTGATGTGTTTGGTTGGTTTTGCTAAACTGTTTTATTTTCCTTTCTATTTAATCATTGTGACATTGTGAGATGGCTCACTGGGTAGAGGAGTTGGGGAGGGCTATATATAGTTGGAATTATTGTGATGTAAAAAACAAAAGGCATGAATTTTTAAAAGAGCATTAAAATGTTTTCAAAACACTAAAGAGATTTGTCATCTTCACAGGGTATGCATCTAGGAAATGACTGAAAATGTCCCAAGATATAGTGTAGAATGAGAGCTGGCTTCAATGTCAAAGGACCTAGGTTCAAATTTTGATTGTACAATTTACCATCTGTTTGACCTTAGATCACTCACTACCTCTCAAGGCCTCCATTTCTTCACTTATAAAATGAGGGGTTTAGACCAGATCAATGGTGTCAAACTCAAAAAAAATTGATTACTACCTACATATTGATTCAGAAAACCACAAAATTAATACTATCTATGTTGTACGGTATTTTTTTTTATTTTTTAAAGTATTTCCCAATTATGTTTTAATCTGTTTTAGGCTGCACACAGGAGTGTTGCAAGAACCTTGGGGCCTGCAACTTTGAGTTGAACACATCTGGACTACAGGACCTCTAAATTCCTGTCCATCTTTAATTTGTCATTCTAAAATCTTATGATGAGCCTACTTGGATACCTCAAGAGGCAGCAAGGTAGCACAGTGGACAGAATGATAATCCAAGAGTCAGGAAGACCTGAATTCAGATACTTAGCAAGCTGTGCAATTCTAGGCAAGTAACTTAAACTTTCTGAGTCAGTTTCCCCTTCCACAAAATGATGAAAATAATAGCACCAACATCCCAGAGTTATTGTGAAAATAAAATTAGATAATAGATGTAACATACTTTGCAAAGTTTGAAATGCTATATGCTAGCTGTTATTAATGCTATGTTATTATTAATTTTATTAACTATGCTAGCTATTATTAATTTTATTACTTTGTTAAAACCTTTACTAACACACATCACAGACCTTCTTTTTCTTGGTAGATAAACGGTCTTCGAGAGTTGTTATGACTAAAAAATTAAGAAGCCTGAAGCCAATCTCTTGATGGAGACTCTCCAAACTCAACTAGGCTGGCCCTCAGATGACAGACATAGATACTGACTTGTGAGCCCATAGTCAAGACCCTTGCCGCTTTGTAGGAGCCCATCAGAGCTTGAGTTCCACTGGGTATCATCTTTAGAGCCCCAGAGCATAAAGGTGGTGAAATAGCAAGAAGTCCAGCTTAGCTCCTCAACACACATCTCCCACAAACATCTAGAAAATGCACCAGACTAAGTCCTGAAAGGGAAGTTTAAGAAAAAAAATCACAATGAATCATATTTTTAGCTCAAGTAAATGTAGGGAGACAGACAGAGAAGTCTGGAGATGCTAGAGATTGGGTCTGGCCAGGGAAATTTGGGCATTTCAGTGGAGCATGCCAGGGCAAAGGCACTAAAAAGAGGACAGAGACTGTGAATCAAAGACAGAATAGGTTCCAAACCTATTCCATACAGGAGGACCCTGACTTTTTGCAGGATTCAGAAATAAGTATCGATTGGCAGCTCTGTCATTCACTATTCAGTTCCTGATCACATATTCAGAGAAGATTATAGAGAAGACTAGGAATGGAGTTCGCGGGTGAGGAGCAATCATGGGCCCTAGGCTATGTAGTAACCAGAGGAATAAGTTCAGAAGTAAATAATAGCTGTGTGGCTCTGATCCTAGGAGCTGAGCTCTGTCTCATTTGTAGCCTCCAGCTAGAATGTAGCTTTAAAGCATACATTAAGATAAAAAGACAAACTTGAAAACAAACTCAGTCCTCAAGAAAGTGACATATAGGGGAGAACACACATATAGGGGAGTGGTGGCCAATGATGGGTATTTTGGTTTGAAAATTTACTAAATGAATGGAACCATAGGCAAATAAGTTGAGATACTCCTTTCCAACAGCAATGGTAGTATTTATTTAATTATACTTCTAGAACTAGAGGAGGCAGGGGAAGAATGGGGTAGGATACACATGACACCAAGCAATATGACCTAGATATAATGGGCCACATGAGGTAACCAATCAAGCCCCAGAGTCAGTCCTGGAACTGAAAGTATTAAGCTCTCCACATCATGGACTATGGTTGGGGTGGCAACATGGTTGGTAAGATGGTCATGGAGTAAAGTGTGGTTATAGCAAGCTTAGACATAATGAACTTCAGAGGTACTCACCAATCAAGACAACAAAAGCTCCAAGGCAGGAACTCGTGAACTGAAAGGATCAGAGAATTAAGGGGAAAACAAATTATTATGAGTTAATTGGCACAAAAATTATTGATGATAAACATACAGAGGAGCTGCTGCTCTGCTTGGTAGTTTCCTACCCTGATGAAATCATAGTTTGAGTTGCAAAGATCTAGTTTTCTGGGTCTACTAAGTTAATCTGCAGGCACTATGGATTAGGAAGGACACTGACATATTTCACTGTATCTATGGAAATACAATTAGGTTTTGGCGAATATACCATATGGGAATTGATTGAAGATGGAAATATTTAGCCTGAAGAAGAGACTTGGGGGACAAATAGCTGTTTTCACTTATTTGAAGAGCTGTCTTGTGGAACATAGATTAGATTTATTATGTTTGACACCAGAAGGCGAAATTATGAATCATGACTTAAATGTAGATTTAAGCTCTATGTAAGGAAAACCTTCCTAATAATTAGAGCTGTCTGAAAGATGAATAATCTGCCCTAGAAGATAGTGCCTTTCATCTTCACTAGACATCTTCAGTCTAAGGCTGGTCAACTATTTGAGTGTTGTAGAGATTTCCCTTCAGAAATGAGTTGGACTTGAAGACCTTGAATATCTCTTCCAAATTTGAGTTTCTTTGATACTATGACCAAGTAGGATACATATCAGGAATGTAAGAATGATTAGAAGTTAGGAAAACAATAAATATAATGTATGTTGATAAGGAAAATAATAAAAATTATTACATTGACATCAGAAAATACAGTACATGCTCTTTTTTTTCAAGTAACACTTAAAAGCATAGGAACGAAAGATGCCTTCTTTGTAAGATTTAGGGGACAAGGATTGGGCTAGAATATTTGATACCTGAAGTTCCTTCCAATGCTAAATTTGATGATCTTGTTATTTTTCCTTAAAAGTTAAAAGTATCCATTTAAAACTAAGAGTTAGCATTACATGTACTGAAGAAACTAGAAAAGCATTCTCCATTAAAATAGGTATAAATCAAGATTTTCCACTGTCAAAATAATACTTATTTTTGACATGGCTTTAGAAATGTTATTTGTAGCAAAAAGGCAGGAAAATAAATTAAAGGAATAAGCACTGGCAAAGAAAAGGTTACAATCTCTATTTGCAGATGGCATGACATTTATATAGAAAATCTAGGAGATTCAATAAAAAATTCGAGAAACAAATGGCTTTAGGAAGATAGAAGGATGTAAGATTAACCCACAAAATCATCTGTATTTATATAAATTGCTAACAAAAATCAGAAAAAAAATTGACTAAAAGGCAATTAGGACTTACCGTAATGATGAAATGTTTTTAACATGCATGCATTAACTTGCCAAGACACACATACAAAGACAACTTTTAATAATTTGTGTCAAAAAACATGTCAAAATAAACAATCTTTTTTTTCAAATTAGTATGATAAATGTCCAAATGATTTACTATGGAGGGAGCTCCCCTACACAGAGTGTTGTATGCTGATAAAATTGTAATTCTGCACCCTGCCCCCAATTTTCTTTTAAACTAGTGTTATAGGAGTTTCCCAGTCTACCTGGAGTGACAATAGGACTGGGAGTCAAAAATAAAGCAGTCAAGGAAAAGAAATTAGAAAACTAATAAGTGAAGTAAACAATGTTTCTCAGAGAAGCTTCAACTTCTTAGAGTACAGATGGTGTTTTTATAGCTTTTTAAGCTATCTTAGAATATACAGTCAGTGGCAATCCTCAGCAGAAGTGAAATCAAAGTATGCAAGATTTGGGACCTTGTTGTTTAACCATTTTTAAATCATGTCTTACTCTTTGTGACCCCATTTGGGGTTTTCTTGGCAGAAATTCTGGAGTGGTTTGCCATTTCCTTCTCTAACTCATTTTACAGATAAAGAAACTGAAGCAAACAGGGTTGAGGGACTTGTGCAGGGTCACACAGATAGTGTCTGAGGTCAGATTTAAACTCACAAAGATGAGTCTTCCTGCCTCTAGGCCCAGCTCTCTATTCACTGCACCATCTAGCTGAACCACTTGGGGCTATAAAGACCAGGTGAGATCTTCCTGGAGGAAAATGCATTTCCTTCTAATTAGTAAATTCTAAAATACTGAAGGTTTCCTTCAAGATATAATCAGTCAGGTTCATCCTGTTGTTACCTGCCATTAAGAATGGGGATAAGCTCTCTTTCTTAGTGCCATCTTGTCAACTTCCATTGCGCCATGACAGCCAAGTGTAGGAAGAAGTGAATGCATAGGCTGAAATGCAAGAGGAGAAATATGAGGCAGAGGTCCAAGTAACCAGACTGTGCTAACCACGGAGGCCACAGGAGCAGAGATGGAATGACTCTTGGTGACATGCTCAGGAGAGCAGAAACCATCAGGAGACATCACCATCTGAAAAAAGGACTCTTGCCACTATCTTATACCACCTCCCTGACTGAAGGACATGCCATCATTCAATGAAAATTCCACCAGGCTGACTCTTGACTTTGTGCCATGGGACTTTTGTCACTCCGGACTGATTGTTTACCTTGTGGCTAAGTGTAGCACACCTGCATAATAAATCTCAGTACTTTCTTGTGTGAAAAAAAAAAGAATGAAGATAAAATATGGCCATAGGGTCCCATAGGTCTGCTTCTTTTTCTTTTAATATGAGGAGATATTTCCCCAAAATTCATAGTATTCATGTCCTTTCAATTCACTAGTAACAGAATTTATGTGCCCTTCATAATATTTTAAATAATATTTATACAGCATGTCCCAAAGGTCTTAATGATGTAGTTTTAGCTATTAAAGCTTAAAGTTTAAAGGAGGCATTACAGTTTTTAAAGCTTCAAAGCCCACTAAGACTTCTGAGATAGCCTGTATATTGCTTTGTAGATGCTACCTCAGTTGATCGTTATAACAGTTCTCTGAGGTAAGTACAACACATATATCATTATCCTTCATTGTGTTTTTTTTTTAATTTTGCTTTGGAGGGGGTTTGAGGAATTTTTTGTTGTTGTTTCAGTCCTTTTGCATTCTTCTGGGAGACCTGTGATCCTTAAGTTGTCTCTACACATCTTGTCTTTGTGATTCATATGTTTTGCTTGCATAGTAAGCATATTTTCTTTTAATGTTGTTGGTTTTTGTTTCTTTTCTTCTAGGTTGTCCTTCACTTTTGCATTCCTAATCTATTGGTCTCTCTTTCATTTCTTTGGTGAGGCTTGCCATCACAACTATGAGTTTTTCTATTCTGCTCACCATTTTTGCTCTTATAAATTCTGCTCTCATAATTCTCATTTCCCTTTTAATCCACTTAGGAACAACATGTTATAGAATCTCAAATTTCACAGGGTTCACTGTCTCATCAAGAGTTGATTCATTTTCCTCTATTTTACAGCATATATTCATAGATGCCTGAACACATTTACTAGATCTTGAGGTCATATTTCTGTTAATTACCATTTTTTTCTATTGATTTATCTGTGTTAGAGGTCTTTGAGTATTCTTCTTCCTGAAATCTTTGGTACTTTCAGTCTTCCCATACCCCTTTGTTTTCCTAATCTCTCACTTCCTGACTTTTTTTCTTCTTATTGTGGTTTCCTCAGGAGCTGCATATCAAAGTTTAGCAGCCTCCCTCCAGGCTGGGCAATTCATGTTTCAACAGCTGAAGTCTGTGCCCCAACTGAATTTTGGGTTGTCAGAACTGGTCCCAGCTAGGTACTGTGCTCTTTCTCTCAGGCTTGGTAGAGTGCTACATAGCCCCTTACATGCACAGTGACCCCTCCTGCTCCCTTTGTTCAGAAGTTCTCTGGACCAGCACCAGTAGTCCAGAGCCTATTTTCCCAACATCAGAAATTCAGAGCTTTGCAGCACTGGTGCTTCCAGGTTGTAGCCCCCAACAGGCTTTTGATCCTGAAGAGCTGTGGCCAAGTTAGCTGTGAAGACCCCAAGCAAACTTCTGCACCCAGGAACCATGGTCTCCAAGGCACTAGAAAAAAAGATAGCCAGGGTGTAGGGGGTGGGTTTTGATGTACGTTTGTGTCTGCTAGTGCAGCCTCACTGCCACAGGAGATGGTAGTGGGGTGCTGAGTGAGCTCAAGGTGAATGAGTACCCATTCCTAAGTTTCACTTTTTTCTAAACCTTCTTTTGGTTTCAGAGTATGGTAGACCATGGAGATACCTGAAGTTGCTTTGTCTTTGGGGCATAATTTCTGTTTTAGAGAGATTTAAGAGGTTATGGGTATGGGAGAAAATGTCTAGTCTGCCATCTTGTTGCTAACGTGACTTAGAAATGCTAATGTCTTCTCAATTCCTTTATTTTTATTATTTTTAAAAGTGTTCTCTCCCTTTCCTTTCTATGAAAAGGTTTTGAAGGAACTTTTAAATGCCAATTTGGTTTTTAATTCTTCGAAAATACATTCAACAAACTAAACAAATACCTGCACTAAAAAAAAAAAATTAAAAAGGAACCCCTGAGATATTTTTCACTCTGTTGGAATTTTCCCTTATTTGTGGAATCTTGAAAAAAGCTCCCTAACTTTTAAGTTATTTTGCCTTTGACAAAGATTTCTTCTATAAGCTTTTGTTTGAGTCCCATTACTCTTATTGATTTCATCATCTTAAGTACCACTGCCACTTTATACTGTAGAATGCTTTTTTTAAAAATCAAAAGAACAAAATAAAAAATGCAGAAATAGTTTTAAATATGTATGAGAATATTGTTTCATAGATTCAAGATTATAAAACCTTAGGGAAAAGAATTGTTATTTAACTAAATTTAAGGTTCAAATTGGATGGTGAAAGATAAGTTTAGATCCACTCCTCACACCATACACCACACTCGTAGATATAAAAACTAGTTGCAAGAAAAGAAAAAATGATTATCTCAATTGTGGAGAACAGAAGAATTTTTCCCTATGGATTAAATGGAAGAAATATTTGTGTCAAATTTGATTAATTTGAAAGTATAAAACTTAAAGAATTTAAGCACAATAATCAATATATCCAAAAGAAAAGAGAGATTAAAAGGAAAAAATTGTTGCAAATATATCTAATAAAAATTTATATTCAGAATCTATAGGGAACTGATATAAATTTGCAGTGGTTGTGTTAATATAATTCATTTCCCAATGACTCAAAGATACAAACAGATAACTTTCAAAGAAGGAAAAGAGATCAACAATCTCTTGAAAAGTTTCAAATTCCCAAATTATTAAGGAAATATACACTGAAACACTTTAGATCCATCAAATTATCAAAAATACACACACAAACACACGCATACACACACAGTATTGGTGGACCTATAGAGAAATAGGTGCTATTATACTACTGGTAAAATTTTTAAATGGTAACACTTTTGATGATTGATCTAGCAACAAACAATTATAGCTACAAAACTGATCATGCCCTTTTACCCTGTGATCCAATTATTTGAACTATAACCTAAGTATATTAAAACCCATGAAACAAAAGCATCCATAACTATTTTCTCCAAAATAATTAAATTCCAGCAATAGTCATTATATCAGCACCTAAGAAATGACTAAATAAATTGTGGCATTAAAAATAATACCAAAAGAAAAAAAGATATGTAAACTGATGAAGAACAAAGAAAACAGAATAGTATCTCAAACTGACATAGCCCTTTTAAGGTCTACAAAATACTTTCCTCAAAACAATACACAGAGAATGCAATTATTTAACCCTATTTTATAAATGAAGAAACTGCTACTCACAAAAGTTAAGAGATGTTTTCAAAATTATACTAGTAGGAGTCAGAGTCAATATTTGGTCCCAGGTCTACTATCTAGCACACCTCACTGAACTATGATGCTTCATAAACAATGAGTGTGAATTTACAAATTTATGTCTGTGTGTGTGTGTGTGTGTGTGTGTGTATGTGTGTGTGTGTGTGTGTGTGTGTGTGTGTGCGTGCGTAGGCCAAAAAGAGCTCAAAAGAAGACATAACACTAATAGGTTTATTTTGTTAAAAGTTTGATTTTTTCTTTTATCAAAATTTTAAAAGTTTGAATTTTCTGGTTTTAGTTGGGATTTTGTAGTTATTTTGGCTCTGGGACTAAAATGCTGATATTGTAAGAAAATTCTGATTGAAATCCTACCTTGCTAAGTCACTTAACCTCTCTGCATTTCAGTCACCTCCCTAGGGCCTGTGGAACATAGATCATTCAAGTATCATTATCCCTTCTTTTATGTGATTGTTAACATTTATCAAAATGATGATTACAAATATAATAAATTTGATGCATAATATTTATATTGGTATAAATGTATTTAACATTTAAAACAAATGTTTGCAAATGCTTTGATGGCAAGGATAATAGAGACAAAGAATGGAAAACCATGAAGCATAATAACCTAAGCAGGATGTGGTTAGGGGTTAAAAATAAGTTAACATGGACAAATATGTCCTGAACATATTTTATTAATTAAATGAGGCACCTAGAACTTACAACAAGACTTCTCTAGGAGGCTACAGATTGAAGGTGTCTGAAAGAAAAGTGAACATTTAAACACCTAATTATATGGCTATCCAAAGGCAGCTCTCACTTCTACACTTGTCCACAAATGGTCTACAGGGCATAAATTGGACTCATTTTCTGATTTCCTTCTCCTTCTCCCACCATCTTTCAGGGAATATAACATAAGAAGTGACAATCCGCAGTGAGCGTCCAATGTATTATCCTTAGGAAACATAAATTGAAGCTATATATTTGCAATTTATCTTTTAGTACTTAGAGACTGCCTTGATAATTTCTTTAAATAGATAAATCAAATAAAAATTTGTTAATAAAATATTAGAAATGTCAGAAAGACTCTGATTTATGCCAATGTGCCTGGCTTCTCATGATTCTCATTTATCTCCAAGTTTTTAGAAAGAAAAATGGTCAGCTGTCTTATCTTGTTCTTGTTTTTATTTCTTCAATTAGGAGATTATATCTCAGCTCCCAAAACATTTTTAATAATAAGATATATCATTTTAGCTGCTTCATTGAGTTGCTAAAAATAAAAATGATTAAGATTTATTCCCATCATTCCAGTTATATACAAGTAATGGATTAGCCTTTAGAACATGTTTGATTCATGACTTGTATTTTCTCTTTCATTTCCATTTCTGCATTTCATGCAGAATTCCATAAACAACTTTGGGCCTTCCTTTGCCTGAGAGTCGGAACTTTTCACTCAATAGATGTCTTCAGTAGTTTTGAGACTACCTACAAGGCACATATACCATGTGGGAATTTTAACATAAATTCTGTAATTCCACAGAACGACTATGATAATCATTAGTGGCCAGGAAAAAAGATGATAGAGTTAGTGCCAATACTTTGGTACTTAATAAGTAGAAGCCATCAAAAGTCAGACCAACTTATTTATTTTAGAGATGAGGAAACTGAAGTCTAGTAAGATGAGGGCAAGGACCATCTTTTGCCTCTTTTTCCATTGTATTACTTAGCACAATGTCTGGCACTTAATAGTCACTTAATAAATGTTTATTGATTGATTGATTAAATACTTGGTTAAGTCACTTACTAAGGTCACACAGTATCCGAGTCACGATTTGAACCAAATCCTCTGAATCAGAATCCAGTGTTCATTCCATGCTGCCTTTTGGTTCAAATTGTGAATGAAAAGAAAACACATTAATTTAACAAAATAAAATTACATCACACAAATAGTAGACATGGTTTTAAATAGGTAACAAAAAAGTTAGAAGTCGAGAATCAAGCAAACCAAGACATTATACTGAATTTTTTTGGAAAGATCAAGACAAGAGAACAGGAATTGTGGGATTACATTCTTTCCTATTTTCCCATCAGTGATTTCTAAACCAGGTATCTAGCAAACTGACTGGTTTTAGACATTTTTCTTATCTCTGTCCTTCTTCAATTGAGGTGCAATGTGTTGTTGTAATTTAGCTATTATACTTCAAAGATTTAAACCCAAGGTGACTGAACATGAGAATCATTACCTTTCATTACATTGTTTTAATTTTTTATTACATTCTTTCATTGTTGCTTTTCCATCTTCTTCCTAGAGTTTAGTAAGCATAGATTTCTTGAATGTGGATGTGAACTTTGTGCATCATAAGTTGGCACGTAGGTATAGCATCTTTGACCTCTCTCCCCTAGACATATGAAAGCAACACAGCCCTCCCATGCAAGACACTAAATAGAGAGCTTTAACATCTGGATTTCCTATTATTTTTCCAAAATCATCTCACTAGGATTTTAATCTTTAATTGAACATTTATTATTAAATGCTCCCAGCTACAATATTAGGCCAAGCCAATCTATAAGTTACAGAATGAGGCAATATGCCAAGAAATTGCTTACTATAGAGAAATTCAAGAAGGAAAGCTTCTCCTAAAAGAAAAATACAAAGGAGGGAGTATCATAGAGTAGAAAATGCACATGCTCTAGAGCCAAGGCTGGTTCAAGTTCCGCTTCTGATGCCTTCCACCTATGTGACCTTGGGCAACTCACTTAACCAACTTTTCCTGGCCTTAGTTTCTTCGACCACATGGCCTCTACATTGAAGATCTTAATAAGCAAAAATACCAATGTTGCTGATAAAACAGAATCCCTTTCAAGAATTTTCTGTTTCCATTTAACTACCACTAAATGACCAGACAGCCTACCTTGCAGCCATAAACATGGCAAAATAAACTCTCCTCGTATAAGATCCTTCTAACATTTAGCTACACTTCATTGACAGTGGAAATGGGAAGGAAATCACAGAAATACAATTCTACAGGTTCACAGATCATTTGTCAGTGGGCGATTATGCCTCAACTGAATAATTTTCATTCCCACCCACATACCTAGCAACTAAATCAAGCTCAGTTAGAGCTTATAAAACATTAAATGAAGTTCTGTTATTCAAATCATGCCTCAGGAACTTAATACTTGTGTGACCCTGGGCAAGTCACTTAACCTCTCTGTGCCTCAGTTTCCTCATTTGTAAAATGAATGTTAGACTATTTAGTTTCTAAAGTCACCTCCAACTCTAAATCTATGATTTTATGATCTTGTTCCCTGGCTGTGTGGCCTCAGGAAAGTTATATAACTGCTCTGAGACTGTTTCCTGAGACAATAGAATAAGGTCTTTGAATCTATAAAATAAGGAATTAAACTAGATCATCCCTGGAGACCATTCTAGTTCTATGGTTTTATACTTTTATTAACCTTACAAATCAATTGGTATTTCTCTTTGAGGGTGAATAGAATTTTAGCCATTAGCTTCAGTTTTATAAATAAGCTGAATTATTGGTTGTATGTTTTTGTTCCTCCCAAAAAACTACTGTAAAGTTGGAGAGTGATTATGAAAACTATATCTCTTCAAACACAAGTTTAAAGCAAGACTAGGGCACTCCTCAGTGTTTGACCAGTTAATTACATGCAGGATTAATTCAGAACTACCACAGATAAGCAAGGTAAGATTTTTCCTTTGTTCTCTCCAGCCATTCACCAAAGAGCCTCCATTCACCTCCACCCAAGCGTGCTTTAGAGGAACAAAAATCCTTTCCATGTAACCAAGGAATTGGTTTATACAGAAAGATCAAATGTCTTGTCTGCATAGTGTAACTAGGAGATGTCTTTAAAAATCACAAATATTTTAAGTTTACAGGCTAAGAAGGGGAAGAATTGTTCAGAATGTGCAAAAGGACATGGCCAAGAATAATTTAAGGCACATTTTAGTTAGAACAACGGGGAATATTTCTTCAATAAGAATTACTAGTAGGAACAACTATCCCCATTCCTCAAAACTTCTCAACATTATAACCCAGTCTTCCCATTCTTTGGTCACCAAAGAGGTATTTCTATTCTTCAGTAGTGCTAATCTTTCTACCACACTCCAATTTCCTCCTGTTTCCTCCAAAACTTTATTCCAGCCATTATCACCTTTCTCTCACACATCTTAAATGTCTCCTCAAAGACTCCTTTCCATTTATTTACAAATATCCTTCTACAAGAAGCCTTTCCTTGACTCCCACTTAATGCTAATGCCTTCCTTCTATTGATTATCTTCAATTTATCTTTCGTATATTTTGTTTGTACATAATTGTTCTCACGTTGCCTCCCCACTGAGACTGTAAGGTTCTTCAGAGCAGACTGTCTTTTGCTTTTCTTTGGATACTACCCATCACTTAACACAATGCCTGGAGTAGAGTAGGTATTTAATAAATGCTTATTGACTAACTGACAGATTACTGATTAAGTATCCCCAGTCACAAAATACCTTTCTTTGAGTCCTCCACTCCTACTTAGTTACTATCCTCATTCTTTCCCTTCATTGCCAGAAGTCTATACTAGATGCTTCTATTTCCTTAACCACGGTACTTCATTCAGAATAGACATGTATGTCCAGGCCTATGGTAATACAGACCACAGGAGCAAAGAGGGTATAAGGCTAACATACCACACCCACAAAGAAATCCTGTCTTGATAGATTCTTGGAAATATAAGTAGTGTGTTCTTTCTGACTTACTCCGTAATGACCTCCTCAACTCGACAATGCAGGTGCTGTGCTCTATGAGCAAAGCAGAATTGAAACAGCTCAAAGAAAATGCAGGATGCACAAGTTTAGAATATCCATCCCAAATGTTCACAAGGACTATTTGTGCCCGACCTGCGGTAGAGCATTCCAAGCTCGTATTGGTCTGATCGGCCATAGCCAGACACATTGAAACTTGACTAGTCTAGTGATGTCATTTTGGTCCTCTTCAAGAATGAAGGACAACAACGAAGCAACAACTTCATCACCACTGGGGCAGCCAGGTGGCTCAGTGAGTAGAGCACTGGCCCTGGAGTCAGAAGGAACTGAGTTCAAATCTGGGCTCAGACACTTGACACATGTGCTAGCTGTGTGTCCTTGGGCAAGTCACTTAACCCCAATTGCCCTGCCAAAGAATGAAAACAAACAACTTCATCACCACTAAGAACTCTGGCTTGATTTTGTTTATTCTCATGGATCTTGAATTGGAGCATACCTTCTTTCCCCAGGAGTACTCATTACTTCAAACTCTTGACAATTGTCTCAATCATCAGACAGAATATGTAGTATAGAGTGCTAGAATTAAAGTCAGGACAACTTGTGTTCAAATCCTACCTTAGATATTTACTGCCTGTATGACCCTGGGCAAGTTATCTAACTTCTTCACACTTCAGTTTCCTCAACTAAAGAGGATGGAATTAATGGCTTCTACAATTCTAGGCTGATGCCAGAAAGAAATGAGAAATGACTATAACATCTTGGCTTCATACTGAGGCTTTTCTTCTTGAACCTCAAAGTCTTTTGCACTCATTGACATATATTATTTGGAGCTAAACTTGGAGATGAAGAGAAAGCATAAGAATAGAGACTTTCAGTCTTTTGACCAAGGTCCTTACTGAAGAAAACTTAATATCTGCATCATTTGACTCCTAGGACAATTCTCCTTCTAATAAATCCCATTCTCTTGCAAGAGATAAGCTACTGAAAATCACATGGTAATACATCTCCATTAGGTCCAAGATAATTTTTTTTAATTTTATGATAAAGAGCTAAAGGAATGCTAAAGATAATATGGGTTTTTGTTTTGCAGAGTCTTATGCCTTTAGTGAATATTGGAACGTTTTCTTATGGATGCTAATAGGAAAATGGATCAGGGAAGAGGTTAAAGAAGCTTTATGTGTACCTGTCTTACCCATTCTAGGAAAATCCCCAGAGGGGGCTTTGCAGCTCTGACCACTGATTTATATTCTCCTCTGCCGCATGCTTGGCTGTTCCTATTAGACTATTAAAATATTAATAGGGTCTTGGTACCTGTCATTATTAATTTTGAAGAAGAACAAGGACATGCTGAGCCATATTATTGATGTATTTGTAGAATATGTTAATCATAACTCTCATTACTCAGCCCAGTTAACTATTTTTCAAATCATTTTCTCAACAAATCAAATTTTATACTTAACAAACTTTTATACTTAATAATTTGTTAACTCAAACTATCGACAATGGCTACTTAGAACTATACTTATTGTGATATTTCTGCAATATTTTTGTTATTCGCAGTTTATCAAACACCATTCCTGACTTTTCTGGTGGTGCACATCACACAGAATGACAGAAATGTAGACATTTCTAGAAAATTTAGCTAATAACAAATGAATTTTAAAAGCTAAGCTAAGAAGTAATATTTTTCCCCCATATACGAATGCGAAGCCTTGAAGGTTAAATGACTTGCCTGAAAGCACAGTTTGTAGGCTCAAAGGAAGAGAGAGGTATTTCTTATTCTACAGGCTTAGACCATACCCATTTTAGATTTTAGGTGTGTGAATTTTTAATGGATTTGAACTAGGGTAACCTGAGTTTAATAATAGTAGTTAGAATTCAGGAGCAGTAGTTGGCTTCAAAGCAGTTACATTTAGTACCTAAGAACTGTCAATATTCAGGAGAAAAAAGTGATAAAGGAGACAATTTGCTTCTTCCTAAGTATACTCATATGTCATCCCTATAGCTGAACACACTGGTGTAACTTTATACTAGTGAAGAAAAGTCACAACTTTTCATTAAATACAACATTGCTGGGAAACTTGCTACCTTTGTTTTAGACTATGATAAAAAATCTCTTTCTAAGGAAACACACTCTATATTTTAATTTTAGGTATTGTTTTCTAATTCATTTCAGAGAAGGCAAGAAGGTGGAGGGGGTATATAAGGGTGAAGGAGAATGCCTTGTTGAATTTGTTACATAGAGGGTCAATATGGTGTTAGTAAGGAATAAAAGTCAGAAGAATATAAAGAAATTTAAAAAACAGACTGGAAATGCAGAAATAAAGGGCAAGGCAAGATTGAAAAGTGACTTCTGGAAAAAGTGAGGCAGTGAGAAAGGTAGAACAACAGGATACTGTGATCAGAGAATACTAGATTTCAAGATCTTGGAATAATTTCAGGTCATGAAAAGGTCTAAGATGGTTGGGGTAAATGAATGGTCATATCATAATAAGCTATGTGCAGCTGAGGTAGAGTGGAGTCAACAGATAATAGGAACCGAGCAGGATAATAAACATGGAAGCCGGGGTATTTTAATGGTCATGAATGTGAATACTGAACTCACCAAGGATAAATATAAATGTTTGGCTGGATAGAAAAAGTTTGAGTTAGGTATCATTCTTTGACAAATAAGGAAATAGTGAGCTGGAGAGCAACAAGGAGAATCTAGAGAAGGTGATATAATCAAATGATGCAAACCAGAGGTTCAGGATCTCATGGTAAGGAGCCAAGCGTTATACTTCTCTTCCTGGCCTTATATGTTGAGTGAATGAGAGCAATAGCCAGTATTGGAGGGGGTATCAAGATATGTCTTCAGTGAGAAAGTCAGGGTTCAGTTAACCTCATAAGATGGAGGGGGTATGTATATCTTGTTGACAAAAATAACAAAAGAAAAAGTGATAAACATCTGAAAGGTCTGTGGGAATATAAGCACATTCATTTGCTGATGGTGGAGCTATTAATTGACCCCAATTGGTTCTAAAGAATAATTTAGAGTAATTTTTTAAAAAGTAACTAAATTGTACATACCCTATATTCATACATATGGTTTCTAAGCATATAGCTCCCAAGGGGTCGAAAACAGAGAGAAAAGCCTCTTAATAACCAAAACAAGTGCCTATCAACTTGGAATGTCTGAAAAAAATAGTATATGAATTAATGTAATGTTATTGCTCAATGAAAAATATGAAGAATTCAAAGAAACTTAGGAAGACTATGAACTGATAAAGAGCCAGGTAAACAGAGCCAGGAGAACAATTTACCACAAAAAGAAATGTAAAAGAAAACAACACCGAAAGACTTCAGATCTTTGATCAATGCATTTCCAAAAAGCGGTGAAATCCTAGAAACTGTTCCAGCTAATCAAGCGTATTGTATAATTTTAAATATTTGCATAAACTGATTTTGAGAGATGGCATGACATAGGAGACAGAAGTACAGTTTCAGAATTAGGATGACTCAAGTCAAGTCCTGCCCCATACACGTGCTAGTTGTTTAACTACGGGGAAGCCAAAAATCCTCTCAGAGGCTCTGGGCCAACTCTCTGGGACTATAAAGTACAACAGGGTTGCTATTATGCATCACTGAAGAGACTTTCAACATTGAGCATGCTAGAGAAAAAGAGAGAAAGATAAAGAGAGAGAGAGAGAGAGAGACAGAGAGAGAGAGACAGAGAGAGAGAATAAACAAATTATTCCCACTCTTCACTGCAAGCCAAAGGGGCTATGGTTGCAACAACAAACCTGGGTGCATATTTAGGTTTATTTTGATAAAAGGAGTGGATGGAACTTGTTCTCTTTTTAATTACATCCACATTAGTGAAAAATTTAACATGACAAATGTGTCTATTATTGAAATTATATATACTACTGTACTAATAACCATATGAATTTTAAAATTTGAGCAAAAATAGACATTTTAAAAGGTTGAGATAAAGTTGAAATAATATCTAATCTTAGAGTCAAAAGAGAGCCATTAGAGTTTAATTAGTAGGAAAGTAACATGGTCACACCTGTGCTTTAGGAAAATCACTGTAGTAGCTATGTGGAGAATGGATGGCAAATGCGGAGACTTGAAAATAATAGGAAACTATTGCTTCATAATAAAATAAGAGGTAATGTTGTAAAGGGAGAAGCAACAAGATTTGGCAAGTGATTGGCTGTGTGGGATGTGGAAAGAATCAAAGATGACAATATTGAACCAAAGGTGACACTAAAGATAAACTGGGAACCTGGAAGGATGGAAGTACCTTGGACAGAAATGAGGAAGTTCAAAAGACAGGTGGGTTTGGGGCAAAAATAATATTAAAAGAACTCTCACGCATATTGCAACCTATCCACGCCTGCTCACCATGAGCAATACAAAATTCTGTCCTACACAAAATGAAAATGGGGGAGGCAGCCTCTGACCTGGTGCCAGAGCCTCCCCTTCCAGGGGCATCTAGTTCTACCATGAGCTGATCTGTATATTACAGGGTGGGTAGGGATTTTCTCAAAGGCATTTGTGTAGCTTTAAGTGTGGTGCCTCCATCGCTAATGTGGAAATATATTTTTGCATGACTTCATATGTATCATGTGTATTGTATTTCTTGGCTTGTCAATGGGTGGGAGAGAAGTTGGGAGTGAGAGAGAATTTGGAACTGAAAATTTAAAAAAATCTCATATTAAGTGTGGTGCCTTTTAGATTACAACAGCCCCAAGAGGCCAATGTTTAGTGAAGGGGTGGGGATGCTTAGGGACTTGCTTAGAGAAGGAGAAAGGAGAGTTATGGAGTGTTGAAGGATAAAAGCTGATAAGACTACGTTAGAAACAGGCCCCATGTTTGGCTGTCATAAGGAAGGTAGAATGAGAACCCTGATATATACCCTGATAGGTTGATCACTCATCTCTTGGGGTTAGGTGTCAGAACTTACTTTGGAGATTGCTCTTCTGAACAATCACATCTCCTCCTTACATCTTTTCTCATGTTGCATTTAATATAACCCATAGGTTACCATAAACAACCACCCTTTTTTCAATTCTTCCCAAGACCAAGAGGGAACATAAGAGTTAGTCAAAGAGCAAGCAAATGGATAATACAGCTATTCCCTGGGGATGCAGCAGACAGTGCAGTTGGGTGCATGCAAAAATCCAAATACAACTACGGTAATTAGGAATAAAAGAGCTGATCTAAAAGATGTCAGGCAGGGCAGCTGCTTTCCTGGAGCACCACCACTGAGGAAGTCATAGTAAAAAAAAAATCAGAAGAGCTTATCCCACAGGCATGCCTGTTAAACAGCCTGTACAGGAGGGAACTTAGCTCACAGCATCGCAGAAGCTATAGCAGATGCCTCTGTGCTGTCAGGCATTAGAAGTAGCATCATTTAATCGTAAGGATCACACGTGTTCTGAGTAGGAATTTTCCTTTTCTCTTTTTTTAAACAAGTTCCAAGCACAATGCTGGTCTTGTCCAGTGCTTAGTTTCTGAAAACCTGAAGATATATATGTTTCTCCATATATGTGTATAAATGTGAGATATATATGTATATATACATACATGTAGTGAGTGTGCATTTGTGTATGTATAGTATGTATATATAATGTGTGTGTGTATATATATATATATTATGTGTGTGTGTGTATATATGTGTTTGTATTGTTGCTGTTGTTATTGTTTTTCCTTTATGCTCAAAGAGGACCAAAATGACATCGCAATGTTGGGGTCCATGTACAATGTGTCTGGCTGTGACTGATCATACCAATTCAAGCTCAGAAGGTTTTACCACAGGCACAAATAGTCCATATGACCATTTGGGAGGGAGCTGTCTCTAAATCTGCACATCTCAGGGTTTCTTTCAAGCTACCACAATTCTTTGCTCACAGAGCACTGCACCTTCTTTGATGCTGGGACACCATGCTAGACAATTCCACCTCGGTGCTTCCCATATGTCATAGTCGATACCAAAGTCCTTCAGAGAGACCTTGAGAATATCCTTGTATAGCTTCTTCTGACCGCAACGTGAGCACCTGTCTTGTGCAAGTTCTCTGTAAAATAGTCTTTTAGACAAAAAAGGACATTTAAAGTTTGAACAACCATGGCCAGCCCATTGGAGTTGTAATCTAGTACCTTATCTTGCTAGGTGATCCTCAGAATCTTCCTAAGATAATTCAATTTTCTGGCATAGCATGGTATACTGTCCAGGTTGCCCAAGCATACAACCATGAGGTCAGCACAACAGCTCTATAGACCTTCAGTATGATGGGCATGTGTATACACACATATATGTACATGTGTATAGTTAAAGACTATGTGCTCACATATATATCTATACATAGTATGTATACATAGTATATATTGTATGTACATATCATATACACATATGTATGTGATATCTGCATGTAGATATATAATGTGTGTGTTTAGAAAGTACACATATGTGTATAGAGTATGCATGTATATACACATACATGCATGCAGTGGCACAGTGGATAGAGCAGAGTACTGGACCTGGAGTCGGAAAGACTTGAGTTCAAATTTGACTTCAGATACTATGTGACCCTAGACAAGTCATTTCATCTCTTTTTGCCTCAGTTTCTTCAACTGTAAAATGGGGATAATAATAGCACCTACCTCACAGGATTATTGTGAGGATCGAATTAAATCATAATTATAAAAATGTCTGGCATAATGGCTAGCACATAGTAAGTACTATATACATGTTAGCTGTTATAGTTAAGTTCAACTGAAAGTAATTCTAATCTATAATGAACACAGTTACTAGCTGGCAATTGCCCAAATGAAAAAACCCATCAGAAAAATTATTTTTTCATAATTCTTCTTTCCCAGAAGTTAGAAGACAAGATAGTGTACTAGTAAATGTAGAGATAGAAATTAGACCTTTTTTTAAGGAGATTGAACGGTTATTACAAATTTGAGTCAAGTCTGAGATGCTTCTACTAGGTTTGGTTCTTAGTTACATCACTTGTTTTTGTTTTTATTGTGGACTCAAAAAGAACACAGCTTATGGTTTTTTCCATGGATACAGTGCAGGACTAGAAGAGTTAAAATAAGAAACCTTGAATGTTTAATCTGCCAGAAACATATGAGAAGAGCAATCCAATCTGGGATAAGTAGCTCCGAATGAGGCCTGCCTGATTGCTTTAGGCCATGCTGTTTGTCAGTCTTTTAAAATTCAAGTCATTACCAGATGCTGATCTGCTATAATATTGTGATATTTTATCTGATTACACTTATCTGATTGTGCCATATCTGCTATTTGCCTTCCCATTTTTCCATGTATATTAAATGCAGGTGGTTTTATTATTCTGAGAGCTAGAAAGTGTTGACTGCTCTGAATATAAATAGGGATATTATATCATTAACTTGCTCTGAAAGCAGGACCATTCAGTGTGTAAATCACATGCAAGGTACCTAGTGGAGACACAATAAACCATAATGTCTTGAGAGAGAAAGCAATGAGGAAAGGATAAGGAGATAAAAATTTAAGGCATTGTTAAAGAAGGATAATCTTCATAATCCTATTTAGTTCTTTCAAGCTACCATTTGTTGATAATATAACCTTTATATTTGAAACTTTCTTAAGTTCATAAAGAATCTCTTGGGGGAGGTATCACAACATAGAATGTTATCAGTAATAGGACTGCATAAAAACAGGCACACATTCCCATAGACTATTGCTTGTCCAACTTAGCAAAATATTTCAAAAAATATGATGCTGATCTCACAGAAATACAATTGGGGCCCCAAAATATATTCTGCCTACACCTGCATCCAGCTGCCTGAGAAAGGTCAGCCAATGGACATTCTAAGGATCAGAGGGGTTACATAGTCTGAAGACTTAGGAATCTGTTTCTAGTTTAGAAGAGGAACAATAAAATATAAATTTATCTAGGTAAAAAAATTAAAAAAATTTTTTATGTGGATGACATTGCCCTTAGAATCTCTGTCGCCTCCACTACAGCAAACTTGTTAAATTCTGATCCCATTTACTTGAGGGAAAAGTTTCAGACATGTCATTTTCTGAGAAATAATGATAAAATAATTTATGCAAAGTGCTGTCCTCTGATGAAAATAAAATATCAGACTACCTGGGTGCCCACTTTAAATGGAGATTCTTAGAGAAGCCCTTCACCCACAAATCAAGCAGAGGGGCCCCAGGAAGGGAGGGCATGTCCAAGGTGTAAGTTCCAGGATGAAGAGTTTTCTGGGACATGACAGTTTAGCACCTGAGTAGCAACCAAAATAACAATTAGACAAAATTACTGCTTGTGCAATCATTCTGTGTTAAAAAATTCAAAACTGCTGATTTTTATATTCATTTTACTAATGAAACTAACCCCCAGAAGGGGAAGAGTGACACCCAGTTTGCAGTAATGCATAGTAAAGATTAAGGGCTTAGGATAAAACAATCAAAATTGTTAAAGTGTTAGAAAATGGGACCTATGAGGAAAGGTTCATAAGAAAAAGGAAAAAAAAATCTAGCTTCCCTGAAAGCTTTCTTTTAATATCATACATTAAGAGTTAAATGATTTAACATGCTGCTCAATCACAGCAGCTAATAGAACTGAAATGATAGCAAGTGGCAGGTAGGTAAGAAGAAAGGGAAGGCTGACATTATATATAATAGATGATTATATTCTTCCATTGGAAATCAAGGAAAGTTGGATATTCTCTCCTGTCCTGGCACTCTTTAAAAATGGTCCAGTTATAATGGTTTATGAACACAATGGCATATTTGTTGTTCAATAAGAGGTAACAAATTTGAGGAATTCAGAAAAATATAGGATTCGTAAGAACTGATGCAGTGTAATATGAGCAAAATCAAGGTAATAATATACATAATGACTACAGCAGCAATGTATATGTAAAATCCTTAAAAGGAAATACAACTATGGGTAATGGGGGGAAAGCTGAGAACTTTATAATGGGCTTCATCTAGGGATGGACATTAGGATACTTTCCCAAGAAGGAACCTCATAGGATCATCCCATCACAAGAGAGTAGCTGTATTTGTCCATAAGGACAGTCGGCATCTAAAGTGTTAGGACCGACACAGAACCAGAGACAGGGCAACCTGAAATATTGAATGATCGTGGTGAATCCAATGGGTTGGAGCAAATTCATGACTTGAGACACAGAGTAACTCCTACCACATAATACCTGTTCATCATTGCTTCCTTCATGAATCATTATTTCTAAGGATAAGGCGCAGCAGATAAAAAGGGGTGGGGGAGGAGTGAAGAGATAACAATACTAATGTAATAACATAGAAATTGGATAAAAGGAGTTCAAATTTTATATTCTAAAACACTCCAGGAAGTACTCATGAGAGAATTAAAAATAAACAAGTAGGAGAATAATACCTGAATAAGATTCATAATAGATAAGTTAAAGAGAAGTACAGAGGACAAAAATGAAAGAAAATTTCTTGGAGAAGGTACTGACAGAGCAAATTTACTTAAACTAAGAAGCTGGTGTGGGCAAGGAAGGCTTTGATATGCTTAGCTAATGAGGGAAAGAGAAGGATCTAAACAGCTGGTAAGAAAGAAGAAAGATAAATTAGTAACTTAAATAAATTCAAGGATCTTAGAATCCATGAGATAAATTGGAGAGGAACCACCCAGGGGATGGGCAGAGATAGCCAGTAGGAATAAACTAGCACCAAAGTAGTGTAAACAAAACTAATAGCAGGAAGGAACTACTAACCTAAAATAAGAAAGGAACAAAAAAACAAAAGAAATAAATGGAAGAAAACACAAGCCTAATAATCTAAATCCAAATAGATTAAACAACCCAGCTAAACAAAAGAGAATCACAGAAAATAGGATGCAACAATATGCTTTAAACAATATAGCTTTTAAAAAGAATAGATGTGTAGAAAGAAAAGGAGATGTTGGTACAAAATTTATTATGCACCAGGTAATTCCAAAAAAGTCAGTAGTTGCAACCATGCTGTCAGAAAAAGCAAATAATGTCTTTTAGAAGTGACACATATGAAGAATTTAGAGAAACATGGGAAGATCAATATGAACTAAAGCAAAATGAAATAATTAGAACCAGGAAAGCAGTATCACAATGAGTACAACGTAAATAGGAAGAACAGTAAAATAAAACTTAATTACTGTGTAATGAGTATGACCAAGAGAAGAGTTGATAAAATGGATATTTCTCCCTTCATTGAGGAGATGGAGAACTATGGGCATAGAATATTGCATACATTGTGTTTGAGGTATTGGTTAGTTTTGCTGAACTGCATTTTTTTCCTCTTTTTTGTCTTTGTTACAAGGAATGAGTTGGCAAATTAAAAAAAAACAAGGGAATACTTTATTTGTGGGGCGAGAAGAGGAGGGGAGGGACATATTTGAAATTAATCTGAGAAAACAAAAGACATCTTTTTTTTTTAAGAAAGCAAATGTATGGACAAGGAATGTGCCAAGCACAGACTATTGCCTTGCAAAAAGTGAATGTTGTTTTAGTATCATTAATATACTGATTCCCTATAAATGGAAAAATTAATTAAGGTGGTAGCAATTGTAACACTAGCCTTACCCCTTTAACATCATTCTTATGGGAAGAAATTTGGTGGATAGGAAAAACTCAGGTCTTAGGGTCAGGAACATGACTTCAAATTTGGCTAATATCTGTCTACCTGATGTGTTAACAATTTACTGTCTCTCAGACTCAGATTCTTCATCTGAAAGATATTAATACTAATCCTATCTACTTCACAGGGTTGTTGAGAGGAAAACACTTGGTAAAACTTTGAAAGAACTTTCTAAGTGTGAGCCATTATTATTTTGGTGGAATCACCTGAATTTTCTGGGCCACAATTCCATCTTTAAAATGAGAGTATTACTCTAGGATGCCATTTAGAACTAACATCTGTAAGTCTGAAAGAAATATATACATATATATAGTATATATTTATAAATATAAACAAATGCTTGTTGAATTGTATTGAAATGAATGGAACTGAATCTTCCAATGACTCTTTTAAGTTAGTTTTCTCTCATTTTAATGGCAACCAAGGTACCTTCCCTTACTGTGAGATATAGTTAGATACTGTGAGATACTGCAGATATTTCACCTTCTCAGTGATGCTATTCCCTTGCAAGATTCAGGGAAATGCAAACCATTCACGCAGTGAAAAATTACCACAGATAAATGTAGAAATCTATATTAAAATCAACATTACTTGCGCATTTTTCCAGAAGAAGAATTATATTTTCTTAGAATCAGATTAGCTACATATGTGTATGTGTATGATTTTTTAAAGGATATTATCTTTGAATTTATGTCCAGAAGATACATTTTTGAGAAATTGTGCAAATCAGTGAAAAAGGCAAAATAAAGATGTTTAGTTTATGGAAATTCTTCATGTATTCTGGTAAACCAACCTATTAGGATCATTTATTAAGTATCAAACTTAACTGTTGAGTAGGTCTAATACACATGTATTTCAGTAAGTTAATGCTTCACGAAGTAAGTGATACAATTCTCAAATAAGATTGCTTTCAGAAAACCAGACAAGAAAAAAAAGAAAATTCATTGTCATCAAATCCTGTTCCAGCCTAGACCAAAATAAAGAGGTAAGGCATTCTAAAATGAAGCACATAAGTCACAGACCTTAGAACAGCATTATTAATTTTCCAGATAAGCTAATTAAGAAAGTATGATAGGAGGCAGAGCCAAGATGGCAGCTGGAAAGCAGGGACTTGCGTGAGTTCCCCGCCAGGTCCCTCCAAAAACCTATAAAAAATGGCTCTGAACAAATTCTAGAACTGCAGAACCCACAAAACAGCAGAGGGAAGCAGGCTCCAGCCCAGGATAGCCTGGATGGTCGCTGGGGGAGATCTATCACACACAGAGCTGTGAGCGGAGGGGAGCAGAGGGGAGTGGAGCCCAGCATGGGTGGCGGCAGGACCAACCACACCAGGAGCCTGGCAGAACAGGCCCTAGCGCCCTGAATCAGTGAGCTGTGGCAGTTACCAGACCTCTCAACCCACAAACACCAAAGACAACAGAGAAGGTTAGTGGGAAAAGCTGTGGGGGACAGAGTGAAGGAGTTCCTGGTTCAGCCACTGCCCTAGGAGCAGCAGAGGTGGTGCAGCTACAGAACTACAGCTGCAGTTGCTTCTGGCCCCAGGCCCACCTGGTGGGAGGAATTAAGTGGAGGATCAGAGCAGTAGTGCAGAGCCTGCTTAAGATTTGAGTCAGGTTCAGGGTTGGTGGTTCTTGGGGAAGGAGGAGTGCTGGTGTGGCAGAGCTGGCTGTATAGAAATAGCTCTGAAAACAACAGTGCAGCCCCTCAAGCTTGGAACAAAGTACTCTTTACTCTACAACCAGTCATACCCTGCTAAAAAACTCAAGGGTCAAGTAAGTTGGCTGGGAATAGGGCCAGGCAGCAAAAATGCACTCAGATTCAGTCTCAGACTTCGGAATCTTTCTTTGGTGACAAAGAAGACCAAAACATACAGCCAGAAGAAGTCAACAAAGTCAAAGAGCCTACATCAAAAGTCTCTAAGAAAAATATGAACTGGTCTCAGGCCATGGAAGAGCTCAAAAAGGATTTGGAAA
>CM053624.1:231075558-231102132 GCA_028646595.1 Phalanger gymnotis | reverse complement strand
GGGGGGGGGGGGGAGGGGGGAAATGGGGAGAAAATCTGTAATTCAAACGCATGTGAAAATCAATGCTGAAAACTAAACATATTAAAAATAAATTAAACTCTTTAATTGCAAAAAAAAAAAACTATAATGACCTACTGTGACACTAGAGAAAAGATGAAGAAATACAACTTTTTCCTTCCTTACAGTTATGGGAGAATATTATTGCAGAAAGTAATGTTGTGTGGTTTGGTTTCCCTTCATTATAAGGGTAGTAGTGATGGGGAGGTATTATAGCTAGAAATGACTGTGATATGAAAATGAAGAAAATTAATAACACTTTCTCTTTCAAAAAATTGACTAACAAATAGAGTGAGCATCTCTTCAGCTTTGTGAATTTTGGGGTTGGGGGGAGGTTGTTGTTAATAGATTCATTCTTAAACCTTTTCATCTGGCTCAGAAAATGTATATATATTTATTCACGGAGTTAGGAGAGGCTGTCTAGCTATTTACTTATAGACTAACCCATTTGCACAATGATGGTTGGGATAAATTCTCCATTATTCTGTTATTTATAAGCATATCCTAGCATTGTGTTTCAGAAGCTACCAGCCAATCAGCCCTGATGGGTCTGTATTTTTCTTGCTCACTCAGTAGCAAGACACATTCAAAATAAATTCCTGGGAACTTTGTCTCCACAGATCCTAGATAAAATGTTGACTATATAATTTGCTATGGAATCTACTCCTGGGTGAAATATTGACATGCTCACTATTAAAAAATGCATAAGCTCAACACTCCAGGCTCCCCAGTGAAGGAATAGAATTGCCAAAGAAGTCAATAGGAAGGAGGATAAAGATACTATGTTTTCTGAAATGAAGAATTAGCCAAAAGGACTTTAGAGCATCTTTCTTTTACTACCCCAAATTATTTCAAAATTCTGTTTTTACCAATAAATAACCATAAAGCTCATTCTTTTATTACCTTCTTTTGTTCATTTTTATTCCTTTTTTAAAAGGGTATAAATTAATTGTCAGTATTTCATTTTAAAAATTATTTATTTCACTTTTTTGGGTGCAAGAAAACAGAGAGGAGTTATAAATAATTACCTTTCCTTGTCCCACTGTATTATTTAAAAAGAAAAGTTATTCATGGTATAAATAGGGGCATAAAATTATTCCTCAACAATCCTCTAATAACAGCTTCATAGAGCCTCAGGCTATTGTCGTTTCAATAGCTCTCTTCAGTCATTGCCAACATCACAACGAAAATTTGAAGATGACACATTATTTCATTAAAAAGACAGAGGAAGGAATTTAGAGGTCTTTCTTTGTTTTTCATAGTGATGCCAATGAATCTTCTTTTGAAGGAACATTTTAAAAGATTAAACTGAAAATCTATTTGGGAGTCCATACTCTTAAAAATATAAGCAATATGATGGTGACATTGGGACATCTGCTAAGTTATGGATAGTCCCATTAGCTTAACCTTCATAGGAAGGGATCTTACTGCACCAACAGACTGAAAAGCCAACTCACCATTCATTTTCCAATTTCTTTGAAATAAGAAATGAGTGCAAATCCAATATAGGACTGTGTGTCATTTAATAAGGTGTCAAGTAAGGGTTTTACTATGTAGGGCAATGAGGGAGAAAAGAAAGTATAAGAAAATCAGATGGAGAGGGAAAAGGTTGATTCCAGGTCTAAAGAGTTCACATAGTAGTAATTTTTATTGTAGCCTATGTAGCCTATGTCCTAAAAAGAGGGTGCGATTGGAAGAAGGACTGGAGATTAATGTGCAACATAGAGACAAAATGTCACTTTAGCACTAGATAAGTGTACCTATTTTCATCTGGACTGTATGCTTATTTTTTGAAGTACTGAATCAAGGTCTTTTCTGTGATGAATGTTAAGTATCCTCAGAATCCTTTACAAGATACCACTTGAGTCTTCTACAATAGTTTTATGGAGTATTATATTTATGTTTAAAATGGTATCACACAATTATCTTACAGTTTCATATTCAGCAAATTATAGCTCATAGTTACATAGTAACTTAAGGTTTGAGAAGTACTTCATACACATTATCTCATGAGTCTCACAAAAGCCTTGTGAGATGGATTCTATTATTTCACTCATTTTACAAATGAAGAAACTGAGACTTAGAGAGGTGAAGTGACTTACCAACGTTACACAAGTAGTAGTTCTCTGAAGCAGGATTTAAACCCTGGTCTTCTGGACTCCAAATGCACCATCCTATCAACTACATTGTGATGCCTCTTTGCTTCTAAAAAGCCTTCTCAGAACTCACTCAGAACACTGCACATGTAAAAGGCAAATAATTATAGTTAAAGACTTTGATCAATAAATGAATGAATGAAAAAGCATTTAGAAAGCACTTTCTATATGCTTGAAAGCACAATGCTCAGAGCTGGTGATGCAAATGTGCCCTCAAGCACATATTTTAATAGAAGAGCACACAAAGGAAGCTAGGGTTAGGAGGGGGAGTGAGGCAGAAGTTTTGCCAGTGGGATCTGATTTGTAAAAGGACAGGAAATGATAAAGTAGTCTGGTTCTGGGCAATATAAGATGAGAGTTCACTTTTGAGAGCTCAGGGTCCCAGGGGTAGGACTCTAGTACCACTGGGGAGCAGAGGAGCACCAGAATCAAAGTAATATGATTGGGGGTTGCCAGGGAGTGGCATGGTAGCCTAGTTATGGCCCAGAGAAAATGAAAGCTCACTGAGTAGAGCATTAAACTAACAAAATAAATATCAGTGACCCTGTGTGATGGATGATTTCAACTCCCAAAATGGAGAGGCTGAAGTAGAAACATCAAGTGCTTCAGAGACAGCCTCAAGATGTGTCTGTGGTAGAGTTATAAATCCAACTTTGTATCCTCAAATTCTAATAAGTAATGACTTAATATCTGCCCCATAGACATAGAAAGTGAAAAAAAAAGACCATCTTCTGATGGTTGGAAAAAGAGTTAGGTATAGCTTTAAATACCAACAGTGTATATTGTAAATGCCTGTTGAATGAATAAAGACTTTTTTAATTAAAAAAGTCTTTCTACTTTATAAATTACATTATAGCATTTGACTTTTAATGCAAAAAAAAGAAAAAATATATAGCATAGATTTTGCATTTAAAGTTAAAAATATGGCCTATAACCACTGCTTTTAAAAAATTCCACAAAAAGAATTGTACTACATATCATACACTTTGGGGACTAGAACATTGGGATGGATTAATAAGAATTTTTTTAATAGAATGTATTTACCTTTAATAGTCACCCAAAGAACACAACTAGTTCAAAGCAAAGGCATTTAATATATAGTAGTAAGCTAGAACCAGCATTTTCCGGAAATAGTATGGAAATAGCATGCTTTGATCTGCATTCATACTCCATAGTTCTTTCTCTGGATGTCTATAACGTTTTCCATCATGAGTCTTTTGGAATTGTCTTAGATCACTGTATTGCGGAGAAGAGCTAAGTCTATCATAATTGATCATTGCTTAATGTTGCTGTTACCGTGTATAATGTTCTCCTGGTTCTGCTTACTTCACTCAGCATCAGTTCATGCAAGTCTTTCCAGGGTTTTCTGAAATCCACCTGCTCATCATTTCTTATAGCACAATAGTTTTCCATTACATTCATATACCATTACTTGTTCAGCCATTCCCCAATTGATGGGCATCCCCTCAATTTCCAATTCTTTGCCAACACAAAAAGAGCTGCTATAAACATTTTTGTACATGTGGATCCTTTCCTCTTTTTTATGATCTTTTTGTGCTATAGACCACTAGCGGTTTTGTTGGATCAAAAGATATGCACAGTTTTATAGCCCTTTGGGCATAGTTCCAAATTGCTCTCCAGAATGGTTGGATCAATTCCCAATTCTACCAGCAATGCATTAGTGTTCCAATTTTCCCATATCTCTCCAACATTTATCATTTTCCTGTTTCATCATGCACTTAACCCTATTTGCCTCAGTTTCCTAATCTGTAAAATGAGCTGGAGAAGAAAAACTATAGCATCCTTTCCAGGAAAACTCCAAATGGGGTCACAAAGAGTCAGACATGATTGAACAAAATAAGCCTGACTATTTTAAATGTATTCTTATTTTTATTTTCCACACAATAGTTAAAGGTTACTAATTATTTTCGTAGGGTCCTACACACATGAAAATTTCTGATTGCTTCCAAGAGAAACCATGTGTTGGGACATTATTACTGAAGCCCCAAAATTGTTTTAATCTTGTCTGTGTAACCAAGAGCGTCACTTTTGGGTATGATCCATAAGTATTATGTAGAGCTCTGATACTTACTAGCTGTGTAAGCAAGCCACTCATCTTCTTTAAACTCTGAACCTCAGTTTTTGTATCTGCAAAATGGATATAAGAACACCTGTGGGAATTTCCCTCAAAAGGTTGTTGTGAATCTCACAGGGAAACATATATATACATATATATATGTATATATCTACATATATATATATACACATACACATGCATATGTGTATATACATATGCAATACTTTGCAAAGTGTAAAGTATTACATAAATGTCAGTTATTATTATTACTATTATTTTTATTACTAAAACATCACAATTAGGAAAATGGAGCAATTGAGGGAAATCAACAGTCCTGACATTTTCTTAAAAGAAAATTAGAAAACTAATTTTTTTTACCTCAAAAATCTAATCTGTGATATACTTATCACAGGAAAGGGCTCACTCCTTTTTAAAAATCATAAAACTAAATCCACTTACAAACTTCTCTAAGTTTTTATCACCATATACCTACAGATATTGGGTTATTTTCAGGATCAAATTATTTTTTGATTATATATGCTTTCTTTTTCTCATCTCTTTTTCAAAGTAACAATCTTTCCTCATGGCCCTGCAATGGGCCACTGAGGAAGCATTATCATCCCAATTATATCTTAACAAAGTTTTAAATGAACAAGGAAACAAAGTTTGATTTAATTACTATAGCTTTTATTTATTTTTAAAACACTATCACTCCATTGTGTTGTAAAAGGGCTTCCTGTGGTTGGAAGGAAAACAAAATTGTTACACCATCAAATATTTCTCCTGTAGGCTGACAAAAAGAAGCTGTCTCTTAACCTGATGGCAACGAAAGACAGAGGATGAATCATTGCTTGTGGAAACCAATTTATTTAGTCACTACGAACTGCTGTTATTTATTACTTGTCAACACATGCTGTTAGTTCAATTAAATATAAAAACTTGAAGTTCCCTTGTCCTCCCCCACCTCCATCTATTAACAAAAAATAGAGAAAGAAAAAAATGACACAAATTGGAAACACTGAAATAGAACCTCTTAGGTTTATTTTATTCCCCTTGTTTTAATTATATATTGCTTATTAAGTCTCTTGCAATGGAGGTAAAGGATTGTTCATCTTTTTCACTAGCTGAATATAAAAGTTTCTAAGAAAAGGGGTCCTTGTAAAAATTCAACTTGAGCTCCCTGCTCAAGAAAACATACATACAAAATGAAAACAAGGTCAAATGGGTTGATTGCAATACTCAGGGAGTTAAGGACAGCAAACTAATATCTGATTAAAGCTTAGACTGCTTAAGCTTCATACAATCAGATACTTTCCTGATGACATATACTACTATATATGTAAACACATTACACACAAACACATCCTTCCATATATTTGGCATTAATTCGACAAAGAGAAGACATTTAAGTTTTGTATTTCCCAAGGGAAGGTATTCTTTATTCAACTCTGGAATTCACTAAAGATCCTGTTCCTATGAAAAAATGACATACAGGATCATGTGCAGTCACATAAAGAAGAAAACAAGCATTTATTAAGCTCCAACTTTTTGTCCAGGCACTGTGATAACTGTTGGGGTGCTTGTGCTTAGACCCATCCCTAGGACCATATTTCTCTCCAGACCGAAGATCCTATCTCTGGCAATAACTCAAGAGTGGACCCCAGTGAGGCAAACTATCTCTCCTTGTCACAAGAACAAGCTGACCTCTGTAGAACTTCCCTTGTATGTGCAGGACCATTTTGTACCAGTAGAACTATCATGTATTGTTATCATATACAATCCAGAGGTCAAGCTATAGATGTCAACTCCTTGTTACAGATGTAGAGGCACAGACATACAGACCCCTTAGAAGTCTCTCCCTCTCCTCATGCCAGTAGTGAATGATGCCTGTGCCCAAGGTACAGAAACTTTATGTTCACTACCTAATTAGCATACCTGCCACACAATTCATTGTACCTTTCCTATATAAACTTTAGCATCGCTCCTGTTAGGTTGCAAGTTCCTTAAGGAGCTCTGCCTGCCATATTAGCATCATAATAAACTTTCTGCCACTTGACTAGAAGGCTGTTTGAGCCTATGAATTCCTTCCAGACAATTCCTCCCTGAACCTTGGTATTTTGGGGCCCCTGCACTCCTAAACTGCATCACTAACCACTTACAAAAATTATCTCATTTAATCCTCACAACAACCCTGAGAGGTAGGTGCTATTATTATGCCCCATTTACAGTTGAAGAGAATGATAAGGGCAACAGTTAAATGACTTGTCTAGGGTCACACAGTAAGTAAGTATCTGAAGTCACATTTGAACTCAGATCTTCATGTCACAGTGTGTAGAGAAAGGGAACTTGGAGTCAGGAAGAACTGTACTGGGTTTGAATCCTGCTTCTTGGAATATTTAGTAACTCTGTGACCCTGGGCAATGTACTTCACCACTCTCATTCTCAGTTTCCTCACCTGAAAAATGAATATAATAATAGCATTTATCTCACAGGGTTAGTATGAATCTCAAATTAGATTATATAATGTAAAACACTTTGCAAACCTTAAAGCCTATATAAACATCAGCTATTATTACTGTATTACTGTATAGCAAATTCATCCCTTCTGGCCTATTTTCATTCAGTGAATAGCAATTATATTATCAGCTGTCACAAAATTCTTTTAGTGAATAAAAAAATGAGAAAAATTAAGTGAAGTGTTGCCAGTAACTCATGGTCCATTGAATGTTATAGGTGGGGAGGAGGAGAGACAGGGGAAAAAAGCACATTTTACTCACTAGACTGCAGTCAAGGCTGAATGAAAATTTAACTGGATAATGGCAGTATACAAATTGTCAACCTTCAGAGTTTAGTCTAAGAAAGACAAACAGAATTAGGTTTGTTGCATGCTTTTATTTCTTTCAAAGAAGGCGACATGTCCATGCACGGAACTGAGTTTGAAACTGAGCTCCCTTTGGGGTTAGGGTATACAGTTTATACACCCTTTCAACGGGGCTGACGTCACTCCTACATCATTTCACCTCTGGACTGAGGAGCTACTTCTTTTATCAGACCAATCCCCTGGATTTGGGTTACCTAGACAAAAAAATCTGTCTCCACCCAAGCATGAGTAGAATACAGTGGGCTTCCCTATTTTAGATTAAATTACTTGCAAGCTTAGGCAGGGGTTGACCAGGATAAGGAGAGTCAATTAAATCTCATTATTAATAATGTTTTTCTGCAAAATCTGAACTTAAAGTCAGGACTTTGGAAGGGGGCTTGGGGAAGCTCTAAATCTCCAAGATATTGGTTATTAATAATCAGTTTTTACAAAACACATATTTTCAAATAACTGTTCAAAGTGGTGTACAAATATGACATAGTAATACGGGATTTTATATGTAGCATCAATGTAGCAATCAATTAGGTGTTTCATGAAGATTTTGATTTTTTTTCAAACATCTCTTTATTGCAGTTTTTAAAAAAAACCAAATCCTGTTATGAAAATTTTCAAAAATATGTTGTACAATTCTTCATCTTAATAAGAATATATGTAACATGATTTGACTATCACTTGAAGATATAGGATCATCAGTTATAGCCTCAGTTTCCCCATCTGGAAAATGAGCATGTTGGTCTGCAAATGATCTGTTTTAGAAAGTCCCTTCAACTCTCTCACATCACATTTCCCGTCTTTCTTCAAACCCACCTATTCCACAAGGAACTGCTTTTCTGGTTACCTGGCACCCCTCTCTCCCCAATCTTGATTCCTTCTCTTCTGGGAGTGCTTTCTATCTACACCACATATATCCCAAATCCATCTAGCATTTACATTTTGTTTCCCTCCCTCATTAGAAATGTAAGCACCTTGGAGACGGAGGACTGTGCTGTTTTTCCTTTCTTTATATCCCCAGTGCTTGGTAGTAAGCCTGGCAATCAGAAGTGCTTAATAAATGCTTGTTGACTAAACTTCTAGCCCTCAGAGGTTCCCAAAGTGGGCGATACTGCCCACTGTGGGGCACTGAAATAATCCAATGGGGTAGTAGTAGCCTCAGGTGCAACTGGGGGGCATTGAACAAAACTAAGGGGGCAGTGGAAACACAAGGAAAGAAGAGAAGAGAATTTTGAAAAACCATTTGTACACGTTTCATCTGTTATATAACAGAGTTAAAGTTGTAGTGATTCCATTATTTTCCAAATAAACACACAAAATGCAAGTTATAACCGACCAGTGGTCAAGTCTGCCAACAGGTCTTAACAAGCAAATGTTGGCAGGCAAGCATGTAGGGCATCACTGGAAACTCCAGCATACATTGGCAGGAATACGTGCATGTAATAACTTTGTTTACAATATGATACTAGATGGTTACACGATGCAATATTGTGATGTCAAAATTTCAATGCAGGAGAAACTGCATAAATTTATAATAAACTATTAAATTTATGATGCATCATTTCAAAAAATATCTTAATTTTTGAAATGATGCAAATTTCAAAACAAAAACATTAAAGTAGGTTTCCAGTGGGGTGCTGAATAATTTTTATTTTTTAAAAAAAGGGGTTGTATAGTAGCTTGCTTTGCTGATACAGGGTAGTAGGCCAAATAAGTTTGGGAACCTCTGCCCTAAATCAAGTGATCCTTATTTTACAATTATAAATCAACAGTTCCCATCCAAGAAAGTCAAAGGATTACTTAGCAGTTCCTCATACAATTTCCTACCTCCCCTAAGGAATAAATAGAACTGACTTCGTGACAACTACTTTCCGTGGTTTTATCACTTTCTTCTGGGTTCATAACCATGTTTGTCGTGGATAAGACTGCCAGAAGTCTGATTTCTGACTGACTGGTATGTGACTAGAGTTAGTTACTTAACAATCCATGTTTCATTCTAAAATTCCTAAATGTCTTCCCAAATAGTTTCCAATTTTGCGAAGATAATCAAAAATCATATTTTTGATTCCGTTCTATATGCATATTTATTGTTTTCTATATCTTACAGCAGCAGTGTCAAACAAACATAAATAGGGCCATTATACTGTACATAAGGATCCCGTGGATTGCTTATTGACTAAGAGAACTATATTTAAATATTATCAATGCTTTATTACTTTTTATTTATTTTGTTAAATATTTCCCCATTACATTTTAATCTGGTTCAAACATACTCAGGAGTGTTGCTGTGTTTGACACCTCTGTCTTATAGGATATGACAAAAAAAAATATGATTTGAAAAAAGAGGTGTGCCAGTCATGCTTTGAGAGTGAGAGATGATTATTGGACAGTGTAGGTACACTAACAGACCACATTCAATCAAGAGATTTAGAGGACAGATCACAGGCAGAATTATGCTCATAAATGTTTAACAACCAGCTTTCTAAAGAGGGGGAAAATGTACCCTCGATACACTTTTAAATTTAATCTGCATTATTAATATTTTTTCCATCACTTTCTTAAATTTAGGCAATTAACAAAAAAAATCAAGCCCTGACTTGTAGTATTTGCTGATGTAATAGGTGTAAATGCTTAAACTGAAATTTTAACAATCAGCTCTCAGGAGTCAGTTACAGCTGGCTCTAGCACACCCCTGTTTCCAGGTCTCCACGTTGGATGGAGCAATTACAGAAAAATACATACAAGAGTCACAAAGGACAAAAAGATATGAGTAGATTCTGATCTGGCTGGAGAATCCACACTGATAAGATCACAGATATGTGGCATTTTTACTAAATAAAAGCAAATATGGACTAAACAAAACAAAAATATCTAAACCCTGAAAGCAATTCAGCAAAACAATACAAATAGTGGGTGTGAATGCTTATACACTCAACCTTCTATTCTTCATTGACAAAAGATTAAAAAAAAATTGGGACGTCTTGGCATCTTCCCAGTCATGCTGCTATACTCATGCACCACCCTCAACTCTCTCACTCTACTTTTCATACTTATCTTCCCTTTTAGAATGTAAATGCTTGGAGGTCAAGGACTTTTTTGCTTACTAGTTTTGGGGTATCCCTAGGGCTTACCACAATGCCTGGCACATACAAAGTGCTTGATACATGTTTTTTCATTCATTCCTTTATTCTTGACCTCTGGGATTTTTTTTATAGATGATCCACCCATGCCTGTTCCCCTTAGGCCATAGCCTCCAAAATTACCTCTTCCTCCTCCTGTCCTATTAAAATAGTCATTCCTCCAGTGTAACTAATCTCATTTAGTTAATAAGAGGCAAGCCATCTTTGAAAAGAAATTCATATTAAATTGTGGATGAATAGTAGCTCACTTAATGTGTTAATTCTCCAAGTTTAAAACAGGAGGTTATCGACTCTTGCAAAATGGGTAAATAATGGTAGAAGTTCAACAAAGATGTTTGAGGGTGAGAGAAAGCCTCCTTGGAATCCCCACCCCCTTTCCAATTCCAGTATGTAGGCAAATGTTTGATTGAACCTGTAGTTAGATAATATGTCTAGCTTCTAGCTTTGGCAGCCCAAGCTCCTAATAGCTACCAGATTCCATGAGGCCATGCTCTAGTCCAGGAGTTCTTGACTTTTTTTGTGTCATGGACCTCTTCTTTGAATAAATTTTTTTTTAAATCATAATTGAAGGAAGTGCCAAATTTTAATTAGGAGTTAGTGAAAACGAATTTGTTTAGCCATTTTACAATTGATAGGCACTCAGTTTTTCCCCACCACCTAGCGTGTGGTAAGGTGGGAGAGAATATAAATACTTTTTAGTTGGGAAAAAAAATAGTTCTGTTCTCAGCATGCCAGAGGCCTAGTATTCCTACCACTTAAGAGAATGTTAAGTGCTCACATTGTATAGAGCTTTAAAGTTTGCCAAGCACAATAATCTATAGTAATCTATAATAATCCAGTAAATAATGTTACTTTCCCCATTTTTAAGATGAAGACAATGGTCAGAAAATACAAGTTAATTGATTGTAGTCATATATCAGTAAATATGGTGGCCTGGGCCAGGTAGCCTTCTGTTGCTATCACCTCCCTTTCTGCTCCTAGTTCTTTACTTTTTTAGCCACAATCTTTTGAGCCTGCCACCCTCGGAGTGCAATGCTCTGGTGAATGTGCATGGAGATTTGTTTATTATTATTCTGGCTGCTTTTATCCTTATGCTATGGGTGAAATTAAATCACATTGAAGTTAAAATGTTTTCCAGTCCCTGATATGGACAATTATTCTGTAAAGAATTTGAGGCTTTATAGCATCTCTTCCTCACCATCACAGCTATTGTGCTGATACTATTGTGTATGGAAAGATTACTGAATTTTGAAGGACTTGTGTTCAAATTCTGGCTCTGCTTTAAAAAAAAAAGTCACCAATGTGACTGATGTGACCTTGGGCAAGTCCTTCAACCTCTCTGGGCCTCAAGTGGAGGGTTGGACTAAATGACATCTAAGGACCCTTCCAGCTCTAAATTTATGCTGTGAATTTGTAAGGTCTCAGATTATTTGGATTAAAATTGGTTCACATGTTAGTCAGCCAAAATCATATTTATTAAATACTATGTGCTAGGAACTGTGTTAAATGTTGGGGAAGAAAGGAAAAACATAGCCCCGCTTTTTACTTCCTGTTCGACATATCATCTCTTCTTGATTGGTATCACTCTGCCGATATTTCTTCTATTGTGTTATTTGGAATTCAAAAGTCCTGGTTTCAGATCATTAATTTAATTAATTTAATAATAAATTCAGATCAGTAATTTTCATCAGGAGAATATCTGTATTATCTAAACTGCTCCAAGATGTTGTTGGCAGCTATATGATGTAGGGGATAGAACACCAGAATTGTAGTCAAGACCTTAATCCAAATCTTTGCCTCAGATATTACTAGCTGGGCAATCCTTGGCAAATCATTTAACCTATCTCAACCTCAATGTCCTGATCTGAAAAATGAGAATAAATAGTATGTATCTCACAAGGTTGTTGTGAGGATCAAATGAAATAGCATGTGAAGATTCTGTGTAAGTCTTAAAGCAGTTTATAAAATGTGGTTTATAAAAAAGTGGCCTATTATAATTATTTTGTGAGAAAAGTAATTTTAAAGTATTGTACTGTTAATATAGTTACCTGGTAGGTTTTTTTGGTGCCATCTAAAGTTTCCTTTTCTCCCTACAGCACTTTAAGATTTGTTGGAAAGGCATTTATATACAAATAGAGTCGGGAGATGAAGTACCCTGTAGGAGAAACAGAAAACCTAGGCAGTTGGATGGTGCAAGAGTCAGAATGGCCTGAGTTCAAATCCAGCCTCATAACCTGAGTTCAAATCTAGCTGTGTTACTCCAGGCAAGTCATTTGAACTATGTCTGTCTCTGTTTCCACATCTGTAAAATGGAGGTAATAGTCGCTACCTCCCAGGGATCTTGTGAGTATCAAATGAGGTGGTATTTGTCAAGTGCTTTGCAAATAGTAAAGCATTATATACATACATGCCATCATTACTATATATTATAATATTGATGAAAGATGCAATAAAAGCTTTTTTAATGGACTTTTCAAAGATCTCTGAAGGGTGAAGTTTGAAGATTTACCTTTGGGACTTGTATAGTATAGTATGTACTTGTATAGTAACTTGAGGAGCAGTGGCTGGTGAGTCTGTGCTGAACAGTACTGAGGCAGCTATTCATTGATCTAATAAAATCATTAGGGAGCTTTACTGTGCTCCCCAAGCAACAGAGAATATCTCAAGACTTGCTCACAGGGGCTTAAATGATATTGCCAGGAGGAACTTATGGCATCCAGACTTTCTGGATCCCACATACCTCTTGTAAAATACATATGTGTGTGTGTCTGTGTGTGTTTATTTATATATACATATATATATATTTGAGCACCCACCCCCAATACATGTGTGTTAAATTCATTACAAATTATATACATGTAATATTGTACCAATAGATTGTACACACTATAAAGCAAAAAATAGAAATTAGAAAGGATGTAATAAAGGTTAAATAAGGTTGTTAAAATGTTTTTATTTCATTTAATGGTCCAAAACTCCATTTTACTCTCACTAAAAATACATTAGTAACAATATTTTCAGGGAAAGCAATGATTGTCTGTGCTTTATTATTTTTAATTAACCCTTTATGATATGGCAATTTGAAAGTTAGGCTCTTATGTATTTCAATACTTTGCTTTAATGGCTATCATATCTGAAAGCGATACCTTACAAAAATAGGTAGATCCAAATGAAAGAAACACATTATAGGCCATACTCATTAAATCATGGTACTCATTTTCCCACCCCATAAATCATTTATTCAGATTTTGTTGAAATTTGTTTAATAAATATCCATCTTTAATCAATAAACATGCCTGACAGTTGCCTATGTGCCAGGCACTATACTAGGCACTGGGAACACAAAGACAAAATAGTAAACAGTACCTACTCTCAAGAACCCTTTATTCTCTGTTTTGTTTACTCCATACATACATACATACATATATACATACGTACATACATATACTTGTATTCCCCACTACAATGTAAGCTCTTTCTGTGTCCCTGTCTCCTAGCATAGGTCCTGACACACAGCAGGTGCTAATAAAGGCTTGCTGGTGGGTTAATTCTATCAGAGAAAACAACATGTACATATAAACACAAAGAAGTTAAATACAAGTAAAGTAGGGAAGGTCCAGCAGTTGGAGGGATATGGAAAGGCTTCATGTAGGTGTTCGATCAGTGGACTGAAAGAAGTTAAGGATTCTATGAGACAGAGATGAAGGCATGAACTCCAGTCATGTGGGAGGGCCAGCACAAAGGCACACAGCTGGGATTTCCCTGTGTGAAGAACAGAGGAGCCAGTTTGCTTGGACCCTAGAGAACAGGAAAGAGATTACTGAACAATGAGACTTCAAAGAGCAGTATAACAAAGTTGGGAAGACATCAAGGAAGGTACCCCTGGTCCCTGAAGGTCAGGTTCCAGGTCCAGAGAATGGCTGTTTCAGATGAAGAGGAGTACAGTGCCAAGGCAGATGGCAAGATGCTCAGGAATGCTTTGGTTTCTTGGTGGTGGATGGCCCTCTTTGTCATCTTCCAAACTTTCCAATAGGTTTACAGGAGAGGGGGTGGCCTTGGGAGTAAGGTTAAAGAGCTAAGAGAACTCTGTGCTTGCCCCAAGTACTAGGGTGCTTTTTCTTTGGGCTGCCACATTACACTACAGACTTATATTGAGTTAGCAGTCCACCAAAACACCCAGACTATTTTCAAAACTGCTATCTATCCATGCCTTCTTTGTCTTATTTTTGTGGATTTTTTTTTGTACTCAGGTTCCAGACTTATCATTTATTCCTAGTAAATTTAATCTTATCACATCTAGCACAATGCTTTATCCTATAATGATCCTTTTGGATCTCAATCCTGTTTATAGAATGTTTTATTGTCCTTCCCAGCTGTCATCTAAAATTTTATAATTACTTATAATTTATATTATATGTTTTATGTATTTATTATTCACTTTTATATATGTTTTTATAACATTATTCACAATTTTATATAACAATCCTTTCTACGTGTGATGATGCCAGAGTGTCAAAGATCATCCATTCCCTCTTCCTGGAGCCTGCTGAGCTTCCCATGTGGCTAGAACCTAGTATGGAGGGCTGTTCGCTTTGAGGTGAATTTGGTGCTAAATCATTTGAAAATGGCCCTTCTAATGCAAGAGGGCAAATTTTACCTAGTATTACTGAGAACTGGTGAGATGAAACCCATAACTAGATCATGGTTATGGATAGGCAATAACTTGTTTAAAAAGAGACAAAAGGTAAGAGGGTAAGAGACAAAGGTAAGTCAGTCTAGCATGGTATATTAAGAAGATAGGCTTGTTAGTAAGTCCTAGAAATTAGAGGCAGAAAGCAAAACAGAAACTAGGCAGACAAGACAGCTAGATGGAGCAATGAATAGAGTGCTGGGCCTGGAGTCAAGAAGACCCTGCATTCAAATCAGGTGTCAGATACTTAGTTGCTATGGGACTCTGAGCAAGTCATTTAGCCACTATTTGCCTCAGTTTCCTCATCTGTAAAATTGGGATAATAAAAGCATCCCCAGGGTTGTTGTGAGGATAAAATGAGATATTTGTGAAGAGCAGAACATGGTGCCTGCTACATAGTAGACACTATATAAATATTACCTATTATCATCATTATTATTACCATATTTGAATGAAGGTTAAAGGAAAAAGAAACAGAAGTGCCTCAGTCACTGGAGTATAAATGAGGAATTTAGGAAAGAAATTCCAAACCTGTCTCTGTGTCTGCTAAAAGCAGAGAAGCTAGTAATTTCTTGATTTGCTTTAAATTCATTCTTTAAAAGGTAGAAGAACTCACAAGGGAAATTCATATTCTGGATTTGATTCTAAGAGGGAGAAACTTGTGAAAATGATAGGAACTTTAGGGGGAAATGACCACTCCATTCTAAAGTTTATGTATGATAGAGACAAGGAAAAGTATAGGAAGGAAGGAAAAGACAAGCATAGTCTAACATATACCATAGATTTGGGAAAGTAGATTTCAGTTGTGTCAGAGGATGGGTAAGATGCCAAAGACTAAAGGAGGGAGGGGAAATTTTTCACTCATGAATAAAATTTTGAAGATATGAAATACGAAAATTCCATTGAAAAGGGAAAGTAGGATTTGTTTAAAGAGACTTTTGTGGATGCACCAACCAACCTGGATTTTAAAAATATATGTACAGAAAACAGAAGCAAAATCAAGAAACGAGAAATTATTTTGTATGGCTCAGTCCTGTAAAAACAGTGTCATGAACACTAAAGTTCAGAACAAGTTAAAGTTGGCAAGGAAAGCTGAAGACTACAAAAAGAGCTTTTTTAGTTATACTGGGAGAGAAGATCAAAAAAGCAACAGGACCGTTGCTTGGATGGATGGGAAGACAATAATTTCTGCCAGATGAAAAAGTAGAGCCTCATAATTTTTATTTTGTTCTCTGAGAAGACATTTAGACTTGAAATGACAGGACAAAAATGACTAACAGTCATGCACAGCAAGTAAGGAGATACAAAAGGGCAATTCATTGTCCCTGATAAATTCAAGCCACCTATCCAAGATAGCATCCAGTACTCAAAGAACTGATGGATGTCATTACAGAGCTGTCAACAGCTGGTAAAAGAAAAGCAGGATAGATGCTACAGGACTAGAAGGGGCAAATATCCCAATTTTCAAAAAAAGAGAATAAAATTTGCAAAATATATGCCAATGAACTTGACTTCAATTCCTGAGGAAATTCAAGGACAGACCAATAAAGATATGGTTAATAAACATCTAGAAAAGAGGGTGGTAATCACACACACAGACACACACACAGACACACACACACATCCCAACACACAAACCAAAAAAACTTCAAGATCAGGCCTTCAAGAATAATCTTTCCTGATTTGACTTTAGGAAATTCAGATCAGGAGAAGGCCTTCAAGCTAGCTTCCCTAGATTTCAGCAAAGTATTTGACAAAGCATATCTTGAGACTCCCATACAAAATATAGAGAGAAGTGGCCTACATGAGAATACAAATGGATTTTGCTACTTGTCGAAAGGCCAGTCACAGCAGTCATTATGGTTCTATATTAACTTTGCACATGTCTCTTTGTAGAGTGCCTCAGGGATATGTGAATGAATGAATGAAAAATATTTATTAAATGTTTACTACATGTCCTGTTAAGGTGGGGAAGCGAAGTAAATGCAAGAAAGAAAAGTTCAGCTATAAGACAGATGTCAAGTCCTGGGGGTCCTTAAGTCCTATCAGGAAGAGGAATGACAGTGCCAGGGGTCTGGACAGTATAGAAGCAAGGGAGATAGTAAAGGCTGAAGGATCTTGATCAGGAGTAGCATTGTATGTTAAGAACTGATGATTCCTCATCTCACTAAAAGGAATAGAGTTGATGACTCCCATCTCACTCACGCCCACCATCTGTGAGCAACAATGCACCCTAGATGGGTTTTTATATTTTTCTCAAGTTAAGATAGAAGCATATATGGAATGCTTACCAAATCTAAAGATAATAAAAAGATGGGAAGGACAGCTAACACACTGAAATACACTCAAGATCCAAAAGATCTTGATAAGCTAGAAAAAACAGAATGAACCTAATCAGATGAAATTGAATACAGACAAATGTGTTTGGTTCAAAAAACTCAACTTCATATTTACAGGATGGGAGAGTCGTGGTTAGATAGAAGTTTGTCTGAAAGAAGACCTGGGAGTTTTCATGGACTGCAATGTTAAATGAATCAGCAGGGTGATATGATAGCCAAAAGAACTGTTTTTATCTTGGGCTACATTGAGGAGCAGCTTCCAGGAAGGATAGTTTTAATGTACTCTATCCTCATCAGATTTCAGTACTGTGTACAGTTTGGGTCACCACAGTTTAAAAGGACATTGATAAAACTGGAAGAGTCCAGGAGGCGGCAACCACAACAATGAAAGGTCTCAAGTCCATGAGATATGACTGAAAGAACTGGGAATATTGAGCCCAGAGACTCAGACTAGGCTTTTCATGTATTCGATGGACTATCATTGGGAAGGAGAATTAGAATTCCTGTGCTTTCCGTGAACAGTTGAATTAGGTGCAATGAGGGTGGATGTTGCAGAGGCAGATTTAGGCTTGATGTCAGATTCCTATAATTAGAGCTTTCCAAAAGTGGAAATGGGCTGCTTCTAGAGGTAGGCTCCTCTTCACTGGAGGTTTTCAAAAGTATGGGGTAAGTGACCATCATTTGTCAGGTCTGTTGTCATGGGAATCAATCTGGGGCATGGATGGACAAAGGTAGAATTCCCTTCCAAACTTTGGTCTTTTGTGAAGGGGGAGGAAAGGAAATCTAAGCTTTCAAATGACTACTGATAGTTAAGTGGTGGTATTAAAAATAAATTCTTTTTGTTGATACAAGTTAAAGATTAAAAGCAAAACTATTCTACAAATAGGTATTTCATTTAACAGACATATTTCTTGTAAGCTATAATGTATTACTGAACCATTTTGGTTATATACCCTAAAATTTGCACTGAAGTTCTGGTGCCACAGTATACAGATCATATCGAAAAGAATGGTCTCTTATCATGCATTTAAAAAGATGGTCTGCCATGTGAACTTGCATTTTTTTTAAAAAACAGAGATGATTACTTGTCCGCAGTTTAATAACCATGCAGTATTTACAGTTACGCTCTTTGGTTCTTTCCCCCTCTGACTACAGCATCAGTTTGATTAACTAGTATGCAGCAAAAATCTTTTTACAGGCTTCAGAGTTTTTTTTACCTTTTATGTATCCTGTTTACATATTTTAATATTAATGGCAAGAAAAAAACCATAAAACATGAAACTTGACAAAAAATTGCAGTATTTTAACATTTAAATTTGGCCATAAATAAAGTAAACATGATAAACATTTTTTTCTCTTTCCACATATTACAGATTGACTTAGCAATAAACATGAAGGTTTATATTACTATGACTAAGCTATAGGAGTTCATAATCAGATTTTAATTTGGTATCTGTATGCTTTTAGAACTGTATTCCTTTTCTTCATGTTTGCTAATACACAATCCCCTATTTAGAGGTTATTACATAACTGCTTAACGCTCAAGTGAACTTTTTTACAATAGGAAATTACGTTTAGCTATTTTCGCAGAGAGATTAAGATAGAGTTAATGCATTATATTGCCTAAATAAAAACTATTTGCAATTCCCGAATCTTGCTTTAAGGAGCATCTCTTTTTAAAAAAATCATAATTGTTCTCATATATTGACCTCAGTGGGAAACAAATATTATCTTAACAAGTATTACTATCACTACAAGGGTAGCTAGTTGGTATAGTGGATAGAGTGCTTGGCCTGGAGTCAGGAAGAGTGATCTTCCTGAGTTTAAATATGGCCTCGGGCACTTTCTAGCTGTGTGACTCTGGGCAAGTCGTTTAACCCTGTTTGCTTCAGTTTCCTCAACTGTAAAACGAGCTGGAGAAGGAAATTGCAAACCATTCCAGTATCTTTACCAAGAAAACCCCAAATGGGGTCATAAAGAGTAAAACACAACTGAAACGAATGAACAAAATAATCATTTTTTTTTTCAAAAAACTTTTTTGGGGAGTAGAGAGGTGTTTAAAAAAAACAACCTTCTCTCATTTACCTAAACTTTTGTATTCTCATCACCTCAGGCAAAACATTTCCCTTGCTAAAATGCAAATATCATAACTTTTTTTTTTAAAAATCAAGTAAGTCCCTGGATTATCCACACGTAAAAACAAAATTGTGTCCCTGGATTATTCATAGGTAGAAACAATTTGTTTTTAAAAAAGTGACACAAGTCTTAATTATTGTTCTCTATCAAATTGCCATAAAGAGTCTCAATTTAGAGTCTCAATAAGAGTAACTGCTACATTTGAATTTCTGGATGATATGTGCTTTCTTGAGAGTTAGGACTGTTTCATCCTCTGTATTTAAATCCCCACTGGCCTAACACTGTGGCACAAAGCACAAGAAATGCTTATTTATCTATCTATCTACTGTTAACGGAATGTGAACATTTTTCTTGTCCATTAACAGGCCTATGTGACCTGCTTTGAGCCTGAGTCACATGGATGGAGCCTGTGGTGGGAGGAGGAGTTTGCCAAACTGGGAGAGCAGGAACACGTGGAGCAGAGCTTAGAATGTGAGGTAGAGCTGGGAGAGAGAGCAGGCAGAGGCAGAGCAGCTAGCATGAGTGAGAGAGAGGGGAATTTTGCTTAAGGAAGCTTATTTGGGGGGAGGCCAAATGGAGGGAAGGCTTGTGGATGGCGGTGCTCCCTGCACTGGTAATGTGTACAAACCTCTTTGTTATGGTGGATTTGGTTATCTGGTATATGAAGAAATATCTTGGTTTTATCTTTGAGCAAAAGAGTCTGTAATATTTTGTAATTCAAACCTGGAAATATACCTGCATATAAATAGCAGCTGTTGTGGGTATCGCATTGGCGATATAATCAAACACTAAAAATATGTTCTTTTCAAATGAAAGGAAAGGTTCATTTCATGAAATTCCTTTTCTCTAGAAAGGAGTCATAATGTTTTTACCTTCAAACAAATCAAAATGCCCATACATCTCAAAGATAATAGGATTTGGTTCTTAGCATACAAAATAAGTTTTTAAAACTTTAGGCTAGTAAAAAAAATAAACCAAATGATCTAAAGGATGTCATAAATAATTCAGTTATGCTTTTAATATATGATACACTTTCAACATAAACTACTAAACTGTGTAACAAAAAATTCTAAGCCCACATTTCAATAAATGCAAAAATTAAATTACATAGTAAAGCTATTGAAATCTAGTAAGTCAATCCAAGAGTCTTCATTGTGAAGCTAGTAACTTAAAGTACCACAACAAAGCTCAGAGAATTGCAAAATTAATTACAGGAAATCAACTATCTATATAGTGTTAATACATTTTTCTCATTACAAAAAGTTTGTGATTAAGTATTCTTAACATGTTTTTCTTAGAACTCTTCTTTTTCCCCATCAATTTGAATTACTCTTCTTGGCTCAAGTATAAAATAAACCTTCATTATAGATAAGAACCACTCAACACATTGTATTACCTGTTGGTAGAACATTTACAATAACATTAAAATATCACAATGCTATTTTAATAAGAAATAATAAACCTTAATGGTCTAAATATGTTACTATATTTTCCCCAAATCTAAGATTGAACAAAGTCTAAGTGAAGCTAGTCAACACATTCAAACTGACCTTTGTCTGCCAGACCTTAAGCCTCTGTAAGAGGCACAGGTTAGTTAAGAAATATACAGATGTGAGTGCTAACCTTTTTATTTTGTTAACTATATCAGAATTAGGGTTTGTAAGTCCCAACAAGTCCTAGAATGTTGCCTCCTGTGGGTAGCTTTAGAGTAGACATTCACTTAATCCCCATTCACACAACAAACTTTCATAATAAAAATATTTAACACAGTAATTTAAAGTAGTTTTGGTGCATTTTCATTCTTTTTTCCATTCAAATAAATCTTATCTCAGAAATGAGACCTATATTTGAACTAATATGGTACTACTCCATGAATTCTTGAAATAGCTCAAGAGCTAACGGCTCATGGCCAGGTTTGATAGATTGAAGTGGCTTTGTAAGCTCTGGTCGATATTTCATTAGCTTAAATAACAAACCTTGAATGGAGTCAAGAATAAGCCCACCTTATTGTGAATTCTACTCTATGGAAAATAATATTATACTTTTCTTTTTTTATTTTTCCATACTTTATTATTTAATATTTTTCAGTTTTCAGCATTGATTTCCACAGGATTTTGAGTTACAAATTTTCTCCCCATTTCTACCCTCCCCCAACTCCAAGATGGCATATATTCTGATTGCCCCATTCCCCAGTCAGCCCTCCCTTCTGTCTCCCCCTTCCCCTGCCCCCCCCATCCCCTTTCCCTTTACTTTCTTGTATGGCAAGACAGATTTCTATGCCCCATTGCCTGTATATCTTATTTCCCAGTTGCATGCAAAAACAACTTTTTCTTTGAGCATCTGCTTTTAAAACTTTGAGTTCCAAATTCTCTCCCCTCTTCCCTCCCCATCCACGCTCTTGTTCAGTTAAGCTAAGTTAGGTTCGGATTCGGATTCGCACTGGCAATAAAGCACACTCCTGAGAGAACATGGTTTTTATTGAAAGACAGGGGAGATACTCTAATAAACACAGTTAACACAACAAAGACAAAGACAAACAACATAGATTCATCACCTCTGGGGGGAACTCCAGCACTTGATGCTCTCAAAGCTGAGGGGGATCCCAGTTTACACAGCCCAGCTCGATCAAGGCCCAAAAGGGAAACTGATCCCAGGGTACCTTCCTCTCCATAGTGAGATCCCCACTAGCTTATTCCACGTGGGGACTTTTATAGCTTCCTCAACAAGGAGGGCCTACTGCTAACTGTCCCAGATGTTACCCTCCAGAAGGGGCAGCCACTCCCTTCAGGAGGGGAAGATCTTGTCAATCATTTTGTTTTTGAGAACTGGCTAGGTCCTCCAGAAGCACCTTTGGAATTTCCTGTCCTTTGTCCCAAGAGTTACCTGTTCCTAGCTAGGGCCTATCTCCTAGTGGATTCCATTGTCTGGGCCCATCAGCCAGAGGGCAGATGTCTGAGAGGTTAATGTCTGATTCCCCATTCCAAGCCGGAAAGTCTAAAGGTCTTTGCAAGAAAGGGGGAATGTCTGATATTCCAAACCAGAGAGTCTTGCAGGGAGGGGGGATGGAGGGAAGGAAGAAAAGCTGGGCTTACACTACAATATGGAAGATCTATAATGATTTATCATTCCTTTTAAAACTTTGAGTTCCAAATTCTCTCCCCTCTTCCCTCCCCATCCACTCTAAGAAGGCAAGCAATTTAACATAGGCCACATGTGTATCATTACGCAAAACACTCCGATAAAAAGTCATGTTGTGAAAGACTAAGTATATTTCCCTCTATCCTATCCTGTCCCCCTTTATTCAATTTTCTCCCTTGAGAAAAGTGTTTGTTTTTGATTACTTCTTCCCTGTCTGCTCTCCCTTGTATTGTCCTCACTTTTTTATTCACTTCTCCCAACTTTCATGGGGGGAGGGGGGGTAAGATACCCAATTGAGTGTGTATGTTATTCCCTCCTCAAGTCAAATTCCATGAGAGTATGATTCACTCATTCTCCCTCACCTGTCCCCTCTTCCCTTCCAATGAACTACTTTTTCTTGCCACTTTTATGTGAGATAATTTACCCCATTCTATCTCTCCCTTTCCCCTTCTCTCATCCTTTAATTTTATTATTTTTTAAAATATCATCCCTTCATATTCAACTCACCCTGTGCCCTCTGTCAATAAATATGTTTATTCCCTTCAGCTACCCTAATACTAACAAAGGTCTCATGAATTACACACATCCTCTTTCCATGTAGGAATGTAAGCAAACAGTTCCACTTTAGTAAGTCCCTTATGATTTCTCTTTCTTGTTTACCTTTTCATGCTTCTCTTGATTCTTGTGTTTGAAAGTCAAATTTTCTATTCAGCTCTGGTCTTTTCACTGAGAAAGCTTGAAAGTCCTCTATTTTATTGAAAGTCTGTATTTTGCCTTGGAGCATGATACTCAGTTTTGCTGGGTAGGTGATTCTTGGTTTTAATCCTAGCTCCATTGACCTCCAGAATATCGTATTCCAAGCCCTTCAGTCCCTTAATGTGGAAGCTGCTAGATCCTGTGTTATCCTGATTGTTTTTCCACAGTACTCAAATTGTTTCTTTCTGGCTGCTTGCCGTATTTTCTCCTTGACCTGGGAGCTCTGGAATTTGGTGACAATATTGCTAGTTTTCTTTTTGGGATCTTTTTCAGGAGGCGATCTGTGGATTCTTTCAATTTCTATTTTACCCTCTAGCTCTAGAATATCAGGGCAATTCTCCTTGATAATTTCTTGAAAGATGACACCTAGGCTGTTTTTTTGATCATGGCTTTCAGGTAGTCCAATTATCTCTCCTGGATGTATTTTCCAGGTCAGTGGTTTTTCCAATGAGATATTTCACACTGTCTTCCATTTTTTCATTCCTTTTATTCTTAATTTCTCATGAAGCTTCCACTTGCTCCAATCTAATTTTTAAGGCAGTATTTTCTTCAGTGGTCTTTTGGACATCCTTTTCCATTTGGCTAATTCTGCCTTTCAAGGCATTCTTCTCCTCATTGACTTTTTGGAGCTCTTTTGCCATTTGAGTTGGTTTGTTTTTTAAGGTGTTATTTCCTTCAGTATTTTTTTGGGTCTCCTATAGTAAGTCATTGACTTGTTTTTCATGATTTTCTTGCGTCACTCATTTCTCTTCCCAATTTTTCCTCTAATTCTCTTACTTGCTTTTCCAAACCCTTTTTGAGCTCTTCCATGGCCTGAGACCACTTCATATTTTTCTTGGGAGGCTTTTGATGTAGACTCTTTGACTTTGTTGACTTCTTCTGGCTCTATGTTTTGGTCTTCTTTGTCACCAAAAAAAGATTCCAAAGTCTGAGTCAATCTGAGTCTGTGTCCTTTTTCGCTACCTGGCCTGTTCCCAGGCAACTACTTGTTGTACAGCACTTTGTCCCAAGCTTTAGGGTCCAAGCACTGCTGTTTTCAGAGCTACTTCTACACAGAAAACTCTGCCACACCAGCATTCCTCCTCCCCCAAGAACTAACTTGGATCGCGACCCAGATCCAAGCAGACTGCACTCCTGCTCTGATCCGCTGCTTAGTTCCTCCCATCAGGCGGGCCTGGGCCAGAAGCAACCACACACTCTTTTCATTCCTTTCCAGTAGTCTTTTTGCTAACCTGCTCTGTTGTCTTTGGTGTTTGTGGGTTGAGAAGTCTGGTAACTGCCACAGCTCACTGACTTAGTGCGCTATGCCCTCTTCCACCCAGCTCCCAGTCTGGTTGGTCCTGGTGCAGCCCATGCTGGGCTCTACTCTGCTTCCAGCTCCATACGATAGACCCTTCCAAGCAACCATCCAGGCTTTCCTGGGCTGCAGCCTTGCTTCCCTCTGCTGTTTCATGGGTTCTGCAGCTCTAGAATTTGTTCAGAGCCATTTTTTACAGGTGTGTAGAGGGATCTAGGGGTGAACTTAAGCAACTCCCTGCTTTCCAGCTGCCATCTTGGCTCCACCCCCCAGAAAATTAAATTATTGGAAGCAATATGGTAAAGCTGAAAGAACACTGGAATTGGAATTGAATTGGAATGAGGAACTTGGAAAGTAATACTGGCTGTCTAACCTTAGAGAAGTCGCATTACCTGTCTAGGCCTCAGGGATACTGGACTTGATGACATCTGATGTTCCTTTCAGCTTTTACCTATGATCTTACGATCTAGGACAACTCTTCTTAAACTGTAGGTTGCAACCCCATACCATTTAAGAAGCGCTAAAGGGGTTGCAAGTGGAAAAAATGTGAGAAGACCTGAAAGGATATTATAGTTTCCAGTTTATAGAAAAATAATAATAGATCTTGGTTGGCTGGCCAGCTATGTGGTATTCACATTGTATTTGCAGTGGGAGAACTCTAATAGTTCGAGTATCAAGTAAAATACTTAGCTGGACTCAGATTTAGAAAAGAGATTTATTGTTGCAGAAAGCTAGCAGAAGCAAGCAGATCAGACTTGCAGGTTCCAGTTGTGGGCAGAAGGCTTCCATTGTCATCCGGAAGAGAAGTAGGTGGAGAGGCCTACGTCTCTAGGAGGACCTATGGAGGTGGCCAGGGTTTTAGCTAGCTCGTGCCCAGAGAGATACTTCCCAGGGGATATCAGCGGAAGGCCTGACTTGTGCTCTGGGGAGTTCCTTCATTAAAATATTCCTAAGATGTTAATGAAGATCCTGTCATCACATAGGTAACTATGGGGCAGGTGGTATAGTCACTGCATTTGTTTTAAACTGGGGACAATACGTTAACTACGAGGTTCATGGGGATTGGTTGGGGTGTGAGCTCTCGGGATTAGTCTTGGTGACAGCTGTGGTTAGGTCTAAGAATTATTTTGATTCAAGCTGTTCTAAGAAAAGGTAGAGTGGTTATGATAGCTGGGCCCAGGGATCACTCTTTCCTGTTCCTTGGAGCCCACTCCATCTTAAGAAGGAAACACTTAAAGTAAAATATCTCAGAAATAAGAATGACCCTAAAAATTCACTCATTCTGGAATTAGTACAGAATTACTTGTGAGTAGAAAACAAGACTCAACAAAGATGATGTAAAGTGATAAAAACTTACAGACCATAGCAGCCTATTTCTAAGCAACATACAACCAAAGCCACCCTCACAATGGACACTGTAATGATATGGCTAAATAACGCAAATTACAAGGCTATTGGAACCCATTTTTAATTTTATGCACACGTTCGAAAGACAAATAGAGATTACTTCCTGTGTGATTTCACTTCTCCCAGGCTCAAGCTTCACCCTTAGAGAGTATTAGGGTGAATGGGGTTGGATGAGATGATCTTTAAGGTTTTCTTCAAGTTCTAAAATTCTATGATCATATAAACACCATATTGCTTCTGAATGTAGACTAAAATCGTAAAAGTTATCATTTTTAAAATTTAAAAATGCTGGGGGGGCGGAGCCAAGATGGCGACCAGAAAGCAGTAACTGGCATGAGCTCCACACCAAATCCCTCCAAAAACCTATAAAAAAATGGCTCTGAACCAATTCTAGAGCTGCAGAACCCACGAAGTGGCAGAGGGAAGCAGGGCCCCACCCCAGGACAGCCTGGATGGTCTCTGGGTAAGGTAGGCCCCACACGGACCTCCCAGCCCCCAGCCGAGGGGAG
>CM053624.1:231041283-231075058 GCA_028646595.1 Phalanger gymnotis | reverse complement strand
GGAAATGGGGAGAAAATTTGTAATTCAAACGCCTGTGAAAATCAAGGCTGAAAACCAAACATGTCAAAAATAAATTTAAAAAAAAAAATTTAAAAATGCTTCCAAAGATATGTAAATATATTTACACATTCATGTTTTCTTCAAGCCAGATTTAGGGGCAAAATGTGATCGAATGCAGCAATTTTATGTCATCCCCAGTTTGAAAAACAAAAATTAACTTACCTCATATATGCTTGATGAGAACATTTCAGGAATTTCAGTTTCCTAAAAGTTTAGTTTATTAGAATTATAGACATCTTGAATTGGAAGGAACCAGAGAAGTCACATCATCTTACCCACTTTTTTATGGGTAAGGGATATGAGAATTAGAGAGTTTGAAATGATTTGTAAAATATACTTATTTAGTAATCCAGGTAGTTCAAGTCTCAGTCTCCTGACTACTGCCTTTACAAAATAATTAGAATCTCAAGTTAAAATGTCTTCTAAGTTCACTTTTCATGGTGCTATAGAAATAAGAGTTTTAAAATTAGGGAAGTATTTCTAAATACCTTGCATTATTAGGTCTAAACAGGCATTAATAAATGAATTAGCTTTATTACCAAAGTAGTTTAGAAATTATTCTTAGAGCCACTTGCCTCAGTTTCTGCCCTACCTGTAATCTGTGACAGGAATGAAAATCCCCAGTCCAAATCATTATCCTCATTTATGGAAAATAGGTTCTTATGATAAAGTAGGGAGAGAAAAGGTTTATTTCAATTTTAAGGGCTCTGGGGTTATGGTTTTCAAGGAGATTTGGGAATGTTTTGTGATGTTTTCAGAGTACACTTGAGTGGGTGGATGGAGAATTCTGAAGAATACTAAGATCTTGTACCTGAGATTGTTTATTAATGCATATAGCCCTTTAACAATTAATAGCTGGCAGGCCATTTCTGTCACTCTAATATTAAATTGATGAGAGCTGGCTCTGTGATTTTATTGGTATAAGCAACTCTCAAATGAGGGTACTCTCTCTAGAAATGCAGGTCCACATGTTATCAAGTTACTGTCCTTGAGAGTTTCTTAGAGCACTGAAAGATAAGTGATTTGCCAAGAGGTCAGCAAGCTAGTAATGTCCGAGGGAGGAAGTGAACTAAGATCTTTGGCTCAGAGGTTGGCTCTTTATCTATCACACTCTGCTACTTCCACACCATACCACAAGTTCAGCTTCATATAAATATGTTCTTTTATTGAAATGTTAAACTTTGTTAAGTTCTTAATAAAAAATAAAAGCAGTTTTAAAAAGTTTAGCTACTAAGTCAAACAAAAGTCTGATTAAGCTGCTGAACTAACGAATGAGTATAGATAGATTTGTGACTGAGATTTAATGATGTTTAGCTGCTAATTAATTTTGCCTCCAAAATTACCCTTAACTTAGCAGACAACTCAGCTTGAGGAAGCATGACTTGAGTTTGAAGCCCAGCTCTGATGATTTCTAATACCGCTGTCCTGAGGGGCACTGGAATAATCCAAGGGGACAGTAGTAGCCTTGGGTGCAGTGGGGGGGGGGGGCGGTGAATAAAAATAAGGGGGCAGTGGAAGCATAAGGAAAGAAGAGATACGAAAATTTTGAAAAACCATTTGTACATGTTTCCTCTATTAGGCAACAGAGTTAAAGTCACAGTGATTATTTCCCAAATAAACACACAAAATGCAAGTTATAACCAATCAGTGGTTGTAACATCAATTAAGTTGGGCATCTTTGATTGAGCCTTACTAAGTGCTAAACCCCAGGCCCCAAACTCTTATCTATTAGATGATAAGCCTATGTGGGTGTGAGTTGGTACCTAAGGCAGGGCTCCAGGTGGGGCCAGTGAAGCTAACTCCAGAGCCAATAGTAAGAGCCTTAAGTTCTGGTCGCTCAGATGACATTTGATGACCTCTGAAACTGTATAAAAAGAGAAAACAGAGTTATTTGCTTAAGGCTCTCACTCCTGGAGGTTCAAGACTCTGGGCAGCCATGATAAGGGCCTTCCAGCTGAACTCTGCTGTTGATGGTTTTCTTGGTAACTATGAATTGTATTTGGTCTGTTGATGTTTGTAATTTGTTTGTATTTGTTCTGAAATTCAGGGTGCTGGCTTTTTCCCCTGAACTAAGAGAATGATATTTGTATGCTGAATTAAAGTAAGCTTGTAACCCCTTAATGTTGCTTTCCTTAGTAAAGCAGATCAAAAGAACCTGGGCTTGCAGTGTTCTGTGAGCTGGTTGTTGTTGGTTTTACATCCCCTACAGCAGCTTCTAGCTGGATTGTTGAAATAGTGGTCAAGTCCGCCAATAGGTCTTAACAAGCACACGTTGGCAAGCGAGCATGTAGCGCATTGTTGGGGAAGTCCAGTGTCCACTGGCAGGAATGTGTGCTTGTAATGACTTGTTTACGATATGATGTTAGATGGTTACACAATGCAATACTGCAGCATAAAAATTTCAATGGAGGAAAAAACTCATAAATTTACAATAAATTACTAAATTTAAGATGTATAATTTTTTTAAAAAATTGTATTTTTTAAATGATGAAAAATTTTAAAAGAAAATCATTACAGGGTTAAATAAAGTAGACTTCCATGGGGGTGCTGAGTAATTTTTTTTAAAGAGGGCAGTAGGCCAATTAAGTTTGGGAACCTCTGCTCTATGCCTTTGGACAAGTCAACTTCTTTGAGTCCATTTCATCATCCATGAAAAGGTGACAAAATTACCTGAACTATTTACTTTTAAGAGTGGACAGAGGATTGGCCTTGTGGTCAGGAAGACCTGCCTTCAGGTCTTGCCTCTGATATATTATTGGCTGGATTCCTTAGCGTCTCAGTGCCCCAGGCAACCCTACAAGACTTTCAGTCAGAGGAAAGTTACTGATCTGCATCAAAGGAGATGAGTTTATACTAAGAGTTCCCCTCACTGATAAAATCACAAATCCACACCAAAAAAACCTTCTTACTTCACAGAGCTATTGTAAGGATCATATGAGGTAATGAACATAAAGGGCTTACTGTATAATGTCAGCTATTTTAGAAAAAGCAAAAGCTGTGTTGAAACATTTCACAAGTGGGTTTTTCTTAATCTTTAAGGAAATGCATCCTGCATTTATCTACTTATTTCATGCTAAATGTTTATTGTAATATGCCTGAGTTTAAATTTCTAAACAATGCTGGTACTCAATACTAATTCATCAACTGACTTTATATGGCACTACAGATCTACATTCAACTTTCTCCATTACTTAAAATATTTCTAAAGCAAGCCTTTTTCTGTTCTGTTCACTATGCCCTTACACGATTACTTTCAATTTGAAAATGAATACACCTGCACACCTACACCACTGAAAATTGAGAACCTATTTGTCTTGGGCATAATTCTGACTACTTCTCATTTACTCATTCCATTCCACCTCATACTCACCCACTCCATTCAAATATCCTTCAACCACAGTGACTTAACAGATTTTAAATGAAAAATTATGATCCTTAAAGCGGTCCTTTCTGTCATTCCTAAGTCACTCAAAATGCTACAGCTCTTCCTACAGTAACTTCATCATAACATATCACCTACCTGATTTAATAACTTGGCAAGCTTTTTAAAAAGTTCATTTTGCACTAGATTAGGAGTAAATTAGCATTTAACTTAGTCTGCTTTTACAAGTTCAAGAAAAAAAATGACTTCAACATAATCAATGTTATTTCATCTTAAACCAGTCCCAGTGGGAACCTGATATTCAAATTAATATCCACACTTACCAATTTAAAGATAACTGTTTAAAAACCTTTTGGCTGTTGAGTTTCATTAGAATGACTCAGGGATAAAAAAAATATGGCAACTTAAAAAAATTGGTATGGGGTAAACAAAAAAAAAATAAAGAATACATGCAGTACAAATGTTTACTCTTTCCATAGGAAATCAACTCAATGCCAACATACAATAAATAAGCTGCATAATAAAAATGCAGCTCCATGTATTTTCTGCTGTTAGAAAACCTCTGATAAATATCATTATTTATAGTCAAGTATAAAAATTAAGGTATTACATCCATTCCAGTAAAAATTGATTTATTTTAAGCTAAGAGTCTCCCAAATTAGCTTTGTACTAAAATTTAAAATTATTGCTAAAGAAAAATAAATATCCTGAAGATAGAATGTAAGGCGTTAATTTTCTTATAAATGCTACAAAACTAGAGGGTAATTATTACATTATTAGGTGATCCAAGTGCTCCACACTGATATGAAACAACTTTATTATTGGCAAAGTATCAAAAAGTCTTCATCTCCAGAACAGTAGTCCTTTTTTTAAAAAAAAAAAATTGAATCAATTTTAACATCAGATCTTCAACCAAAAACTCCCAAATAAAATTTGGTACAATAAAATATTCTCTTTTCTCATAACTTGGAATGTAAATGAATTTTTTTTCCAATTAGGAAACAAGCTCAACAAAGTGTCCAACAGAACCAAATATCTTTTAAAATGGTTTGTTTGTTGGAAAATTATTTATGTTACTATGTAAAAAGGCTCCGCCTCAGCCACTTTAGATCTCTAAGTATGCATTTAATTATCCAAAAAATAAAGTTCTTCAGCTTTAACTAATAAGATACATATTCTTAACATCTCGGATCCAATAAGAAGCCTGGCACATTAGAATATTTCGGGAATCAATAAAAGGCATCTTCAAGATACTATATTCTTAAAAGTGCATATACAAAACTGAATTTTTTAATTGTGAAGAAGTTTCAAGGGAAATAATTTAACTTCTTACTGAAAAAGTGCAGGCAGTCTTAAAAGGCAACCTACTTGGTCATTATTTTTGTGAAGCATTAAGTCGTATTTCTGACTTAAATGCATGTAATCTGGGACCCTTTGTTAATGGATGCCAAGAAATAACCAGGCCTAAATAAATACTGATCTAGCAAAGTGTCCAAATAATCCAGCTTTATGAGTCACAAATAAAAAAATTAAAAAAAAAAAACTTCACAGTAGAACCAACAAAAAATAACCATAAGCATTTTTGGCCAAAGATCAGACTTTGCAAAATAGGATTGAATGAGGAATGTCACATAAAATACAAATAAATTTTACAACTGAAATAAACTGACATCATTCCCTTCAAGGAAATACAAAAACTTATTAAAATGAAATACCCTTAAGCTATTTTTTTAACATCACCAGCTTTCATCAGGGCCTTAATTGCCCTGGCCCTCATTTCAAGTTCCAAGAGCTCCAGCTGCTGTGCTGAAGGCTGAACATCTTCTGAAGGAGGGACAGTCAGTGCGGCTGCTTTAGACTCCTTTGGGCTGGATTCTGCCAGTCCTAGTATTTCATTCACACTTTTCTCAATGTCCTTCTGGAGGTCATCTATTTGACCAGCTTCACTTTTGACATTTTCTGGTACATCTGGCACAGCTGCTTCTTCATTGCATGGTCCTTCTATGTCACTGTCATATGCATCAGCATTGATACTGAGTACATCACTATCTTCACCTTTGCCTGTAGTACACAAAAATGGAAAATAACGATGTAGCCCAAGGACCCTAATCAACATTTTCTCTCTGCTGAAATATCAAAGGGTTGCTTTCATTTTCTCTGTGTAGACTCTAAAAAGCCACCTACCTCCACCATTACCATTCTCAAACTCTTCGACTTTGAAAGCAGATCTAATTTAGGGAAATTTTAATGTATTTTTCATTCCAATTTAGAAGAACATGCAATATACCCAAGCAGCAGCGCCTGGAAAATTTATTCTAGCATGTGGAGTTCCATGATCTATTTTCCTAATTAAAATGTCATAATGTTTTATATTATAGTAAAGCTCATGCATTACAAAATGAAAGCTGATGCTGGAAACCTTTAGGAATGATTATTGATCATTATTTTAGAAGTAAAATTTAATACTGATAGTGCAGCTTAAAATACTTTAAGATTATTTTGTAAAATATAAAAAAGGAAAAGTACCTTAGGCAAGCTACTGCCTTGTACATTACAGTTATCCCAAATCTGCTCCTATAATTATTTTGACCTCTTCTCTTTCAACTCAATAAATAAGAGGGAGAATGCCTAAAGCCATTTTTAACTAGTTAAAATAAGTCTTTGTCAAGGAATTTAATTAGTTTGTACAATAAAAAATACATTTGCTACAAAATTCCCATAACTGATACTAGCAACTTGGTTATAAACTTTAAAGATTATCGTTCTCAACACCTTGACCTTAAAAATTACTGTAATTTGCATGTCATTTTAACTTTAATCACAGTCAATACTAATATTATTACTTAAATATATTACCAGTTTTCTTTTTCATGTCAAAAATTAGCAATTAATTCCAACATTTTGTAATATTTACCTTAAAACCTAAACCTCAAATCTACAGAAGGGCTTGTTTTAAGATGAAATATGTACAATAAAACAACATATTTTAAAAAATGGTATACAGAAATCACTCTATTAACAATTTATTTTGATAATTGTCTCATCTCTCAAATAATTTAAGAAATTCTCCCTAGTCTATAATTAAAAGTGTATAAAAATGATATTTATTTTGTATCTAAAAATAGCTGCAATATTTAGCTGGTTCACTATTTTATGACAACGAACATTTCATATATTTTTTAACACATCAAGGACTGCCAATAGAAAAACAAATTTTAACAATACACTTTTAAACAGAAGAAAAGATGAAAAGAGGGGAAAGAATATCTACCATGTACAAAGCGTTGTGCTAAGCAATTTATAAATATTATTTCATTTGATTCCCAGGTTGCCTTTTCTTTGACTAGATAAAACAGGCCTTCTCATTTCTCACCTAGCTTTAATTACTGAATGGGCATTGCCTCAGTCAAACTGAGATCTGTTAAAAATCTTAGGGCCAAAAAAAGGCCAACCTCTCCCACTGCAGCCGGGGTCATTTCCAGTCTTCCTTAGCTATATCTTGCCACTGGACCCAGATGGCTCCAGAGGAGAAAGTGAGGCTGGTAACTTAGCACAGCCCTCCCTCACTTAAATCCAATTCACTTGCATGTTATGACATCACCTCACTGATGTCATGGTTCTCTTTGAAAACTACAGACAAACAATAACAACTACGTATCAGGCATTGTGCTAAGCAACTTACAAATATTATCTCATTTGACCCTTAGAACAATCCTGGACTGTAAGTGCTATTATCTCTATTTTACAGTTGGGGAAATCAAGGTGGACAGAGCTGGAGAGATTTGCCTAAACAGCTATTAAGTATCTGAGGCTGAACTGGAACTCAGGTCTTTCTGACTCCAGGCTCAGCACTCTATCCACTGCACTATCTGTATTACAGAAACAGATGCTAAGAAAAAAGAAGTCTAACAACACAACAACACAAAAAAAGATCTGTGTTCATCAAACACTTAAAATTACTCTAGGATCTGAATGAAAGCCATAAAAAGAAGTGAAAGGGAATTTTCCTGAGACAACTGGGTAAGACTTAGTGAGAATACAACAAGGTAAAGGGGCCTTAAAGTAATGCATAAATGTGAGGGGAAAAATAGTAACAGCTGATGATTGCTAAAAGACACAAAAGGAAAACCCCCATCCTATCAAGATCTTCTTGGATTCCGACTTTTCTCATCCAATGTGTTAGCAAGCTATCTCTCCCAGCTGTCCACCATCTATAAATTTGATGAACATGTCATCTATGCCTTTATTAGAGTCACTGATAAAACTGGCAAAAAGTACAGGTCTAAGCACTGACTCTACTGGTGACCTGTTAAATGAACATGGAAAATTACATTGAGGCTAACCATTTAACTAAAGCCAAATCCATCTAACCGTACCATCAGACCAGCCCATATTTCATCATCACTTTCGCAAGAATAATTTGTGATAAATTATCACACATTTTGCAGAAATCTAAGTGAAATATACAATATCTCCCTTATTGCCAGTTTTCTAAGCCTATCAATAAAGGGAATAAGGTTTTTCTGACACAACCTATTTTTCATAAAATTATGCTGGCTCTTTGTAATCACTACTTCCTTGTCTAGAAGTTCAGTCTTTTTAAAAATCCACTGTTTTTGCTACAAATTGAGGTGATATTTACTGACCTATTCTTTACAGTTTCTACTCTTTCTTTTTGGAAAAATAGGACATTTGCCTTTCTCAGTTCTATGGAACCTCTAATGTTCCTGGAGCTCTTCTGAAGATCAAAGACAGTAAAAGGCCCATCAATCAGAGCCCTTAGTCCTTTCAAAGTACCTTCATTAGGGCCTAGTAACTTGAACTCACCAAAAGCAAGTAGTAACCATAATGCTACTGATTCATTTGTAGTAGATTTTAATGCTCTATTACCTTTCTTTTTCCAACCTTTACAGTACAAAGAAAATTTTCTTTGAAAACAAAAGCAAAAAATAGTTTTGCCCTCTATCACCTGTTATTGTTCCTTCCATCCTGAACAGCGGTCCTATCCTTTATTTGAGCCAGCTCTTTTCCCAAACATAGCTAAAAACGTCCCCTCTATTGTCCTTAATATTCATTGCCAGTCTCTAGCCATTCTAAGTTTTATTGCTCATGACACAGTTTTTACAGGTTCATGAGATGCTTTTACATTAGTCTTCTATTATCTGTCCTCGCTTCCATTTTCTATATCATCTTTAAAATCTGAGTTGGTTGATGGTACTCTTTACACTTATATTAGTCTCTTTAGGCAGCAGCCTCTTTTTTTTCAGTAGTACTGTTTCTGTTTTCTTCCTTGTTTCCCATTCTTGGGCTGACTTACCTTGTAGAATCTCAGGTGACGGAACCCTATCTATGATTTCTCTAAATCCTTTGAAATCTGTTCTCTTCAAATCCCAGGCACATAAATGTCAGATTGTGCCCAAACTTTTCTTTAGTTTACTATCATGAACTGTAAAGTGGAATTTTCATTATTTACCAAGGTTTCTATTGTTTCTATTTAGCCACCACTTGATAAAATCATAAATTTGGGCTGGAAGGAATGTTAGAGATGAATGAATGAAAAAGCCATTACCAGATGCCAAGCATTTTAAGCACTGAGGATACAAATAGGAATAGCAAGACAGTCCTTTTTTTTTCAAGAAGCTCACTCTAATTGAGAGAGAGAAAACACATTGAAAAAAAGTTCAGCTGCAGGACAGATAGAAAATCCAGGAATCCTAAGGTGGCACCAGAGGGGCAGATGGCAAATTCTAAGGTTTCTAAGTTTATGTCATTAAATCAGGTGACAGTGCCAGGGAGCCTACAAGATAGAGTCAAAGCAGATGGCAAGGCAAATAGGATCTCAGAAGAAGAGAGAAGGCAGATGGTAAGGTCTGATGGTTCTTTATCTCACTGGAAAGAATAGAGTTGGTGATTTCCATTTTATCCAAGCCATGAAAGCACTGAAGCAGCCTAGGTAGAAGGTGAAGGGGTAAGGAAAGGGAGGAAGGGTATCATAGTGGTGGTTGGTTTTCTCAGTCTGGCTGTCTCAGATGGGTTCATCTATTCTAATACCTTCTGCAAAGAAAGAAACTGAAAGGAAGCAGATGCAGAATTTGAACCAAAGTCTTCTGATTGCATACAGCCCCTTACTATACCATACTTTCTATTCCTTCTGTTTCTGTTCCAAATATTCTTTACTACTCTTTACTCTTCCAATTCCTGGATTTCCAGATATAAGTATATCTGCTTAATATGCAATGCTACTCCTTTGCTGCCCTGATTTTATTTATTCTGTACTTTCTAAAGAAAGTAAAACTTTCTGGAGTCACATTCCAAGCCTGAGAATTATCCCACCAAATCTTAGTGATAGTTATGAGGGTTGAATTTTATTTTCTGTGCTAGGATTTAGATAATCTTGCTTTACTAGCTGTATTTTGTGCACTTGTGTATAAACATTTGAGGCCACAGAGTTTCTTTGTTTTAAATCCTGACACACGCTATTCTGGATTTTTTTCTTCCGTAAATGACTTAGCTTCTCTACTGGTATTCTTCCTATATTGTAGCAATTACTCTGAATGGTAGTTTGGTACAGATTTGTTTTGTTCTCCTTACCCTAATGCGTTTTTCTTGATCTTATTTATGGGATACCAAAGAAATATATTTTTTACCAATCTCTTTTACTCCATTTTTAGCCAGAAGCTCAATATTCCTATATTTTAAAGCCATGGTCTAGAAATTTACATGCTATTCTCAAATATTATTTTATCAAACAGCTACTTTTTTTTCCTGAATTTGCTTTTCTTAAGAGGCCCTGCCTTCAAATTACAGTAGGAAAAATAAAATAAACACGACTTGAGTTCTTTAAAGTTTTCATATTTCCCCCCAGAATCTCAGAATCACTAGCAAAGCTTTCAGCAAGCATTATTTCTATCAATTATTAAATCTCATACTTTTAAATCTAGAAATGGTCTTCATAAAGTACACATGGTATCCCAAAAGTCTTAGTGAGGTTTTATGCTATCAAGGAACTAATAGCTTAAAATTAAATCATTAGGGCCAAGATGGCAGCTGGAAAGCATGGACTTGCTTAAGCTCACCCCCAAATCCTTCCGAACACCTGTAAAAAATGGCTCTGAACAAATTCTAGAACTGCAGAACCCACGTAACAGTGGAGGGAAGCAGGGCTCCAGCCTGGATGGTCGCTGGGTAAGGGTCTATCCCATGGAGCTGGGAGCGGAGGGGAACACAGACCAGAGTGAGCCACACCCAGACCAACTGGACTAGGACCCAGGTGGAACAGGTCCTAGCGCCCGGAATCAGTGAGCTGTGGCAGTTACCAGACTTCTCAACCCACAAACACCAAAGACAATAGAGAAGGTTAGTGGGAAAAGCTGCTGGGACAGAGTGAAAGGAGTTCCCAGTTCAGCCACCTCCTTGGGGGCAGTGGAGGTGATGCAGCTCTGAGGTTGCTTACAGAGCTACAGTTGCAATTGTTTCTGGCCCCAGGCCCACCTGGTGGGAGGAATTAAATGGGGGATCTGAGCAGGAGTGCAGACCTACTTAGATCTGAGTCCGGTCCAGGTTGGAGGTTCTTGTGGGAGGAATAGCACTGGTGTGGCAGAGCTTGCTGTGTAGCTCTGAAAACAACAGCACAGGCCCTCAAGCTTGGGATAAAGTACTCTATACTCTACAAGCAGTCACACCCTGACAAAAAACTCAAGGGTAAAGTAGTTGCCTAGGAACATGGCCAGGCAGCAAAAATGGACTCAGATTCAGACTCAGACTTTGGAATCTTTCTTTGGTGACAAAGAAGACCAAAACATACAGCCAGAAGAAGTCAATAAAGTCAAAGAGCCTACAACAAAAGCCTCCAAGAAAAACATGAGCTGGTCTCAGGCCATGGAAGAGCTCAAAAAGGATTTGGAAAAGCAAGTAAAAGAAGTAGAGGAAAAATTGGTTAGAGAAATGGAAGTGATTCAAGAAAACCATGAAAAACAAGTCAATAACCGGTTAAAGGAGAACCAAAAAAATACTGAAGAAAATAACACCTTAAAAAATAGACTAACTCAAAGGGCGAAAGAGCTCCAAAAAGCCAATGAGGAGAAGAATGCCTTGAAAGTCAGAATAAGCCAAATGCAAAAGGAGGTCCAAAAGATCACTGAAGAAAATACCACCTTAAAAATTAGATTGGAGCATGTGGAAGCTAGTAACTTTATGAGAAATCAAGATATTATAAAACAGAACCAAAGGAATGAAAAAATGGAAGAAAACGTGAACTATCTCATTGGAAAAACCACTGACCTGGAAAATAGATCCAGGACAGATAATTTAAAAATTATTGGACTACCCGAAAGCCATTATCAATAAAAGAGCCTAGACAACACCTTTCAAGAAATTATCAAGAAGAACTGTCTTGATATTCTAGAGCCAGAGGGTAAAACAGAAATTGAAAGAATCCACCGACTGCCTCCTAAAAAAGATCCCAAAAAGAAAACTCCTAGCAATATTGTCACCAAATTCCAGAGCTCCCAGGTCAAGGAGAAAATATTGCAAGCGGCCAGAAAGAAACAATTTGAGTATTGTGGAAACACAATCAGCATAACACAAGATCTAGCAGCTTCTACATTAAGGGACTGAAGGTCTTGGAATATGATATTCCGGAGGTCAATGGAGCTAGAATTAAAACCAAAAATCACCTACTCAGCAAAACTGAGTATCATGCTCCAAAGCAAAATATGGACTTTCAAGAAAATAGGGGACTTTCAAGCTTTCTCAGTAAAAAGACCAGAGCTGAATAGAAAATGTGACTTTCAAACACAAGAATCAAGAGAAGCTTGAAAAGGTAAACAAGAAAGAGAAATCATAAGGGACTTACTAAAGTTGAACTGTTTTGCTTACATTCCTACATGGAAAGATGATGTGTACAATTTATGAGCCCTCAGTATTAGGGTAGCTGAAGGGAATATATATATACACATACATATACGTGTGTGTATACATACACATATACATACGTACATACATACATATACATATATATATATATATATATATATGTATATATATATATAGACAGAGGGCACAGGGCAAGTTGAATATGAAAGGATGATATTTAAAAAAAATCAAATTAAGGGAGAAAGGGAGAGACAGAATGGGGTAAATTATCTCGCATGAAAGTGGCAAGAAAAAGCAGTACTGTAGGAAGGGAAGAGGGAGCAAGTAAGGGAGAACGGGTGAATCTTGCTCTCATTGGATTTGACCTGAGGAGGGAATAACATACCCACTCAACTGGGTATCTTACCCCACAGCAAAGAGGGAGGAAGAAGATAAAAAAGGGGGGATGTTAGAAGGGAGGGCAGATGGGGGAGGAGGTAATCAAAAGCAAACACTTTTGAAAAGGGGCAGGGTCAAGGGAAAAAAATGAATAAAGGGGGATAGGATACGAAGGAGCAAAATACAGTTAGTCTTTCACAACATGAGTATTGTAGAAGGGTTTTACATAATGTTACGCATGTGGCCCATGTTGAATTGCTTGCCTTCTTAGGGAGGGTGAGTGGGGAGGGAAGAGGGGAGAGAATTTGGAACTCAAAGTTTTAAAAACAGATGTTCAAAAAAAAAAAGTTTTTGCATGCAACTAGGAAATTATCTTGCCCTACAAGAAAGTAAGGGAAAAGGGGATGGGTGGGGGAATGCCTGACAGAAGGGAGGGCTGACTGGGGAATGGGCGACCAGAATATACGTCATCTTGGAGCGGCGGGGAGAGTAGAAATGGGGAGAAAATTCGTAATTCAAACTCTTGTGAAAATCAATGCTGAAAACTAAAAATACTAAATAAATAAATAAATTTTTAAAATTAAATTATTTGTATGAATTATCAGCAAGCCAGGGAAAAAGTTAAAGAGAGTCTTAAGAAACAACTAAGAAGTCCAGGCCAAATTTACCAACAGGTCACTTATGACTAATTACTAGTTCTTAAAGATTTACAGGAGAGGGTTGGGAAAGGTAATTACCTGACTAAATTATGAAAGACTTTAAGAGGGATTTCTTAAAATTTTCATTTGGGCTTAAGTGTGTTGGTGAAATCAGGAAGTCAATTTAAATAAGGAAGATGCTTAGTTCTTTTAGATCAAAATAATATATTAGTAAACAAATTAATTTTCTTGGTATTTTTTAAAAAATTGCTTGAACCTAATCTGAAAAGGAACAAGTCCCATAATATACAGTATTGATAGTTAATATAGTATTGATAGCTACTAGCATAAAAAAAAGAAAATGAAAAATGTTACTAATAGACCTTGAAATATGGAGAGGTGAGAATAAGAGGATAGTTGCTTATTTCTTTATTTTGCTTCTTTATTAATGGTCTGGAAAAGAAAAGCAAAAAAAAAAAAATTTTCAAAACCTTAAATTGAACTTAAAAACAAATAGGTTGAAAAACAAGAAAAAAAAAAGATTTTAGTCAAAAGCCTTCTAACTCCCAAGTACATGACTGTATTAAAAGAAACTCAAAAAAAAATCCAAAGTCATATAGGTAGTGATCAGAAAATTAGACCATTTCTGATGTAATATAGCAGTAAAAGGACTAAAATAGGGTTTAGCCAAACACAAAATGGCATAGGGAGGCAATATTCCTTACACTAATTTTACCTCTTCACTACTTCGGTAAGATGGATTGCACTTGAAAATACTGCATTCCATTTAGGGTACTTCAGAGAAGAGCAATACAAATGAGGGAAAGGAGAAACTGACTTAAAAGAAAGGATTAAAGGAGATAAATACGTACGTAGCTTGGCTAAGCAACAGTTATGGAAGGACAGAGTAATAGCTGAAAAATTTTAAAGTGCAACCACCACAGAATGATAGGAATTATTTAGTATTAGCCTTTTGTGCTTGATTCTTAGACTACTCATCCATCCATCCTTCTGGTCCTATTTTAGGTTTTTCTATTTTTTCACATTTTTAAGGCTCTCTTTTGCCTTTCTCTTCCATTTTGAGTGCTTTCTATTATAGCCTTCCTTGCCCAAGTCTCCTTGATTTATTAAAGGGGGAAAAAATGTGAGCATTTAGACAGAAGAAATAACTGTCCCAAGTCATCAATGACAAATGGATAATCTATAATTAGAAAAATACAGAGAAAGTACAAAGAGGCACATCTTTCTATTTCAACTTTGTGTCTAGCAAGAGTGAATTTAAATAAAATACATTTTTCATAAACTATGATTGTGGAGAGGTTATAAAGTGAAAGCCCTGGTTTTATTACTTTATGAAAAAACCTAACAACCTTAAAGAACAGACACTATTAAGTGGTAATCATTTATATTATAAAAAACTTAAAATTTTTTTACAGGATTAAGAATACTAGGTTTATTTAAGTAATAACCTCTTTTTTCTTATTCAAAACTAATTTATAAAATAACATAGCTTCAAACTTCAAAGCTCTGTAATTTCATCAAGCAATGCAGGTCGCATCCTCTCTATAGCTTAGTAGATACCTTCAGGAGTTGATATACTTAAAAAATTCATCACACTGCAGCCAATTTGGCAATAATAATTTTTGCTAGTAAGCTTAGCTTGGCTGGGTCCTGGACAACAGATACATAGATACAGACAATCCACTACAAGAACACTACAAGATAGCATGGTGGGAATCTACCAGTTTTTGAACTCCCCTGGCATAGGCTTCATGAACCAGGGCTATTTCTTCAATCCAATAACGCATCAAATTAGGATTTCAGTGGTTATAATAAAACAGTAATGAGCTGATAACTATATAGTACTTTAAGGTTTACAAAGTGCTTTTACATATACCGTTTCATTTAATCCTCTAAAATCACCCTATGAAGTCAAAAGGCCATTATTATCCCTATTGTATAAATGAAGAAATAAGGAAAGGGACTTGCCCATGGTCACATATAATAAGTGCCAGTGGTTAAGATTTGAACCCAGGTTTCCATCCCCCAAGGAAAGCATTATTTTCACCTCAGGAGTATATTTTTTCCCTGAAATAAGTCTAGCAAGAAGCCTATGTAAAATGACTTGATAGTGAATACTAAATAAATGATTTCTCATGAAATAAGATAGCTGATGGTTTAAAAAGAAATGAAGAGTCATCATCTGTTTCACCTCTAATCCAACAAGATAGCTTCAATTTCAAATCTAAAATTATAATTTGTTAAACACAGAAGGAGAAAATACCACTTCAAAGGAGAGCTTTAGAAAACCAAAACCTTAAATTCCTCCATCTGGCAAATTTAGACCTTAGACTCTGATCATCATAAGGGCTAATAATTTTACTTTTTAATTTCCTCTATTAATTTGTCTTTTCATCTGGCTGAAGTTATTCCCTTCCAATTATTTTTTTCCTTTCAGAAAGGCTTGTTTTACTATCCTTTCCTGAATTACTAAATTCCAAAATTACAAGGTTCCCAGGGTTACTGAACCACTATAGTTGTTAATCTACTACTTTGCTTAACAACAAAGGCCCTGATATAAACACTGAAAGCAATGCTGTGTGCCTCTTGCTTTTCTGGTACATTATGTAGTTTGACTAAGACTCAAGTTATAAAGAATATATTTCTAATGTAGTTTAGCTGTGGGAAGTTAACTAATATTAACTATTGCCTTAGTGCCACTCCAACTCTCAACAAGAAACTAATGATTTATATTATCTTAAAAAAACTTTTAGAATAACTATTCTTCAATAATAGTAATAATAATTATAATAATTGATATAGATACAGTTACTTAAGCACTTTACATGCACTATCTGATTTGAACCTCAGAACAATTCTGTGGGGCAGGTATTGCACTACCTTGCAATGGATAGAGTGCTGAACCAGAGTCAGTGAAATCCGTGTTCAAATCTTGACCCAGACACTTATTAGCTGGGTGACACCAGGCAAGTCATTATAACCACTCTGCCTCAGTTTCCTCTTCTGTAAAATGGAAGTAAGAGGACTGACTTCCCAGTTATTGTGAGAATAAAATGAGATATTTGTAAGATGCTCTGCAAACCTTAAAGTGCTATATAAATACTACCTATTACTATTACCATCAATATCACCATTATTATCCTTCCATTTTACTGATGAGGAAACTAACATTCCACTCCGCAAGATTAAGTGAGGCTCAGGATGAGACAGGCAGTGTCAGAAAATGGATTCAAATGTATTCTTCCTAATCCTATGACAAGCACTCTATCCCACGGGTGCGAAACCTACAGCCTCAAGGCTACATGTGGCCTTCTAGGTCCCTGGGTGTGGCCTTTTGACTGAGTCCAAGTTTACAGAACAAATTCTTTAATTAAGGGGATTTGTTCCATGAAGTTTGAATTTAGTCAAAGGCTGCACTTGAGGCCTTGTGGTCTCAAGGCCACAGGTTCCCCACCCCTGCTCTATCCTCTGCCATATACTGTTGCTTCATGGAGGATATATCTCTGACCTAAGTTCAAACTTCATTAACAAATAAGTCCTTGGAAAATTATATTAATAGATTTGAACCACTGATTTAAGTTTCAGTGCTTCAAGATATATTTTATATTACTATCTCAACTACATTGTGACATAAGAGGTTTTCTAATAATGAGTAAAATAAAAGCACCCTTGCCACAGGAAAAATACTCCTCAGACCTTCAGAAACTTCTTGGTGTTGGCATTCCCCTTCCACCCAAGAAGACTGCAACACCTCTACAATTTTATCTTAGAATGCTGTGGCCAAAAAAAAAGTACAGACCTTCTAGTGATATATTCCCTAGAATATAAATGAGTAATTATTTTGAGTTAAGGCTCATTTGAAGACAACTCCAGGCCTTAAAGATAATATCCACTTATATCCACATTTAAGATTCTCAAATTAAACTCTTAATACATACAAATTTCTAGACCTGTGCTAGGTAACATGGCAGATGAAAAATACCAAAGGTGAGGGCATCATCACTTTCCACCCACATTCATAACTTTGAAGTTATCCAAAACTCTTCCCCTTTCTCTTCACTCCCTACCTCCAAGAAGTTACCAAGTCATTCCCACACTAGCTCTACAACATCTATGTCACTGCTCCCTTCTCATCACCCTAGCTCAGACTATCACTATGAGGTACCTGGCTTTTCACTGATGCCTTTCTCCTCCCATCACATGGCTTTCTGAATAACTCACTCTCTCTTCTCCTCTATCCAGACAGCCACTTCTTGTAAGAAAGATTAAAAAAGAGATCAAAAGCAGGTCAGCAAAACAAAGAGTACATGTAATATTCCACATACACATACGAAGGTCTATTTTCTAAATTCTTCCAGAGGATTGAGCTTGGTTAATAGTTTTCTAATTGGTTTCTTTCTTTATAATCCACTGCCTCTCTAATCCATTCTCTATGGATCTGTCAAAAGTAATCTTCAGGGTGCTTATCTGACCACATCACTCTGTGCTCAAAAACCAGTAGTGTTTGCCTACTACTTAGAGCAGAAGTTCTTGCCCTGTCATGAGAGAGAGGAGAGATAGAAGAGAGAAAAGAAAGCAAGATACAGAGAGAGGAAGAGGCAGGAAGCATGAACAAAGAATAAACACAGTAAAAAGGCACATACGAATGACCCATTAAAACAGAGTGGAAAATGAGCAAGCACAAGAAAAGAATTTGATCATAAAAAGCTACCACAGTGGCAGGGAAGACGAAGATATAAACAGATGACAACAACGTAAAAACAGCTACAAATAAAGCTTCAAAGAAAAGTGTTAATTGGACCAAAGGCCAGCAAAAATTCCCAGAAGGGTTAAAAAAAAAAAAGAGATGAGTGGTAGAGGAAAATTGGGAAAAGAACGAGAGTGATGCAAGAAAATTATGAAAAGAGAATTATGAAAAGAGATTAACATCGTGGTAAAGAAAAAAAGTCACAAGAAATACTGAAGAAAATAATGGTAAACAAACAAAAAACAAAAATTCACTAAAGGAAAGAACTCCTTAAAAGGGAGAATACATCTAAGAAAAGAACTCTTTAAGAAGAACAACCTAATGACTCCATGAGATGTCAAAAAATAATGAAACAAAGCAAAAAGGTTGAAAAAAATAGAAGAAAATGTGAAATATCTCATTAGAAAAACAACGGTCCTGGAAAAAATGATCAAAGAAAGAGTATTTAAGAATTACTGGAGTACCTGAAAGTCATGGTCAAAGAAAGAACTTCGACATTTATTTCAAGAAAATATTGGGAGTAAAAGCAGGGACCCACTTGGGCTCTCCCCCAAACCCTTTCAAATATCTGTAAAAAATTATTCTAAACAAATTCTAGAGCAGTAGAACCCACAAAATGACAGAGTGAAACAAATTTCTAGCCCAAGACAACCTGGAAGGCCAAAAGGAACAATCTGTTGCGTTAGGCTGGGAGAGGAGCGCAGTTCAGCATTAACACAGATTGGACCCCAGCAAACCTGGACTAGGTCTCAGGGGACTAAATTACTGGCAGCTGTGGCAGTTTCCAGACTTCTCAACCCACAAATGCCAAAGACAACTTAGAAGGACAGTAGGAAACATCTGATCTGGGTAAGAGAGGAGGGCGGGCCAGCCCCAGAGGCTACTTGGTCCACAGACAGTAGGGAGATGGCTTGGCTGATCAGAGGGGGATTGCAGGGATGTCTCTGCTGACACTGAGGCAGAATTCTCTTTCTTTTCCCATGCTTGGATCTGAGCCATGGTCCCAGGGTGAGGAGCACTGGCATGGTGGACCTTGTGGCAGCAGTGGAGAGGCGTGATGGCAAACAAAGTGAGACTTTTTGTTTTGCTCTTTTTTCTTTTGGAGTTCTAGTTCTTCTCAGCGCTAAGGTGACAAGTGCTTTTGATTGAGACTTGCCTTTGTTTCAATCAAGAATCTTTGATGACTTACTTATGTCACAAGAAAGCCTAAGTTACATAAATCTGAGTCACATGGTTGTGACTCAAGGCCCTCTGACCTTGAAGAAATGTATATATAGTCTGAGGTTAGCATTTTGCTTTGGGGGCTCACTCATTGGAAGAGTATTCCTGTGACTTGGTCAGATGAGACTCTGGGTAGCCGTTAAGGAGCCCCCTCAGCTTTGAGAACCCAGATGTTGGTGCTTCTCTGTCTGCTAACTATGTATGTATTGCTATGGTCAGATGATTAGAAGCCTTGTCTGCTGATTTGTGTTATTTGCTCTGTTTATATAATTTCTGCTTGTAAATTATGTTTGTGTTTTCTCAGAAGTTCAGGGTGCTGACTTCTTCCCCTGAACTAAGTGAATGATATATGTATGTTTAATTAAAGTGAGACCATAAACCCCTTAAAGTTGCTTTCCTTAGAAAAGCAGATCGAAGAACCTGTGCTAGCAGCCCTCTTGTGTGCTGGTGTTATTTTCCACAGTAGCTGCAAGTAACATTGTTGTTATAAGAAGGAATCCTCTTCACACTGCCAAGGCAGAAAAGAGTGCTTGTGGTCATTCATTGACCACAGCGCAGGCCAGGAGAGGAGTAAACACCTCTCCTCTGATCATACTACCTTGGAAAAACTGAAAATTTACAGGTCCCTAGAAGTACCTCTGAAAACATCTATACAAAACCCCTGATGCTTGGGACAGTATACCCTCCATAATGGAAGCAGAGGCCTCCCTTAACAAAAAGTTAAACATTCAAGTAATTGGCTGGGAAAATGATCAAACAGCAGAAAAACACATAAGACTATAGAATCTTACTTTGTGACAAAGAAGATCAAAACATTCACTCAGAAGAAGACAACAAAATCAAAGCTCCTACATTCAAAGCCTCCAATAAAAATATGAATTGGTCTCAGATCATGGAAAAGCTTGTAATGTTAATACAATCTGAAGATATTCCCATCCATTAATAACCCCATGTGACCTGCTTGAGTCACATAGAATTCTGAGTCACGTGAGCCTGAGGTGAGAGGAGCTTGCTGAATGAGTGGAGCAGGAAGGGGTGGAGCAAGAAGGGTGGAGCAGAGCTGAGAGGAAGTGAGACAGATCAGTCAGAGCTGAGAGAGACGGAGACACAGAGCAGCAGCTACAGTGAGTGAGAGAGGGAGTGATTTTGCCTTTGTGGGAAGGTACTAACAGGCAGAAGGCTTGGGGATGTTGGTGCCCCCTGCATTGATAAAGTATATTGATTTCTTTGTTGTTATGATGGATTTGGCTTTCTGGTGTTGATATTTGCTTTCTAATGTTTGAATAAATGTTTTGGTTCTGCCTTCAATGAAGAGAGTGGGCTATAGTTTGCAACTCAGAACTATACTGGCATATTCATAGCAGCTGTAGCATTCGCTGTAGCGCACTGGTGCTACAGAGCACAGAAAGGAGTTAGAAAATCAAGAGAAGTAGAAGAAAAACTGGGAAGAGATATGAGAATGATGCAAGAAAATCATGAAACAAGAGTCAAGAGCTTGCTACAGGTGATCCAAAAAAATAACAGAAGAAAATAACACCTTAAAAAACAGACTAACCCAGAGGACAAAATAGGTCAAAAAAGCCAATGAGGAGAAGAATGCCTTAAGGAGCAGAACTGGCCAAATGGAAAAAGAGGTCCAAAAGATCACTGAAGAAAGTAATTTTGTAAAAATTAGAATGGAGCAAATGGAAGCTAATGAGAAATCAAGAAATAATAAAACAAAACCAAAAAAATGAAAAAAGAAATAGAAGACTGTGAAATACCTCATTAGAAAAACAACTGACCTGGAAAATAGATCCAGAAGAGATGATTTAAAAATTTTTGGACTACCTGAAAGCCATGATCAAAGAAAGAGCCTGGACATCATTTCTCAAGAAATTATCAAGGAAAACTGCCCTAATGATCTGGAACCAGAGGGTAAAATAGGAATTGAGGAAGGGAGTCCACCAATCACTTCCTAAAAGAGATGCCAAAAGGAAAACTCCTAGGAATATTATACCAAATTCTAGAGTTTCCAGGTCAAACAGAAAATACTGCATGAAACCAGAAAGAAACAATTCAAGTATTATGCAAGCACAATCAGGATAACACAAGATTTAGCAGCTTCTACATTAAGGGATTCAAGAGTTTGGAATATGCTATTCAGGAGGTCAAAGCAGGTATGATTAAAACCAAGAATCACTTACCTGACAAAATTGAGTATAATCCTTCAGGGAAAAAATGGCTATTCAGTGAAATGGAGGACTTTTGGGGATTCCTGATGATAAGACCAGAGCTGCATAGAAAATCTGACTTTCAAATACAAAATTCAAGAGAAGCATGAAAGGGTAAACAAGAAAGAGCAATTGTAAGGGACTTATTAAAGTTGAACTGTTTACATTCCTATATGGAAAGATGATATTGGTAACGCATGAGGCCTTTCTCAGTATTAGGGTAGTTGAACATACACACACACACACACACACACACACACACACACACACACACACGGCACAGAATGAGTTGAATATGAAGGGATGAGATCTAGAAAATAAAACTGAAATATGAGAAAGGAATATGCTGGGAGATAGAGAAACGGAGAGGTAGAATGGGGTAAATTATCTCACTTAAAAGAGGCAAGAAAAATTTTTACAGTGGAGGGGAAGAGGGAGAAGGTGAGAGGGAACGAGTGAACCTTATTCTCATCGGTTTTGGCTTAAGGAGGGAGTAACATACAACCTCAATTGGATATGGAGATCTATCTTACCCTAAAGGAAAGCGGGGGGGGGGGGATAAGAGTAGGGGATGATATAGAGGAGAGCAGAAGCAAACACTTTTGAGAAGGGACAGGGTTAAAAGAGAGAATAAATAGGGGGAGGGATAGGATAGAGGTAAATATAGTTAGTCTTTCACGACATGAATATTATGGAAGTGTTTTGCATGACTACACATGTATAACCTATATGGAATTGCTTGCCTTCTCAATGAGGGTGGGTGAGGAGGGAGGGAGAGAATTTGGACCTCAAAGTCTTAAGGACGAATGTTAAAATTGTTTTTACATGCAACTAGAAAATAAGATATACAGGCAATGGGGTATATAGAAATCTATCTTGTCCTACAAAAAAAAAACTGAAGGTGAAAGGGATAAGAGAAGAGGGTGTGTGGGGTGACAGAAGGGAGCGCAGATTGGAGGAAGGGGTAATTAGAATTCATGCTGTCTGGGGCGGGCTAGGGGAGAGAAAGGGAGAAAATTTGGAACTCAAAATCTTGTGGAAGTGAATTTTGAAAAGAAAGATAAATAAATAATAATAAAAAGAAAATATCAAGGAAAACTGCCCTATCTTAGCTCCAAAGGGTAGAATGGAAACTGAAAGAATCCACCAATCTTCTCCTGAAAGATCCCAAAATGAAGATGTCCAAAAATATTACAACCAAATTCCCGAGCTCCCAGGTCAAAGAAAAAATACTTTAAGGCGGTCAGAAATAACCAAATTATTGTAGCCACCATCAGGATCACACAAGATTTAACAGCTTGTATGTTAAAGAAGGAGAGAGCTTGGAATATGACATTCCAGAAGGCAAATGAGCTAGGATTACAGCCAAGAATCACCCACTCGGCAAAACTTAGTATAATCCTTCAGGGAAAAAAAAAATGGGTATTTAATGAAATAGAGGACTTCTGAGCATTCCTGATGAAAAGATCAGAACTGAATAGAAAATATGACATCCAAACATAAGACTCAAGACAAGCATAAAAAGGTAAACATGAAAGAGAAATCTTAAGAGTCTCAATAATGTTAAACTGTTTACATTCTTATTAGGCAGATAATACATGTAACTCCTAAGAACTTTATCATTTTTAGGACAATTAAAAGGAGTTTACATAAACAGAAGGCATGGATGTGAGTCGATTATGTTGAAATGAGCTCCAAACAGATGAAGGGGCAAGAAAAAGGGATACAGTGGGAGATGGGGGAAGGGAGGGGTAGAATAGGAAAGAAAATTTCATGTAAAAAAGGCACACAAGAGCTTTGACAGTGAAGGAAAAATGGGGGTGGAATGTAAAGTTGATTAAAAGGGGTAATCAAGGAAACTACATTTTTTAAAAAGCACCACAAAAAATTTTTATAACAAGTTTCTCTGATAAAGGTCTCATTTCTCAAATATGTAATGAGCCGAGAATTGAGTAAAATTTATAAAAATAAGAGCCATTTACCAATTGATAAATAATGAAAAGATATATAAACAGGCAGTTTCAGAAGAAATAAATCTATCTATAATCATATAAAAATGCTCTAAATTGACATTGAAGGGATGCTCATCATTTAGGGAATGGCTGAACAAGTTGTGGCAAATGATTTTGATAGAGTACTACCATTGTGCTGTAGGAAATGACAAAGGGGAAGGTTTCAGAAAAACATGGCAAGATCCATAACTGATGCAAAGTGAAGTGATTACAACTGGAAGATTGTTGTGCATAGTAACAATAATGTTATATGATAAACTATGAAAGACTTGGCTACTTAGATCAAAACAATGATCCATGACAATTACAAAGGTCACATGATGAAAAAATGTTATCCACCTCCAGAGAGAGAACTGATAAACTGAGTGCACATTGAAGTATAATTTTTTTCACTTTATTTTTCATGCTTTTCTTTGACATATGGCTAATATGGAAATGTTTTGCATGATTTAACATGTATAATTGATATCATATTGCTTGCCTTCTCAGTGGGTTTGAAAAGGGTAGGAGGGAAAGAACTTGGAACTCAAAATTTAAAAAGAAAAATGCTACAAATAAATAACAATTTTTAATTAAAAGAATTAACTGCTTTCTCATAAATTCAAATTCTGATTCCAAAAGCCAAAAAGAAAATTTTAAAACATGTACTTTCCTACTTAAGGGCAGGGTGGGGGGGAGAATATCAGAATGGCTCTAACTTGACAGTCCCTGTCAAGTTTTTACACACAATAGCTTTTAAAATATAGCCATTTCCCGCTTTTTTCTTTCTCCTAAAGATCTCTTGAACCTCACCTATTTACTTAGATATCCCTAAAGTGTTCTCTATGAGGAGTTACATATAAGGGCTCAATATTCTAGCCATGCAGAGGTGTGCTCTAATTTAATTACTTTACCAACCATCAGATTTTTTTGTGGCACTACTTTTGCTTAATTTATTATATCAGGTTCAAAAAGATGGACTGAGAATTTGATTCTAATTTTAGATACGTAGAGAGGTACAAGGTTTTCTGCATCTTATACAGAAGTTGCTAATTATTTAAGTGCAGAAAACATGGCATGTTTCACAAAATTCATAGAACACAGAGTTCCATGTTATAGATGAGCAGTAAATTGGAGGTTAAGGAGTGAATAATAAAACAAACAACACAGACTACCTAAAATAGACCCACATTTATATGAATTAAGTAGCACTCCTTATAGAAGTTGTGATTAAAAAAAATAGGACAGTCTCATATCTAAATGCAAAAGTACTATCGTTAAACAGTACATATACAGTATGTGCTAATCCATTTGGTAAGAGACGTAATTTTCACCTTTTATTCAAATGTAGTTTACAGAAAAATACGAAGTAAGAAAAAATGCTATTTTGTTTTGTTTTCTGTTAATAATTTTTAAGAAAGAAAAAAGGAATAAGAAAAAATGAGATAACAAATGAGAATTCTTTAGTCTCACTGATGATACTACATACAATTCCTTTTTACTATATACCAACTACTCAACTGGACAGCATTTCAACAGAGCAGGAAGCAAAATTTCTTTGAAGAAGGGCAGCTCAATCTTCAAAAGTAAATTTCTGAGCCTGTTCATCTTTTAAAGCTGGCCTCGTGTATCAAGTGCTGGAAACGAATAAATTATAAATCGCCCCTTAAACAAACTGGTAATACATACTCCTCACTTTACTTCTCAAGAACCCACACGGGTATATAACTGTTTCTTTTCCAACTTTCTACTGTTCCCTGTAACTCAGGACTACTATGGAAATCTTCAAAGGTAGAGGTGGCAGAATTTACTCTTGCATCTCAAGAATCTCCACATCAGCACATGCATATCAGCCACACAACCACACTGGCCTACAAATGATGCCTAATGAGCTGATGAGCTTCACTCTTTTTTTTCCATTGTAATTTTATACACCAATAAAAGTCTCTGATGGTATTTTTCTCATTATCTTTTACAATTTGGTCACTTGTACTGTTTCTTTCAGCTACAGTTGTGAAATTCATCTTGGCAAATCAGTGCCTTTCACCTATATTTTTCTTCTCTTCCACAAGTTTACATGTTTTCTCTTTCCAGGCCTTTCACTCATTTACCTTATTTTTTGCCATTATAGGTACCAGTTTAGAACAAAAACATTTTTTTTTCCTTTTAGGTTTTAACATTTAAATGCAGATAATACCAGTCATCATCAACGGAAAACATCCTTATCATTCCCACCCACAACTACAACCACCAGCTGATGACTAACTTGCAACAAGGAAGCAAACCAGCCTAGGGAAGCAGCAAGATGACCTGAGGCTAAGGAAGAGACAAGCCAGCATGTGCAGCCCAGTAGATTAAATAAGGGCTTCTTAAACTTTTTTCCACTCATGACCCCTTTTCAAATTTTGGCAGTGTTTGCTGGCATTGTGTGGAGTGACGGCACACACAGTGCAAAGTTAGCATGTTTTGTGTTTAGAACAAAGGCTGCAGTGATGCAACATGAGCAAGTGCTTCCAGAAACACCTCAAATTCATTACGCATTTGATTTTGAATTAACTTTTGGTCTATGTGTTCAGAAACTTTTTACTGTTGCCAAATTTTTAACAACCACATACACAGTTGCAACCCACAGCTTAAGAAGCACTAGACGAAACCATTACTGCCATTTTGGTGGAAGCAAAAAAACGAAGAACCCTAAGAATAGAAATATTCTCCACACTGATGATGCTTCTACTTTGGACCCTAAAGGCACTGGCCAGGAAAGCAGTCCCTATAGAGACTCCATTGGGCAATGACTTTTACATCTCAAATGTTTCAGAATCAGAAACTGAAACGGTTTTTATCAACGGAGATGACACTAAAGAAGATGCATTACCATCTGCTGTCCCTCTGCACCCTAAAAGATCACCAAGTTTTTCCATCTGACGTACAAGTAAAACCTCCTAAATGTGCTGTCTCTCTCATTAGAATGGGAGGTACTCGAGGGTAAGGGCTGACCAGCTTTTCTGTTTGCACGTACAATTTCTTTAATTTGTTCATTCATTCATTCATTCACTCACTCACTCATTTACCTTCCCAAAGGTGACATGAATCTCACAATTCATATATTTCAGGGTTGTAAAGTACACCAAGAGCAACCTTGTCCAACTCTAACATACCATTAAAAAAAAAAATCAAAACAAAACACCACTACAGCACACACAAGTGGTCGATCACCCTTTAACTGAAGGTTTCCAGTGAGGCGGAAGCCACTTCTCTGAAGGCAGCCAAGTTCTGAATCACCAGAATTGTTAGGAACTTTTCCTTGACATTAAGCTTAAATTTTCCTCCTTGCAACTTCCAATCATTACTCCTAGTTCTGCTCTCAGGCAAACAACAATGAAATTTCTTTTCTAATATGATAGCCTTTTAAGCAAAACTATGTCCCCTGCCACAAGTCTTTTCTTCTTCAAGCCCTAGTTCATCCCTAGTTCCTTTAGCCAGTCTTCATATGGCATGTACTCAAGGTTTTAAACACTCTACTTGGCCTCTAACAAGCCTCTGCAGCTTATCAATGCTTTTCCTAAACTGTGGCACTCAGAACTAAAAGGAGTATTTCAGATGTGGTTTAACCAAAGCAAAGCACACACAATGACTACCACAATCTCTTATTCCTAGATGCTCTACCACCTCTCAAGGGATCGTAGGAATATATTAGCTATTTTGGCTGCTATATGGTTACCTCATATTGACTTTTAAGTCTACTAAAATCTTCAGATCTTTTTCAAATTAACTGCTGTTTGGCTATGTCACTTCCTGTTTGTGGAGTCAATTTCTTGAACCCAATTGTAAGCCTTTGCATTTGTTCCCATTAATTTAATCTTTATTAGATTCAACCCAATTTTCTTTTCTATGAAGATCTTTTTGGATCTTAACTCTGCATTAGTTAGCTTAGTCATGGGTAGGAAGTAGAAGAATCAAGGCATAAAAACCAGGTCTTTAAATTCCAAAGTCTGGACTTTTTCCATAGGGAAAAACATACTATGTCATTTTTAGAAACGAGGCACCCAAGCCAGATGAATAAAGAAGATACCATAATTTTTCACAATGCATATTTATGAAGAACTTTTTAAAATAACTGTTAAAACCAATGCTAGTGCAAACAACTACTTTACAACTTCTTAAAAATAATTTCAAGCCCCTTTATTTTTGCTTTACTATGATGAAAACTTTTAGAGAACAAGACGTTTGAGGCACTTTCATACTTAGAGAACCAACATTCCACACACTTCTTGAATTCCTGATAAAAACAACTCTAAGTATGGCATACAAAATAATAACTTAGACAACTCTTTTTGAGAATAAGCATACATAAATTCTAATATGCGTAGTGACATTGATACAATCCTCAAAAAGCACACAACCTCCAACCACCAAATGAAATGCAAAAATTAAAATAGGTAAAGGTCTTCAGATTACTGAGAGTTGTTTGAATTTATGTATTTTACAAAATAATCTGCAAATACAGATTCTTGATAAAAATTCAAGAGTTATTTGTAATTTTGTTAAATTTTTGTATGCATTCCTATGGAGGGGAAAACAAGCTTTGTTTTCTATCTAGCAAAACTAACCTCACTAGCTATCACTTTTTGAAAAGTGATATTCATTTTTAAAAGGCAAGATTCTGAAATGACTAAAAATTGAATGAAATGTTTTTAGCTGAATCAAGTAGTGAAGCTATAAGTGTTCTCTCATATGATAACTATCTTGCTAAAAGAAATTATTTAGAACACCAATTCTAGCATAAACAACAGTTCCAATTTTACAAAATCAATTCTTTAATCCATCTATATTAACACTTAAATAATATTTATACAGTAAAGGTAACTTTAGATATTAGTCCAATTTTAAAGCATGATGAAAAATGCTCTATGATCTGATACTCATCCTCAGTACTCCTAATGTCACAAATGATGTTTCTCATCAACAAGATTAATGCCATCAGCACTAGGTGAAGAAATGCCAATTCTAATTTTAAACTTTATTTGCATTTGTAGATCACAGCTTCTATTTTTCAGTACGTAAGCTTTTGAAGTGCTAAGCAAACTGGATGCTGCTTTTCTGAATACATAATTTGATTTAGGAATTTGTTAGCCATATGCCAACAGAATAAGATTTATTTTATTCTGAAATACTAAAAGAAAAATGATGTTAGTTTATATTAGTCTAGAAAATAATATTCTACCACTAAATAGATTCAACTGGATCTTTTTTAAATGGTCAAGACAGTAGATTAAATGACAGAACACTACCGAAAGAAGTACTACATTCTTCTTTTAAGAATTAACCCTATAACAAGGAGCAGAGATAATTATGGAGTCAGAGATAATTATAACAAATATGTTTTGAAAGATGTATATACAAAGAGACAAATTAGTATTGGCTCATTTGCAAAAGAAGGTAAATGATCTTTCTTAGTAGATGCCTGAAGGATTTCTATTTAAGTTAAGAAGGATTTCTATTTCAAGATTAACCATACTTTCATCTAACTGTACAAGTCATTTATTCTACAATTCAAATTCCAGTTTAAGGTAACACAGCAATGCCTCATTCAGTCTGGTATGACTGGGAATGAAGTGAATCTTCCAGTTAACTGAAGCTTATTCCTTTAAAAACCAAAACATTCATTTTAATGATTTTCGATGGAAATCTTTTAAAAGCACCTCCCTAAACAGACTGTATACTAGAAAAAGTATTTTGTTCAGAGTCAGGGAACCAAGGCTCAAATTATGGTCCTGATATTTACTAGTTGTATGACCATGGGCACGTCACTTAATCACTCACCCTCATTTTTCTCTTCTGTAAAAAAGAGATAATAAATCTTTATTGCCTACCTCATAAGGTCGTTGTGCTTTATAGTCAGTGTTTACATAATGCTTTTTGTAAACTTTAAAGTACTTTACAAACGTGAATACTTATTAACTAAGGGTCATTAGTATGAACATACATTTTTGGACCTGAGCTGTATTTTGCTGACATAGTCCTGCTGAAGAAATTCTATACTACCTCATGAATATAAACTGCTGTATTATAATATAGGGAGAGGAAGTACAGTATAATGGACTGATGGCTGACCTTGTCATCAGGAAGCCTTGGACTCAATCAATAAAGTCCATCAAGAAGAAGTAGAAAGAGAAATTCCATTTCAAATAATTGCAGACAATAAAGACAGATCCAAACAATTGGTGAAATTGTAATTTCTCACGGGTAGGCCAAGCCAATATTATAAAAATGATGTCTATCTAAATTAATTTACATATCAGTGCCATACCAAACTACCAAAAATTATTTTATAAGGCTGGAAAAAATAATAAAATTAATCTGGAAGAACAAAAGATCAAGAATATCAAGGGAATCAATGAAAAAAAAATGTAAAAGATGGTGGTCAAGCAGTACCAGATCTCAAACTATATTACAAAGTGGTAATCATCAAAACAATGTGGTACTGGCTAATAAAAGAGTGGTAGATCAGTAGAATATATCAGGTACCACAACACACAGCATGAAAAGACTATAGTAATCTAATGTTTAATAAACCTAAAGATCCAAACTTTTGGGACAAGAACTCACTATTTAGCAGAAATTGCTGGGAAAACTGAGAAGCAATTTGGCAGAAACTAGATAAAGACATCATACACCAAAATAAGGTCAAAATGACATGATTTAGACATAAAGGATGATACCATAAGCAAATTAGGGAAGCATGGAAAATTTTACCTGCCAGATCTATAGATAAGCGAAGAATTTATGATGAAACAAGAGATAGAAAGGATCAGATATAAAATGGATAATTTTGATTATATCAAATTTTAAAAGGTTTTAAAGAGAGAGCATACAAATGGGAAAAGGACTCACATGTACAAAATATTTATAGAAGCTCTTTTTGTGGTGGCAAAGAATTGGAAATTCAGGGGATACCCATCATTTGGGGAATGGGTGAACAAGCTGTGGAATATGAATGTAATGGAATACTATTGTGCTATAAGAAATAATGAGCTGGAGGATTTCAGAAAAACCTGGAAAGACTTCTATGAACTGATGCTGAGTGAGGGGAGCAGAACCAGGAGAACATTGTACACAGTTACAGCCACATTGGATGATGACTAACTTTGAACTTTGATAGACTTAGCTCTTCTCAGCAATGCAAGGTTCTAAAACAACTCCAAAACCTCATGATAGAAAATCCTATCCACATCCAGGGAAATAACTATGGAGTCTGAATGCGGATCGAAGAATACTATTTGCTCTCTCTCTTTTTTGTTTTGTTTTGTTTCTTCTTTCTCATGGTTCATTCCATTGGTTACAATTCTTCTTTACAACATGACTAATGTGAAAATATGTTTAATATGAATGTACGTATAAAGCCTACATCAGATTGCCCGCCATGTTCAGGAAGGAGGGAAAGGAGGGGAAGAAAATTTAATACTCAAAAGGGTGTGGAACTGAATGTTGTAAACTAACAAAATAATTTTTTTAAAAAAAGGTTTTGTACAAACAAAAACAATGCAGCCAAAATTCAAAGGAAAGGTGGAAACTGGGGAAAAAAAATTTTACAGTAAATTTCTCTTTTAAAAGGCCTCATTTCTCAAATACAAAGAGAACTGAGTCAAATGTATAAGAACACAAGTCATTCCCCAATGATAAATGGTCAAAGAATATGAAGAGGTAGTTTTCTGAAGAAATCAAAGCTATATATAGTCATATGAAAAATGCTCTAAATCACTACTGAGTGGAGAAATGAAAATCAAAACAACTCTGAGGTAGCATTTCATAGCTGACAAATGAGGGAGATGGAAGAATGATCAAAACGAGCTCTGGAGCCATTTTGTATGAAGGCAAATAGCCTAAATATCAGCAACCTTGGGTCTATCACTGTCTTATTCTTGGTCCATACCTGTGGTTTTATCTGCATAGGGAATATTGAGTATGGAACCTCCTTGCACATATGAAGATCATTAACTTGTTTGTAATTTATTTTCTTATAGAATTGGCTAGGAAACAAAGTGGCTTGCCTGAAGGAAAATGACAAATGTTGGAAGGGATGTGGAAAAATTGGGCCACTAATGCACTATTGGTGGGGCTGTGAACTGATCCAACCATTCTGGAAAGCAATTCAGAACTACATCCAAAGGGCTGGAAAACTGTGCATATCTTCTGACCCAACAATACCACTACTAGGTCTGTTTCCCAAGGTAATAAAAAAAAAAAAGGAAAAAGAGCTATATGTTCAAAAATATTTATAGCAACTCTTTTTGTGGTGGCAACGAATTAGAAATTGAAGGGATACCCATCAACTGGGGAATGGCTGACCAAGTTATGATATATGATTGTGAAAGAATTCTATTGTGCTATAAAAATGACGAGTAGGATACTTTCAGAAAAACCTGGGAAGACTTATATGAACTGATGCACATTGCAGTGAGCAGAACCAGGACAACATTGTACATAGCAACAGCAATATTGTATGATGATCAACTGTGAATGATTTAGCTATTCTGATTAATACAATGATCCAAGACAATTCTGAGTACTTGTGACAAAAAATGCTATCTACCTCCACAGAAAGAACTGATAGTCTGAATGTAGACAGAAGCATAATTTTTTCATTTTCTTAACTTGCCTTTTTCTTTTTAGCTACATGGCTAATATGGAAATATTTTGCATGATTTCACATGTATAACTGATACCACATTTCTTGCCTTCACAATGGATAAGAGAAGGGAAAGGGAGAAAATTTGGAACTCAAGAAAAAAACATTTGAATGAACACCAAAAATAAATGAATAACAAATTTAAGACTAAAAAAAAAAAAATAAAACAATGAAAAAAAAAAAGACCTAGATTCATGTCTGTCTTCTGACAAATACTAGCTCTGACTATGGGCAAGTTATCCTCTTGCAACTTGACAAGAATAAAAATTGCAAACATGTTAATGATTCTCATACAAAGAGGGATCTACCACACTCAACATTCCATACACAGATGAAACCCCGGGAATGAACCATGAATAAGAAAGTGATACACACAAGGATCACTGATATGTAGGGCTATTTGCACCCATCCTAAATGGCTCCAGACCTCTGTTTTGATCATTCATTCATTTCTCTTATTTGTCAACTATCAGCAAAAGCCCACAGCAATGTGTTGCATCTTGTGCTTATAATCTGCTTCCTTGTTTTAAATAGACCAGCTTTTGAAAGGGCTTGAAGCTTTCCTTGATATCCCTGTATTGGCTGTTCTTTTCCTTTTCAAATTTTCCTAGAAACCTTGTCTAATTTTCCCTTTGTTCCCATCCCTTTCTACCTTATTTTGACATGCACTCTACTCCCTTAGCAATATATAAGCTCCTTGGAGCAGTGAGTGTTCTGGGTTTGTCTTTGAACACCCAGAACCTAAGACAATGCCTTATACACAGCAAGCAATTAATGCATGCTTAATCGATGGATATACTTAGAAACTGTCCTAGCCCAGTCTACTCTAGTTCTTTCTCACTTCCAATGTCAAAAACTATTCCTTGTTCTCACTTCTCTGATCAGTCATACTCCAATATTTTCTGTTTTCTGTTCATAAGAAAAATGCACAATATGACACAAAACAAAAATAGCAGTAACCACATAATTCTAGGGCAGAACAGAGAGGAATCAGAAAAACGTGCAAATCTGTAGTATAAAGATACTTAAAGAGTGTGAGTTTAGGGGATTTGTATGTACTTGGCAAATGTACATGTATACAAATGAAAATCTGAATTTGCAGAGAAAGAGTAAATTTGTAGATAAGGTCTTAGACACAGAGCATATTTGACCCTAATTTCATAAACCATTGATAATTCTTGAAATTGCTGAAAATAGTTATAGTTAGCATATCCCTCTGGCTGGAATAGCTTCACTACTCTAAAATCATTTCAGCAGAAAACTAGAAAAATGCCAGAAGCACAAGAATAAGTAGCACCAATTTATTTTGCATTGTGGAAGACACAAGGAGGATCTTGAAAATTTTGCCCTAGTTAAGACTAAAACAAAAAAGAATAGTTTAGTTATGTTAGTTGGTATTGCTAAGAATACTCCTACATGGGGGGGCGGAGCCAAGATGGCAGCTGGGAAGCAGTGACTGGCATGAGCTCCCCACCAAGTCCCTCCAAAAAACCATAAAAAAATGGCTCTGAACCAATTCTAGAGCTGCAGAACCCACAAAGTGGCAAAAGGAAGCAGGGCT
>CM053624.1:230953156-231040783 GCA_028646595.1 Phalanger gymnotis | reverse complement strand
GGAAATGGGGAGAAAATTTGTAATTCAAATGCCTGTGAAAATCAATGCTGAAAACCAAACATGTCAAAAATAAATTAAAAAAAAAAAAGAAAATAACTCAACAAAACGTTACATGAAAAAGATGGAATCTTACTGTGTTACAAGAAACAATGAATATCAGGGCAAAGCCAAGATGACAACGTATAGGCTGGGTCTTAGCTGAACTCTTCCAACATTTCCCTTCAAATAACTTTAAAATAATTCCTCAAATCAAATTTTGGAACAACAGAGCCAATAAGAGGTCAGAGGGAGACATTTATCCAGCCTAAGACAATTTCGGAGTCCACAAGAAAGGTCCAAAGGAGAGGGTGGATGTATAACAGTAGCGAGGCAGGATCACCTTGCAGGAAGCCATGATAACAGCAGAAGCTTCAGGAGCTCTCAGCCCAGAGATGGTAAAGGGACTAGATAACTGGTCAGAAAGAGATCACAGGGGAAACTTTACTGGCAATGAGAACAGCCAGTGCTGACTGGCAACTCTTGCCCATAAGCAGTTCCAGGTAGCAATTCCAGGATGGAAAGACCTCTTGTGATTTGTCACAAGGGAGCAGAGGCTCTGGTTACGGTTTCAGGACCAAGAGGAGCACTCATACTTGCAGTTGCAAGGAAGCAGAGTCCCTTCCTGGGTAAAGACCAGAAGGCAGACCAGGAGAGCAGTGACAGCACCTCTCCCAGGGTATCACCTAGGAAGCACCAAAAACTTGCAAACCTCCAGAACTAGCTCTGAAATCAGCAGCACAAAAAAGCCTGAAACTTGGCACAGTGCTTCCTCACCTCCCAGTATGCACAGTCCAACTTTAACATAAGGTTTAAAGTGAAGAAATATGCTAGGAAAATGAGCAAACGAACAAAACAAGATCTGACCACAAAAAACATAGTTGCAGGGAAGACTAAGATATAAATTCCGAAGAAGACAGCAATGTGAAAATAGCTACAAACAAGGCCTCAAAGAAAAATATTAGTATTCAAGGACAGCCATAACTGGAAGAGTTAAAAGAAGAGTTCATCTTATGTTCTCAAAGAGGATAAATATACCACGAGGGTGATGTCTTGACTTGCACATGAACTGGATATAAGAGATGAGAGTGGCAGATGGAAAATTGGGAAATAAAATGAGCATGGTGAAAGAAAATTATGAAAAGAGATTTAACAGTTTGATAAAAGAGGTACAAAAATACGGAAGAAAAAAAAACAGAAAAAAACCCAACATTTTAAAAAAAATTGGCCTAATGGTAAAAGAAGCACAAAAATTCACTGAAGAACTCCTTAAAAAGCAGAATTGGTCAAATGAAAAAGAGGTACATAAGTTTACTGAAGAAAATAATTCTTTAAAAATTAGAATTGGGCAAGTAGAAAAAGAAATACAAAAGCTCACTTTAGAAAATAATTCCTTAAAAATTAGGACTAGGCAAGTGGAAGCTAATGACTCCACAAGACACCAAGAAACAAAGTCCAAAGAATGAAAAAAAAAATAGAAGAAAATGTGAAATATCTCATCAGAAAAACAAATGACCTGGAAAAATAGATCAAGGAGAGACCATTTAAGAATTACTGGCCTACCTGAAAACTATGATCAAAGAAAGAACTTCTAGATATCATATTTTAAGAAATTATCGGGGAAAACTGCCCTGACATCTTAAATACAGAAGGTAAAACAGAAACAGAAACTGAAAGAATATACCTCCTGAAAGAGATCCTAAAGCGAAAACTCCCAGGAATATTACAGCCAAATTTCAGAGCTCCCAGGTCAAAGAGAAAATACTGCAAGCAGCTAGAAGCAATTCAAATATTGTGGAGCTACAGTGAGGATTACACAAGATTTAGCAACTTCCACATAAAAGCAGCAGAGAACTTGGAATATGGTATTTTAGAAGGCAAAGGAGCTAGGATTACCACCAAGAATAATCTACCTAGTAAAACTCAGCATGATCCTTTGGGGGGAAATGGACATTTAATGAAAGAGAGGACTTCCATGCATTCCCAAACAAGTTATGGCAAATGATTGTGATGGAGTACTAATGTGCTATGGGAAATGACAAGCAGGACTCTTTCAGAAAAACCTAGGAAGACCTATATGGATTGATACAAAGTTAAGTGAAAAGAACCAAGGGATCATTGTGCACCATAACAGCAATGTTATAATGATGATAAATTGGAAAAGACTAGGCTACTCTGATCAATACAATGATCCAAGACAATTCCAAAGGATTTGTTATGAAAAAATGCTATCCACCTCCAGAGAGAGAACTGATAAACTGAGTGCAAACTGAAATATAATTTGCTTGTGTTTCACAGAAGGCACAGGAGTTTCTGGACTCTAGCTTCTAACACACAGGTAACATAGACTAGCTCAATGTAAGACAGGTGGAGACACTAGCACAGGTTCACTCTTGATCCAGACAGACAGGAAGATAGGAATAGAGTCATAATAAGGGGTTAATAAATAAGTTAGCTTACTTTATCCTAGTCCAGGCTTCGCAATGGGTTCCTGCTAATGGGAACACCAACTCCTATAGGATCCCCTAATCACCCTTCTCACAGGGGTGGGCAAGAAGGGGGGGAACTGTCCCTACGTCTCAATGGGGTCAGTCAAGATAGGCACAGCACTCCAGCTTGTGCACTCCCCTAAGTCCCCCTAAGCCTCAAGGGGGCCAACTGAGGCAGGTGCATGCATTCCTCTATGCATTACCCAAATCCTAAAGGGTTCCCCACTTACCAACCAGTGCCCACTTGATTTAAAGGGTGACAGACAAAGAAGGCATCTTGCCAACAATAGCCTCACCATTTTACATTACCTCATCCCTATAAGTACGGAAACTGTTTTCAACCACGATCGTGAGAACTCTTATCTAACGCTTGAGAACTAGAGATTGTTATGGTAATGGGTCCCTGAAACTACAATTCAAAAAGAAAATCTTCCTTACTTACAGCTAGCTTTCTTCATTTCTTTTGCTTTGTTTTGCAATATGGCTAATATAGAAGTATTTTGCATGACTTCACACGTATGACTGATAGACTGTTTGCCTTCTCAGTGGGTGGGGGAGGGATGAGGAGGGTGAGAATCTAGAACTCAAAATTTTAAAAGAAGAAAATGTTAAAAATAAATTTTAAAAAGAAAAAATTAATAATTAATATGATGGACAAAGAAAAGTATCAGGAAATATAAGTAAAGCAAGCAGAACAAGGAAAACAATATAAACAAATACCTACAACATAAGTGGAAGATACAACAAGGACAAGAAAACAACTGCAACTGAATGTTGTGAAATTATGATGACAAGTTTGGTCCCAAGGTAAAGAAATAAAAAAGAAACTTCATCCTATTCTTTTGTATTGGCAGGGGATAATAAAGATGGCATACTTCATAACACCAGAAAATATTAGATAGATAGACAGGCAGACAGATAGATAGGTAGATAAACAGACGGACAACTAGATATACAGAAAAGGGAAGGACTGGTTTGGGATTTTTATCAGGGAGGGATGTCTTTTTTTTTTATCTCCAGTGCTTGACCCAAAGGTTGAATTTAATAAATATCAGTTGACAGACTAAAAATAAAAGCTTATTTTAAAAATAAAATAATGAAAAGAAGCAAGAGAATATAAGCAGCCTACAGCATATTACCAATGATAACTTGAGAACAAGAAGTTGAATAAAAGATATCATCAAAGACATCTATGAGACCAGACAAGTAGGTGGGTTAGTAAAAAAAATAAATAAAAGTGAGAGACAACAAAGAGATGAAAAGATCAAACGCTACCCATGAAATACCAAAATAATAACAGGAAAGCCCCAATCATATTGTACAACTCTTTCAAAAGAAGAAAAGGACAAGACTAGAACAGGACGATAAGAATCCAGAAACATATTTTATTAAGTGCTAATTGTGTGCTAGGCACTGTAGCAGATAAATTAGGGGGTAAATACTCAAAACTCTTTCATTTACAAAAGGATCCGCCATGTGTTTTCTTTAAAATATACTTCCTTAGTGCATTTTAAATGATTTGATTTATAAAAATTCAATTTACACACTACCTTTCTGTAATATATTTATTTGGAGTGAAGTTCACTGTACAATGAATGTCTTAGAGAGGTTTTGTATTATGTTTAGCCAGTATTATTACAGTGTCTAGCATAACAAGTGTATATGAGTACCTGACAAATACTACTTCCTAATAATTTTATGATTAAAAAGGAGTTAGGTATTTTAAGAATAATTAATTCTAACATACTTCCCTTCTTTCAGGAACATGACAGTGGGGTTAAATAATGCTGATTTCTGAGATGTTATTACAGGCTCCATTTTTATTCACTCATGCTTTGAAACCTTGAATTCCATTACCCTATAGTACTCTGATATTACCCCAACACTTTCATAGGGAAATACCACATCATTCCAGCTGACATTTTCTTCAACATCATAGGTTAAATGTATATTAATTAAAAATTTGTAAAATGATATTTATTGCAGAAAACAATTCTAATGACTACTACTAAGATTTCCCTAAAGCATTTGTACTTTTATTCTATACATAAAATATCTCAATCATGATTATTTTACTGCCCTATTCAAGGCTCAAATTTCATTATAAAAACTTTTTTTTTTTGGCAAAATAAGTATCTAGTGTTAAAACAAGTATCTAGTGTTATAGGTTGAGCTAATACTTGTTCTCATATTTAGTACTGCTATTTTACAGCTATTATTAAATGTCTCTTTTGGTCTGCCTCCATCACAGGGCAGAACTCTTTAATTTTATGACTCTGTACGACTTTTATTACTTAAAATGTCTTCTTTATTAAGTAATTTATCTTGATCAAGGACTCTGACAAATCTTTTTGTAATCTTTAATAATCCTAAAATATGGCAGTATTATAGATTCCAAAATGTTTAGATTCAGAAGGCCCTTCTACAGTACCTCTTTGCCAATTTCTTAATTCTAGTGCCTTCTCTGTTTATTACTTCTAATTTACCCTATACATAGCTTGTTTGCAAATAATTATTTACACAGTCTCTCTCATTATATTGTGAACTCCTCAAGAGCATGAATTATCTTTTATCTTTGTTTTAATTCTCAGCACTTAGGCCAGTATCTGGCACACAGGTAGTTGGAAGTTGTTCTTAATTCTTAAACAGGACCAAAACAACATCACTGTTAGAGTCAAGTGTGTATCCAACTGTGGCTGATCAAACCAATATGAGCTCAGAAGGCTCTATCACAGGCCAGGCACAAGTAATCCACATAAACATTTGGGGTGAAAATGTCTCTTAATTGTGATTCTTATGTTTCTTTGAGCTACTGCAATTCTGCTTTGCTCATAAAGCACAGCACCTTCTTTGATGTGGGCATGCCATGCTGGGCGGTGCTTTGTCAGTATCTCCCATGACACAAAACCAATTCCAAAGCTCTTCAGAGATAGTATAAGAGTGTCCGTGTATCATTTCTTCTGACCACCATATGAGTGTCTTCCTTGCTTGGCATACAATAGGCACTTAATAAATGTTTAATGACTAACTAACCAAAAGGCGCAGACTCTGGAAGAAGGATCTTGCCAAAGAATTAGCACAAATGCAGGTAAACAGGCCAGAAACTCCCAGCAGCACCTTAATCAAGAAAACACCAGGGAGAGCAGAAAACCAAAGAAGCTGACTAGAGAGGTCCCAGAGAGCAGAAAAAGGACAAGATCCTAAGAAGGAAAATCCCAGGAGAAATATAACGATAGACCACAACAACACCATGACAAGGGATGGCCAACCATAGAATTTTAATGGGGACAAATGAAGATTGCCAAAACTCTAAGCCCAGACACACGAAGGTAGAAGGAGCCAGCAGGAGGAAGAGAAGAAATTAAAGTGAAACCCCCTTCAAGAGGGCAGAGCCTATTTATGACACAAATCCCAAATCAGGAACTGAAGCTATAAAGATGACTAAACAAACTATGGCAAATACTCCAAATAATTATTATGGCTCAAATGTTGTCCAAGAGAGAAAATCCAGAATAAAGCAACTTGACAACAATGACAAGCAGAGGTTTGGGGTAGGGAAGGGAGACAGCTTGGCTAAAAAGATAAGAAAACTTGAAAGGAATGAAAAAAGAGATAAAGTGAAATAGGAGCTTTGGAAGGAAAAGCTGAAAGGAGATTAAATAACTTAGAAAAGAAAGCTGGAAACATATGAGCACAAGACTCTCTGAATATTAGGATGAACCAAACAGGACTCAATGACTCAATGAGACAACGAATAATAGTTAACAAAATAAAAAGACTGAAAAAAAAAAACCAGAAGCAAGGTTGTATGGTGGTGGACTTATAATTAGACTTGAATTCAATCCTGTCATACTTACTAGATGTGTAACTCTTGGAAAAAGCAATCATGATCTCTGAGCTTTACATACTACATCCATAAAATTAATTTAATAATACCTACATCTCACAGTGTTGTTGTGAGAAACAAATCAAATGAGTTAATATATATTTCATACTTCACAAACCTTATAGTGCTACATAAATTTTAGCTATTTTCATTTTAAAGATCATCAGGCTACCTAAAAACAAGGACCAACAACAACCAAAAAACCCTGGATGCCATAATTCAAGAAATCATAAATAAAAACTGCCCAGATGTATTAGAACATGGCAGGGAACCTGCAGCCTCGAGGGCACATGTGGCCCTGTAGTGTCCTCAAGTGCGGCCCTTTGACTGAATCCAAACTTCACAGAAGTCCCTAAGGGGATCTGTTCTTTGAAGTTTGGATTCAGTCAAAGGGCTTCACTTGAGGACCTACAGGGCCACATGTGGCCTTGAGGCTGCAGGTTCCCCACCCCTGTATTAGAACCAGAGGTCAAAACGAAGAGAAAGAATCTACCAGTCACCTCCCGAAAGAAAATTCCTAGAGATAGCGTAAATAAAATCCAGATCTATGTAAAACAGAAAAATACTATAAGCAGCCAAAAAGGAGTTCAAGTATAAAAGAACCATAGTTAAGACAACACAATACCTGATAGCTACTACTATAAAAGAAAGAAAATCTTAGAACACAATATTCCAAGAAGCAAATGATAAAGGCTTATAACTAAGAATACCAGCCTATAAGACTAAGGATAATGCTTTAGGAAAAAAAGAAGTGGACCAAAGCAAGCTCACATACCAGTGACCTTGCACAGGGCCAAAGACCAGCGCTGTCACCATCATCAACTTGGAGCTTGTGAGGGCCATGGTAGTGAACAGAACCAACTCTAGGTTGGAGTTATGCTAAAAGGAGACAGAGAAATGCCAGCACCCACACTGGGCCAACAACAGAGGAGGAAGAAACCGCTGATTGCACAGAAGATAAGGCTTGGTCCCAGCCACCAATTCCAGAACTGCAGCATCAGTAACATCTACACTAAAGAAGAAACAGAATCAAATACGAATTTCTTTCCCCAACCACACATAAAGGAAGAAGCAGAGCATGAACAAAGTCCCAATCTGGAAACTCCAGGTCAAAATCACGAGCAGAGATAAGAAAATATCAAACACAGTAAAGAAATAGGATGGGTCATGAAAAACCTAGGAGGTAAAAACCACAAGAATAAATTAAATCTACAATAAGTGCAATAAGAGACTCAGAAAAGAATGGCATGGCCAAAGGCTCGAAGAGTGGTTCAAAGCAATGGAGCATGATATAAAAAAAGAAACTAAAAATTTTGAGTAAAAAAAAATGGGAGAATTGTTTAGAACAAAAGGTGTAAAACCTTACCTACATATTCTCTGAAAAATAGAAACAGAGTTCAACGGTAACAGGAGACATTAAGAAACATTAGAACAAAGTTAAAAAACAATTAAAAAGCATACAAGGTATCTACTATTAAGCATAACTAAGCTAGAAAAGAGGTTAAGATAATTTAAGGATCAGAAGACTACCTGGAAATAAGAAATAAAAACCAAAAAAGAATGAATATTTTCAAGAAATTTTTTATTTCAAGTAATCAAAATGAAATGGCCTAAATTCATTAGAAGCAGAGGCCAAAGTGAAAACAGAAAGAATACACTAGTCACTTCCTGAAAGAAACCCGAAGATGAAAATTCCCAGAAATGTCACCATTCAGAACTTCTAGGTAAAAGAAAAATAACATTATAAGAACATGGAAAGAAGTTCAAGTACAAAGGAACAAAGTAAAAAGTTAAAGTAATAGTATCTGGCAGCTATTATTGTAATGAAAAAAAAAATCTTCTAATACAATATTTCAAACGACAAAAGCCAAAGGCTTATACCAAGAAAACTTACCCTACAAAACCTGATCCTACAGGGTAAGAAAACATCCTTTCAAGAATACAGGACTTTCAAGAATTCTTGGAGAAAAGACCACAGCTAGACAGAATCTTTGAAATGCAAACACCAGAATACATTTGAGCAGCTGGAAGGAGCTAAATGATTAAGAGCTTGTACACCAACAGAGAAGAAGATTTTGCTGCAGAATTCTGTCTTCAAACACCACAGAGAGAATTTAATAAGACAAACACAAGACATGGGGCTGAATTTGTTCTGTTTTGTTCGGTTTGAGGGAGAAAAGAAAAGGGAAGGAAAACAGGAATATAGAAAGGAAGAAATGAGAAATAAGAAAGACAGTCTCATCACTGGAGTGCAGAAGAAAAGTATACAAACAAGGAGGGAAGGAAGCAGCAGAGCAGGCAACTCATGAACCTCACTCTATTTGAACTGGGCAAAAGAGGATTCAATACACAAACACAAATAGTTTGATGTATAAATCATTAAATTCAACAAAGAAATAAGAAAAGACAGAGAGAGAGAAGATGAGGCTTAAGACAGAGGGGAAAAGCCAAAAGGGAAGAGTCACAAGTTTAGGCCGAGGAATTAAGGAGAGACAGAATGTATAAAAACCTGAAACTGAATGAAGTCTTAGGTAAAGAAAGGAGGAGCAAGAAATTGGGGCAGACCACTTCAATTACAGGCTGTGCTAAATGTACTTAGTGTTGACAGCTAGGCGGCTCACTGGATAAAGCGTTGGGCCTAGAGTCAGAAAGACCCAAGTTCAAATCCAGCCTCAGACACATACTAGCTGTGGGACCTCAGGCCAGTCACTTAACCCGTTTGCCTTAATCCACTGGAGAACGAAATGGGAAACCACTCCAGTATTCTTACCAAGAAAACTCCATGGACAGTACTAGCATACTATGGTCTATAGGGTCACAAAGAGTTGGACAAAACAACAAAGTGTTGACTGTATCTTTTCTCTTTTACCATCTCCTTTTTTGCAAAGTGAAGGAGGGTGGTTCAGGGTCAAAAAGAGAAAAAAAGTAAAATATTATGTGTTTGAAGGAAATGCACAATTAATGATCAAAACTGAAAACTTAGATCAATGTCAGTGACCAATAAAAAATCTAGGAGAATGATGAGAAATCATGGTTCTAACCTCTTGGGAGAGAGATGAAAGACTAGAGGTATAATTTTCAGTAAGGTCAATATGGGAATTTCAACCATATATATTTCTTTTGAGGGAGGGACTTTGGGGTGGCGAGAGCTAAGGGGTGGTTACTGGTGGAAGCAGCGATTCTTAAAAAAAGAAAAGAAAAATTGAAACATTTTAAAATATGCAGAAGGAGAAGGAGGAAGTTCAGAAAGATGCAAAGAAGACAATATTAATACTACTATTTTCAATTCAAAATAAAATACACATTACAGATTCATGGTTTTAAGCATAATCTTCTGTTCTTTTTGGATGTAGAAATATTCATGTTTGATAGTTTGTCAAGTTGATAAAAAAAAAAAGAAATCAAGGGTGGGAAGATGGAGGTATTCAGAGGATCTCAGATCCACTCCAAATAAGTTTAGAGATGCATCACTCAAGCAAGAGACAGAAAACTACTTCTAGATTCCCTGACCCAATCCAAGAATCTAAAGAGAGAGAATCCCATAAGCTTACAGATATTCTGAGACAGAAAGCTTCAGGTCAAAGGCAAAATGACCTTGGAACCTTTGGGGCAAATACAGAGCTCCTTGCCTGAGCCTAGCTGTCCCCAAGACCAATTAGGCAGAGAATGCCATGCAGCACCTACTCAGAAAACGAGAAGTCCCTTTTCTAAGCTAGACACCTAAGAGCAACTTCAAGATGTCCTGAGTAGGCCCATTCCAGTACTCCATCCGGGCCAAAAGAATTTGAGCCCAGCCCAAGCAACAAGGAGTGTCAAGGTGTTCCAGCCAGTTAAATATGGGCAGTAGTGGCCTGAACCCAGCTGCCAGACAGAGGTCCTGGGCAAAATCAAGACCTAATAAACCCTGAAAACTGAGATGGTAATTTAGAATAGGAGCAGTAGCCCCTGAGTTCAGTAATTTGAGGAAAAGATGCCCAGCAGAGTTTCTAGCACAGAAAGGTCTTGGAGCCCTGTGACAAGAGGGAGTCCTCAGGCAGAGCCCAATGCCAGAAAAAATCTCAGAATTCCATGAAGGAAGGGCCTAGTTTGGTCCACTGTGCTCAGAACTAGGAAGGCCCTGCCTGCACTATTATATACCAGAGCATGACTCAAGAACAGCTCCTCCTCAATCCCCACATCCTAGATAATGAGTGGATGAGATGAGTAACCAAGGAAAACTCTAAAAACCATGAGGAAATACCTTGGTTTGAGAGATGCCCAGGGGCTAAAACCCGAAGAGGATAGCGACCCCACAAGAAGTCCAGGTAAAGCCTCGGAGAAAAAAATGTCCTGGCCACAGGGACTGCAGGAGTACCTGGAAGAAATGAAACAAGAGATACAGAATGGAAAAACTAGGGAGGAAAGAAAGTCAAGGAAAATTGACACCTTAGAATAGACTGTAGAAAACTTCACTCAAAAACTGAGTGGCCTGAAAATTAGTATGTGCCAGAAAGAAAATGACTCAATAAGACAAGAAATATTAAAATAAAAAAAAAAAAGATTAGGGAAAAAAGGAAAAGCTAAGAAATATTGTATCAAAAGCTACCTTGGAAAACGGGTCAAAGAGAGACAATCTAAGAATTATCAGATTGCTTGAAAAAGAAGATTCCAAAAAAAAAAAAATTTTTTTTAAATCTGGATATCGTATTTTAAGAAATTATAAATGAAAATTGCCTGGAACTCTTAGAAACAGGCAGCAAAGTTACTAGATAAAGAATCCACTAGGCAACCCCAGAAAGAAACCTCAAAACAAAAACTCCCAGGAATGTCATAACCAAAATCCAAAGCTTATAAGCAAAACAAAAAAATATTACAAGCAGTTAGAAAGAAAAAGTTCAAATACCAAGGAGTATAAGGGGGATCACCTAATACTCTGAAGCTATTACTCTAACGGGAGAGCTTAGAATATAATCTTTCAAAAAATGAGAAATAAATATTTACAAACAAAATGTTACAAAGTGTTTATAAAAGGGAGGGAAGGTGAAAAAGCAAGGAAGGAAGAGAGGGAGGGAGGGAGGACTTTTTAAGCACGGTACAATTATTTGAAATCATTTGGTTCTCAACAACCTTGGGAAATAGGTACTATAATTATTCCCATTTTACAGTTGAGGAAACTGGGGCAAACAGAGGTTAAATGACTTGCCCAGAATCACAAAAGTAGTAAACTGTCTGAGGGCAAATTTGAATTCGTATCTTCCTAACTCCAGGCCCAATGCTCTATCCACTGTACCATCAACCTGCCAGAACTGAGCTTTCCCCATCACAGTTTCAATATGTCATAAGTGGAACAAAAACTTAAAAGGGGATTTTGGAGGCATTTTGCAGAAGCTGCAGACAACGGAGACTAAGATCAAATGCTTAATCCAAATTTTACAATAAGGTACCATCATTTGTTCTATTTCCTCTATACAACATGACTAATCTGAAAATAATGTTTAATAGGAATATATATGTAGAGTCTATATCAGATTGCATGCTATCTTGGGGAGAGAGGAGTGGTGAGAGGAAGAAAAAATTTAAAACTTATGGAAGAGCATGTTGAAAACTAAAAATAAGTAAGTTAAGTTAAAAAAAAAGAAAAAGAAAAAATTCAAACTTCTCTGGCATGAAGGGAGAGGCAAAAAATTTTATGCGGAGTCCAGATTTCCCAAGGTGGTACAACCCTAATCTCCACAATATGGAAGGGATAACTGTAGACATTTACTAGACATAGAAACACAAACTCTAAGAGAAACACAGAAAGGTGCATATATTTATTTAATTGAAAGAGAATATGGGGGGGGGGGGAATTCTATATATGTTAACAAGGTAATAATAAACAAATGTTTGCTTACAACTCTATTATCTTTAAGGGTCACAGGAAAAGGTTACAATGACAGAGGGTCTGTGGGTGATTTTATTCTGTTTTAATGGTCTTAGGAGAATATCAAAATAGAAAAGAGAGAAGGCTCTAATGGGGAAGAAAAGTGGAAGAAAGGGAGAGAAATCACCACTGTATATTAGAGGTACATAAGATGAAAAGCATATAATCATAGAAGAAGGGAAAACAAGCATCCCATAAACCATTTTCATCTAAATCAGATAAAGGAAAATTAAACACAATTACTAAGACAGTGATTTCTATGCAGAAATAAATAAAACTCAAAAGAAAAGTGGAAGGGGACAAAGACAAGGAAGAGACAAAGAGATGTCAAAGAGGAAAGCCAGAATAGTTAAAGGAATAGGCATAAGCAAAACAAACTCAAATGCTAGAGGAAAGAATGTAAAGTGAGAATTTAAAGGAATGGAAGAAAGAATAAAAACCTGGGAGCAGGGGCAAGGTGAGAGCAAGAGAAGAACTGCACCCAAGAAGAAACCAATCCTTTCACTTACAGGATCACAAATGACAGGTAAACCCACTCTCTTCTACCACCTTATTTGAAAAGGCACGTAGAACAAAAGGGAGAAAAAAGTGGAAGATGGAGGATAATGCACAAGTATACGAATATAAAAGGGACGAACTCATAAAAAGGAAGAATGTAGAATGGATAAGAAAGCAGTATCTGGGGCAGCTAGTGGCACAGTGAGTAGAGCACCAGCCCTCGAGTCAAGAGGACCTGAGTTCAAATCCAACCTCAGACACTTGACACATTTACTAGCTGTGTGACCTTGGGCAAGTCACTTAACCCCAATTGCCCTGCCAAAATAAAACAAAAAAACAGAAAGCAGAATCCAATAATAGGTTGTTTACAAAAAATACACATGAAACAAAAATTCACAAAGAGTTATGAGGGCTTAACTTAAGCTGAACTTAAAAAAAAGTAGAGGTACCAATCATTTCAGATAAGACTACACTAAATATAGACAAAATAAAAAGATTAATTAGCAGGGTAATTAACTACATTATGCTTAAAGGTACCATAGATAATCAATACTTACTATACAACTAATAGCACGGCTTCTAAATGATTAAAGGAAATTTGGTCAAATTGGAAGAAGTAATATATAGTAAAACTAGAATCCATAATAATGGGGGGACTTAATGTAGCCCCTTCAGAGCTAGACGAATCTAACTAAAAGATAAACAAATAAACAGAAGTTAAGGTCTTGAGCAGAACTTTTAAAAAATTAGAGATGACAGATCTCAAATAATTAAACAAGGTTAGAAAGGAATTTATATACCTCTTAGTTCAATGTGGCACCTTTACAAAAACTGACCAAGTAATGAGATCTAAAGACTTTACCAAAAAATGTATAAAAGTAGAAATGTTAAACATACATGTACAAAAAGAAGGGTCAAAGTGTGACAGGAAATGCAAGAAAAAGACCAAAACACCAATGATATCAAAAGGTAAAAAAAAAGCCTTAATAAAGGCCTAGCACACAAACAGGTATATCAACAGAGATGATTCTAAATATTAAAGAGGAAATGAATGAAACCAAAGTACCATTAACAAATAATATAACATGAAGGAAAGTGAACTAATAGCATCTGCTGAAAAGACAGAATCCTACAGACCTTCTGTCTCCCTCACCCTTCTAAGGAGATCTTAGAACCTCCAAAGTACCTCAAATAATACAGCATCTCAAAAGATAAATAAAACTCTGAGAAGACACAATTAGGAATGAATTCAGGTCAGAAATTAAGAGTTTTATATGCAAAAAATAATCAACAAAGAATATTTTAAAAACACAATTACATACAAGGAAAAACGAATGATGGAGAATTTCTATAAAGAAGTGAGAGATAAATAGATTTGGACTTGTAGTATCTCTCTCAGCCTACTGTCATAGCCCCAAGGTTTTGTCTACTGTCTCTAATATTTGAAAGTACAAAAAAAAAAGTTATTTTAACATCTCTAAACTTGGCAAGCCACCAAAATGTTACTAGCTGATACCATTTCCACCCCTTTCTTCTTACAATGTTACAAAGATTTGTGATGTACAAAAATACACTAGTCATGCTGAGGGTCATGTATTTTTGAAGTCTTAATAAAAATTGTACTGACTTGCATTTTGTTCTTTTTAAAATCTAGACTTACTTTTTTTTCATGTCAGTAAACTTAACTTAGCCTATGTTAATTTTCATGTATGAAAAACAAAGAGAAGTCATATGCTTACAGCTGAGTTTACAAGACGCAAAATGGCCCAGGTATATGGTTACTTATACAGAAACAATTTCTTACATTACGTGATTCAAAAAATTGGAAATTTAATCCCTTGCCTCTTTTGTAAAATATGAACTCTGCATCTATGTATTACTTATTTTACAAGGTAAACAAAAATTAGGAAAAAATTGAATGTTATTTAGAAATGAATAATAAAACCAGAAAATGTGACTGCTGCTTTTGCCCATGTAACCCTTAAATAACAAAATCATGTGCCCCAACCATATCATTTTGATGTACTTTTAGTTCCAGTCCAATTCAACAAACATTTTATTAAGTGCCTACCTCTCTAACGGGCAATGGTAATACAAAGACAAAATTAAACTATCCATGTACTAGAACAGTAGCATCAAATTCAAACAAAAACCAAGGTCACTAATGCATACATAAGGATCCCTGAAGGTCACATACTAACTTAGTTTTGAAAGGTAATGTTTTATTGTAGTTTTATTTACTTTATAAATATTTCCCAATTACATAGTAATCTGGTTCATGCCACACTCAACGAGTGTTGCAGGCTGCATGTTTGATACCTCTGCATTAGAGGGTTTTATAACAAAACATGCAACACGACTCAGTATAATAACTAACCAAACATAACTTCTTTCTGTAAAGTGATTGTTTCCCAAGCATAATTATTATTTTACAAATGTATATATAGATGCTATTATGATTAATAAAACACAAATTCACTTAAACATTACTGAATTCAAAGTAGTATTTTGTCACTGTATTCTCTGAATATATTCTAATGTTTATCGCAAAGTTTGTGAAATTTTTTGATGTTAAAAAGGGGTTCTCATTACTGTAAAAGGTTGGGAATTAATGACATACTTAATACCTAATACCATAATATACAACAAGATTCTGCTGATATAGAAGTTGATTGAATGGCAGACTGAATCTACCACCATTAAGACAATCAATAACTATTATATAGTTCTAATTACCATTTAAAAGGTTAAGATCAGTTTTTTAGAGCTGTTATAAACACATGACCTTGATGACTTCTGACAGTCTCCTACTAACACTAATTGCTTTTCTATAAACTGTGATGCAAATTTGAATTTTTGCTTATTATACATTTAAATTAATCTGACAGAGAAGGAAGGAATTTTTTATTTATCACTATGTTACTTCATGCCCAATTTTGTTTTTCTGGTGAAAGTCTTGATATTCATTGCTATACAGATTCAAGAAAAGTGGTTTTCCTCATCACTGGACATTTGCATTATTTACTAAAAGTCTTGGCTTATGTTGCGCGAGCTTACTTCTTCTGGCCAACTATGTAATATTCTGCTGGATGGGAACACAATGGCTTTTAAAATAAAATTTATCTCTAGCACACCTAGAGTTCACGCTGTACTATTATTTCTCTTTGGGGCTTTGCTGTAACTGCAGAAACACTGCATGGAAAATTTCAATCTTTTTCCCCTCAAGTTACCAAGAGATGGTTTGTTTTATTTGAGGAACAACAAATTCAGTGTCGAGGGCAGGTATGTGGTATAAGAGATAGAATGCTGTGTATGAAATCAGAAAGACTCATCTTCCTGAGTTCCAATCCAGCCTCAGACATTTACTAGCAAGTCACTTAACCCTGGGCAAGTCACTTAGTCCTGTTGGCCTCAGTTTCCTCATCTGTAAAATCTGTAAGATGGAGAAGGAAATGGCAAATCACTCCAGTATCTTTGTCAAGAAAACCTCAAATGGGGTCACTGATTCTTACAAAGCTACCAATTTTGTGGGTGAAGAAACTGAAACTTAAAGAAGGTTAAATGAGATGTCTATGATCACAGGTAGCTAGCTAATCCCTAGTAGAATAAAAATTCCCACTACAACAATCTGAGTCATCCATTCCACTTTGTGACTACTCAAATTGTTAGAAAATTTATCCTTATATTTAGTTTACATCTCTGAAAATACCACCCATTACACTTAGTTCTACCCTCTCAGTCCAAGCAAATCAAATGCCCTCTTTATAATCAACGTCTTTCCTAAAAAGTAGTGCCCCAAACTGAACCCATTCTTTATAGAGGTAAAATGGTGTAATGGAAAAAGTAATAAACTTAGAATGATGAATTCTGAATTACAGGGACCTGAGGTCAAATTCTGGTTCTGACACATTACTCATGTGATTCTGGGCAAGTCGTTTCTCCTCTTGGGCCTGCTTTCTCATTTACAAAATAAGGAGTTTCGACTAGATGACCCCTAAGGTTTCTTCCTGCAATAGTTCTATGATACTATGATAGACCCAGCAGACACCGTAGTTACTACTATTCTAATCTAGTACACTATGACTTTCTTAATGAAGCCTAAGATTGTATTAGCTTTTTGGGAAGTCATACTATACTGCTTACTTTTACAGAAGGGCAAAAAGAGTGGATTTAGAATCAGAGGAATTGAGTTCAAATCTCAGCTCTGACACTAATTATGACCTTGTACAAACAGTCAATCAACAAGCATTAATTAAGCACCTACTATGTGCTAAGCACTATGCTAGGCCTGGGGATCCAATAAAATTATACTCACAAGGACCTTATATTCTAATGTACATATAAAAATATATAAATATAAAAATAAAGTCAAGAAATACAAAGTAGTTACATTCAAGGTGGTTTAGGAGGGAGAGTGCTAATAGTTGTAGAGATCAGGAAAGGATTTATGTAGAAGATGATGCCTGAGTTCTATCTTAAAGGAAAAGAGAGACTCTTGTGAGGCAGAGGTAAGGAGAGGATATTCCAGACATGTAGAATAGCCAATACACAGGTAGAGAAAGGAGACAGAGTATTATATGTGAAGAACGGAGGCAATTTGCCTGGAATGCTAAGTGTGGGAGGGAGAATAATATCCAATGAGATTGGGAGCCAGGTTACACAGGACTTCATAAGCAAAACAGAAGCTTAAATGTTTATACAGAAACAACAGGAAGTCCCTGAAGTTGCCTGAATGAGGGAGTTCACATGATCATATCATGTGTAACCACATATCAGATCTTAACAAAAATTCCTTAGGCAATATTACGTAGGATAGACTGGAAAAGGGAGAGTCTTGATGTAGGAAGACTGTATTATTGCAAGCTACTGCAATGATCTAGGCAAGAGGTGAAAAAGGCCTGAACTAAAATGGTAGTTATGTGAATAGACAGAGAATATTGGTGGTAGAAACGGAGAATTATGTTAACTGACTCAATATGTGAGATAAGGGAGAATGAGAAAACTACAATAATGCATAGTTTATGAATCTGTGAGATTAGATGTTACCTTCAATGAAATTAAAATTTGGAAGCAGATGGTTTGCAGAGGAAAGCCAGTAAGATGTTTTAATTTTGTTGAGTTTAACACAGGGGTGGGAAACCTGCAGCCCTGAGGTCATATTTGGCCTTCTAGGTCCTCGGGTGCAGTCTTTTTACTGAGTCCAAGTTTTACAGAACAAATCCTTTTATTAAGGGGATTTGTTCTGTGAAGTTCAGACTCAGTCAGAGGACTGCACTTGAGGACCTAGAGGGCCATATGTGGCCTGGAGGCTACAAGTTCCCTACCCCTGGTTTAACATGTCTCCAAGGATAACCACTTAATTTCTGTTGGTCTCAGTTTCTTCATCTGTAAAATGTGTGAGAAGGAGATGAATTCTCAGGTCCCTCCCAGCTAAGAACCTGCTTTCTAGTAAAACCTCCAACTCTTTGTTCAAAGTACTATCTGATAGCTCCCCAAACTCATACTTGTAAAGTTGGTTTTTCTGAACTTATGTGATAATTCACATTTATCCCAAATGAATTAGATCTTATTAAAATTGACCCATTATTCTAGGCTACTGAGATCTTTTGGGATTCTAAATGCCCTTCAGCATTGTCTGTTAGCCATCTCTATGAATTTTGTGTCATCTGCAAATATGACAATCATTTCTTTTATGACTGTATCCAAGTCAGTGATAAAAATGTTCTACAACACAAACTGGCATGGAATCTGTAACTAGTCCTCTTTGTATCTAGTCAATCGACTATCCTTGAATCCAACTATCCTGTATTATCCACTAACTCATCTTTCTCCATTTCTGTGGTCCACTAGGTTAGCAAGAGATTGTCAAAGGCTTTGCTGATGGGACAAACAGGCCCATATAATTAAACCCTTCAATAAAGGAAATAAGTGTATTCTGACATAACCTGTTCTTGATAATGCTGTGTCTTTACTTCCCTTTCTAAATGCTTGCATGACATCTTTCTAATAATGTACTCTAGAATTCTGCTGTTAAGATCACTAGGTATTTAGTTTAAAGACTCTGCCATCTTCTTTTTTCTTGATTGTGACTTTTGCCTGTTTCTAATCCTATGGCACCTACCAAGTTTTTCTGGACTTTCTGATAGTAACTGACAATAGGTAAAGAATTTGTTAGGTGCTCTCCTTTTGACAGAGAACTCAACAAGATGTCCATAGATGAAAAATCTGATTAGTACTATATCTTTCCTCCATGCAAGGTTTTCAACAGTTTCCTAAAAGCCCTGTGTATTTTCTGCCCAGAGAACTGCAGTGTATTCCCACAGCAATACTCTTTCTGCTTTTACCTCCATTAGTCATTACCCAAATGCATATCACACTACCGTACTTCTTTCTCAACAGTTTATGGATTTCTTCACAGAGGTATACCCTATGATCAGAAGATCACAGGTCTAGAACTGGGAGGAACCTCAAAAGTCAGGTAGTCCAATTGCAATCTACAATGGTCATTCACTGCCCCTGTTTCCACATGGATCCTTTTGAGCTGGGTATTCTCTTCCATAGCCATATTATAGTCATGTGTCAGATCCTACCTAAATCTCACGTTTATTGTGTTCAAAATTATTTCCTGGTATAAAAGTCTTTAATTTTAGATCTTTGGGGGTAGATCTATGATTTCATTAGTGTTAGTATTAGTAATTCCAAGTGAGGAAACTCCCTCTACCAATGACATCAGTACCTACTCTTTAAGTACAGTCTTAGAGAAATGTCTAGAACGTGAGAAATTTAAGTGACATTTCCAGGGTCACTCACCCAATCAATACCAGAGGAGAACCATAATTTAATCACTCTTGATCATTTCCTGTCTCTACAACACTTCTTTCATATACAACACCTTCTCTCCACTACTTTATCATGGCCCCTTATCACTTTTTACCTAGACCACTACAATGGCTTAATTGCTTTCCCTTCCTTGTGTCCCTCCCTTCTCTACCATGCTCCACACATAAGTCAAAATAACTCTCCTTATGGTCAGATTTGACTATGTTACTCCCTTACCCAATTAACTCCAGTTATCTAGTTTACATTATCGTATCTAGGATAAAAATAGAGTTCTCTGGTTTGACTTTTAAAACCCTTCACAACCCATCCTCCTATGAGACAGTATTGTCTTGCCACACTGGCAGGCTCCCATTCCTGGTATACACTCCCTCATTACCTGTGCCTCAAAGAAACCCCCACTTCCTTCAAGATGAACTTCAAGCAACACCTTCTTTAGGATACATTTCCTGATCCCAACTAGTAACATCCTCCCTCCCCCTACTAGGTATATGTACACGTACACACACACACAGACACAGACACAGACACGCTCACACATTTTGTCTACCATTATAGCATGTAAACTGTTTGAGTGCAGGGACTATTTCATTTTTTGTCCTACCCAGCATTTAGCAGTCTCTGTCACATTGTAAGCTCTTAAGAAATGCTTTCTGAATGATTGATTCCTGACTCCAAAGCTTTCTGCCTAAATTCCATTTCAGTGAACATGCCTGTTTTATCTTAGTACTCATATTTTGTTGTACTTGTGTACCTAAGTCTGAGAGGTTTTTTTGGTTTGTTTATATTTTTATTTGGACAGTCTTTTGTGAACTACTGGTCATCTCTACTGAGAGCCTTCTTGAGTAGTACCTGGTAACCAATCTTTAGGTATCTGGCTTAGTAACACATGTGTGGACTTTTTTTCCTTCCCCTAGATTTCTGGTTTAAAGCCCTCTTCATCAGATTCATAAGACTTCTGGGAAAATATAGTAATAATTAACATTTATATAACATTTTAAGTTTTACAAAGTCATTTTCTCACAACTCCCTGGTGAGAAAAGTAATACAAGTAGGCCTAGCCTTCATTTTACATTTGAGGGAAATTAGACAAGGTGAACTTAGTTCTAAAACAATGACCTAAATGTAAGGCTTGGAGTGTTGCCTACAGTATGTACCAAATCCAGGATCCAAAGCAGGATCTCCTTACTCTAAGGCTTATATATTATCCCACTCAAGTTTTAAGTAAGAGTTGTAAAAAGTGCAACAACTCTTAAGTACTTTTTTAATGACAGCCAATTATTTTGTAGGAAAGAAATATTTTAAATATAATAATGACAATTATTTTTATTATTTGGTAATTCACCTTATTAGGTTATATGTATAGTCAACTGCAAAAGTTAACTTCAGCATAACTAAAAATGAACTTTATCTTGTAATTTAACATAGTAACAAAAGGTACAACTGCTCTACCTGGTAGAAAGCAAAGAGCATTATTAAAAAATAATTCAGAATTTCTTAGTTTGGGGAATTATAAAATGTCCATCTTAAATACAATCCATGTTTTTATTATTTCAAATTTAACATATTTACAATTCTGTGAATCACAATTATACAGCAAAAAAGTCTTAAAGATGATAAACACAGTGACTAATAGTGACTTGTTCTCTACCAGTCAGTGTTTCTCACATATACTGTGATTATACTGTTACATCTTTTAGGCTATCATGAACACTGAACCTTTCTTTACTCATCACTTACATTTTAGAACCTCTTATAGCTCATTCTCCAGTTAAAAATGGATTTTGAGGATTAACTGTGAGTACCTGCAGGTATAAATAGAGGGTTTTTAAATTTTGTTTGTTTTTTATTTGAAATCTCCGAGGCAACTTGGTGTACCCGAAAGTTCACTATGAAATAGTCAAGAGACTGGGATTCTGCCATTAAATAGTTATATGATTTTAAGGAAAGTCACTTTCCCTTTTTCTAGACTGGTTTCCTCCTAAAAAGAAGGGGGTGGGATTACATATTTTCCACTTTCTATCTCAGTTCTAAAACTTCAAAATTCTACTGTGACTCTATAGCTAAAATCTTGATAGTTAAGCTTTGTTCTTTAATCAATTTTTTACCTTGTTATCAAAGTAAGAGACCTAACCCCCAAAAAGTAAATACTAAGTATGTCTGATTTCATTTCAGTGAACATGCCTGTTTTTCACACAAGACTAATGTCTAAGAATTCTAACTACGTAGAGGTAGCCTAGTATGATATACTTAGGTAGCATGCTTACTTAATATAATATGCTTAAGAGACCAAATAGGACCAAAGTAGTTGAGTGTTTTTTTAAAGTTATACTTATAAAGTATCAACCTATTTATGTCAGAATATTTAAAAAACTGAATTTAAGATGAAAAAAATGCCATACATAAATGGACAACAATGACGTGATAATCTCATTCATGATCGACTTTGATTTACAACTTGAATAGTAATTAGGCTACAAAATGTCAACCAATACCAGTACCAAACTTCCAATTAAGCCCACATGACAGGATGAGAAAAATGATAAGAAGTTGAAAGCACTGTGGTTAGATATCCACAGCTGCTAACACTATTCTTCATACATACAGGAAGGATTAATAATTACAAGGATTAAGCTGAAAAGCCAATAAATTCTCCCATGCTAATGAATCAATTACATGTTATAGATCAACAATTATATACTAAAGGTAAGACTCACATTAAACAATACAAATAACTCAAAATGAATTTTTTTCACTCACTGACTGACTGATTCTGATCCCATCTTAGATCCATCATCTGCCTCTTCTTCCGTATCAGAGTCGATCCCATTCTCACCTTAGTAAATGAAATTTACATGAAATGTTGTGCCTAAATTCCATTGACTTTATTTTAAATACTTAGGTGCTATCTTTTTTTTTTTAAGAGATGAGGGCACCTAGATTGAAGAACTTTCTAGTTGTTGAAAATTTATTTTAAAGTTATTACTCCTGAAAAGGTCAATATCTTATTTCTTATTAATAAATTAGTTATCTCTTTTTAAGCTTTTAATTCTTATGTGTGTGAACACATCCATACATATTTGAGTACTGCCTCAGTTGTAGTATTAAAAAGAATTTTATCCTGATTAAATTATTATCTCTAGAAATTCCGGGTCTATTTCTTTTTCTTTGACCAATAAGACTAACATGAAAACTGCCATAAACTTCCAAGAAGGACTTTTTGGAATGAAAAAGGAGAGATTAAGGGTATGATTCTTAGAAATGAAAGGCCACCGAAAAGCTGGCTTCAGAGTCAGAAAGACCTAGATGCAGGTCCTATTTCTTACACATAAAGATTGGGTGATACTGATATAACCTCCTATTGCCCTAGGAAATTTTCTAACACTATAAGTTGGGACTGTTAGAAGAGCTTCCTCAGTGAGTTTCTTACACTAATGAATTCCATTCCAGACAAAATAAATGAAAATTATACCATAAAAGATGGAAGGTTAAGCATATATGGTTAATTATTTGATCAAAGAAGGTAATGTGACCTAGGTGGGTATACAATAGGAAAAAAATGCAAGGATTATTTTGATACCACTATGAAGTGACCAGGTCACCAATTAAAACAGAAATTACAGGGGATATATAATTATACAAATTTATGAAATAGCTGAAAGCAAGTAAACAGGTTATCAGGTATAGCAACTCATATTTCTAAAATTCTTCAGAGCTTACACAGAAATTTGTTCACAACAATCTTCTAAGCTGTACAGTACAAGTAGCTTTTTTTAGTACTGAGTGCAAATACCAATTTTAGAGAAGGGTAAACTGAGGCTCAGAGAAGTTAAAGGACTTGCTCAGGAGCGCAAAGACAGTGAGCAGCAGAGCCAAGTCTCTGGTATTCTAACTTCAAATTAAGTAATTTTTTTCATGGTGTACCAGGCTAATAAGGTGAGTCAAATTTCTAACTTCTCAACAGCTGCTTTTTTGCTGAGACATTTTAGATTAAGTATATCAATAGAGCATTTTTATGTTAAATTAATTTTTCATTATTTTGTATAAGTTGTATTCTATTTTATATGCACATAAGTTGAAAGAAAAAAACTGAATCTCAGCAGGTCTCCTCCGAAACTGATTATTTTATCATGTAAGACACAAATGATAGCCTGAGAGGGAGAGGAAAGAGTATTAAAACTTGCCCCATCTTAAAATCAAAGGCAAGAAGGTAAATAGGAAAGAGAGTGTACATTCATATCAAACTAAGTAATACTAAGTTATACTTAATAAAGATATATGCAGTCTTACCCTCAAGAATCTTCAAGAGTTTTTTTTCTGATAGAAGTTCTAACTGTTCCTGGCAGAGTTTTTTAATTTCGTCTATTGAACAGTTCTAAGGAAAACAACAAACAAATATACATTAACACTTCTAATACACTCTTGAAAACTACTAATATAAATGTCTGGTTAGCTAAATTACTGACTAAAATATTGAAGTCTTTGAAGAGGTTTACATAAGCTACTTCTTAACATGGCAAAATCTAAAAAAGTATCTGAAAAGTGTTAACTAGATAGTGAAAATCAAGTATAAACTTTCATTTATTTTAATAGAACAAACTGAAAAAAAAGAGTAAGCGTTAAGATATATTCAACATTCAATGTATTTACTATACATTCAATAGTAACCTTATGTACAATGCGCAAGCCACCTGATAAAGGAAGTGTTGCGTAATGGTTAAGGATCTAGACTTGAAATCAGAAAGCTCGGGGTTCATATCCCAAGTCTGAAAATTAGTAACTAGCTGGGGGACCTTAACTAAGTCACTTAATCTGTATATGACTTAGGAAATGCCCTAGGACTTATCTAAATCAGAAATGATTTGTGATCCATTTTTGAAGAGATTCCCATACTAGGAAGTCTCTTATAAGACATCCAAGATCCTTCCTGTATTTATATAATCAATCTGATAAATGTTTCAGCATTCACTCCATCAACCAAAAAAGGAGGTTAAACTTGGTTCTAAAATGGAAATGAACTTGAATAGTTTTTCAAGAAAAATATAACATCTCCATTTCCTCCAGAATTGTCTTTTTATATCATGGAAATTCTGGGTAAAGCTAGTCTTAAACATTTTTAAAGAAATATAATTTTCATTATTTTAAAGCATATGAAGAAATCAGGATAGATTCAGAACCTCGCAAGTATTTTAATACATACAGCTGCCTGAGAAGGAAAGGGCCCACAAGTAAAAAAAATATCCTATATATTTATAGTTCTTATATTTATACACCCACACACTGATATGTATAGTAGCATTTTTTTGTTGTTGTTGTAGCAAAGAACTGGAGAAAAAATATCAAATAAGGAATGGCTGAACAAATTATAGAATATGGCTTTACTAGGGTATTACTGAACCAAATGACAAATATGATATACTCAGAAAAACCTTGGGAAACTTATATAAACTCATGTCGAGTGAAGTAAACAATTAAAACAATGATGCAGTGACCAATCATGATTTCAGAAGGCTATTAATGAAGCAAGCTTCCCATCTGTTGGCAGAGAGGTGAAAGACTGGGGTGCAAAATGATACAATTTTCAGATAGAGTCAATGTCTTGACTTGTTTTATTTGCCTGTATTTGTAATGAGAAAATTTCTATATGAAGGAAGCAGAAGGAATGAGGAAGTTAGTGAGTAATAATAGTGATGCAAAAAAAAAAAAAAGAAAAAGAAAAAAGCTCCAACGAAACATGAACAAATAAATAAACAGAAGAGAGAAGAGGAAGTTCAGATGAGGACACAGAAAAGGCAAGCTTTACTACTGTGTTAAATTTTACAAACACTTTTAAAAACCTATGTAACAGAAATTTTGAGTTTCACAGACAATTCTCTTTTCTGTTCTTTGTATATTAAAATGCTCGTTTGTTCACATTTAAATTTTGTCATAAAAATTTTTAAATAAAAACTGAATACAAACTAAGGCAATGCTTTAAAATGGCATCAATAGCAATGCATATGGACTTTGGTATAATCAGAATTTCCTTTATATTCATTTATTCAGCAACTTTGTTCATTTGGAACCTAATGAAGTAGAATTATCACAAATTCCAAATTCATGGGAGGCAAATTAATGAAATTTAGAGGGGAAGATCAGCTATAATATGCTTTAAGTATTGATCTTTTGCCTACTCAGGCTTAAATGATTCCCCATAGCCAATATAATATGATGAAAATAATAACAATAACTCACATTTATATATTATTTATGTATTTATATATTATTGATATATTTAGCCTACTAAACAATTAGCTTACTAAACAATTTCCTGTGAGATATACACTCTAAGAAATACAAATGCTACTAATCCCATTTTACAGAAGAAACAGTGTCTTAGAGAGGCTGAGGAAATTGGGTTTAGAGGATTCAAAGGGAACTTAAAGAGGGAACTTAGTCCAATCCCCCTTCCTAATTTTACAAATGACAAAACAGAAACCCAGAGAGGAGAAAAGACCTGTCCAAAATTAAACAAGAAGGAAGCATTAAAGGTAAAATGTGAGCCTATATTCTCTGACTTCAATCTAATAATTCTCTTTCTACTAGACCACAATACCTCCATAGTGCTCAGTGTAACACAACTTGACCAAACTGTGAGTCAAACCCAGGTCTTAATAGTAAGTACAATGCTTTTTTATATAATGACTCTTGAATAAGCTTTTATAAAATTGGACTTTTGAGTTCTCTTCAGCAGACCAAAAGAAAAGTTTAAAATTACATATATTATTTCAAATTGTAGGACCTGGGGCAGTTACCTTCCTTGGATTACAGATTTACAATTAACTTACACTAGTTAGTCTATGTGCTTTTTTATTTTTTATTTAAGAAATATCATTACTGAGTTTAAAAAGATGTGAAGGTTATTGTCCCTCCTGATAGCCTATAAAATCTGAATCTAGCACTACCATTTATTATTAATTTTTATCTATACTCAGCAACAATTTTTTTTTTCCTTCTTGGCAAGCTTCCTACTTTTCTTTGAAGTACAACTATTTCCTTTTACTTGAAAGGATTATAATTCTGGTTCTCAATTCCTCAAAATAACATTGTACATTTATAAAATATCTTTCTTTTGCTAAGTCTGTAGGATTTCATAGTTAACTTTATAAAATTACTTAAGAGATAGATTATCTCCACTTTTGCAAAAGATCAAGCACAAAGAAATTGTCTTTATCACACAGCAAGTAGCATATCTAGAACACAACTATTCAGTTATATAACTCTATGACTTATTACTGTCATAATATGGCAAAGAAGACAGGATGAGACAAAAATGTTTATAATTCAACATTTTGTATTTTTCATAAAAATGTGAAATTATATGTGGAAATTACACTTGATGTGTAAAAAATTTAGTATATTCCAAAACACGCTAAAATCAAAATAATATCTGTATATCTCAATCTTCAATTAATTAATTATATAAAGGTATTGATTTCTTAAAATATGGTAAAGGGTACACTGGATTCCATTCACAATTTTAGGTTTTTTTACACTAGCATTTACATTCTGGATAATTACTTTACACAATAGAAGTTCCATACACACAATAAAAGCTCTTATCCTCAAACAACTATTTTCATAAAACAAAATGTTTAAATCCATTTTAATGTTTTAAATGTTTTTTTCCTACATATTTTAAAAATCCTTCCTCAGAAAGATTAAATCTTGTCCATTCTCAAGAGCTCAACTGAAGAAAAAAGTCTTAACAGGGTAAGAGGTGGTCTCACAATTCTGGCAAAAACAGTACCTCTCCATCCCTTTCTGGAAAAGGATATAAAATTAGGATTTTTACTTTTTCAAAACAAGAAGCTTATTCATCCCATGTGTACTCTGAGTCTGACAAAGTATATATTTCAGCACCTTTAAAACATCAGGAAGCATCTTCTGCAATTTCTTCTCTCCTATGACATAGAAACACTGCTGAAGCATTTCTTTTTTATCTGCTATGTAGAAGCTAACTGGTTTTAGTGATACAGTGAGGTCCAATCCACCTTCTTCAATATCACTAGGCTCCTCTACTTCTTTCTCTTTCTCTCTTTCCAAAGATGGCAATGGACATTTCATTTCCTGAAATCAGAAAGATTTAGATTAGTTCAGGTACAAATGGTTGATATGCATTAATATCATATCAAAGAGGGTGTTTCCTGAACAAGAGCTTTCTATACTTATAAAATCACAAGTCTGGATTAAAAAAATTAAATGGATTAAAAAAAATAAAAGATGTGTCTTACCATCACAACTACATATAAATCTCCCACTGGAATTAGAAAAATTCAAAGAAGCTAATTACTGTAACAGTCAATTGACCAACAAACATACAGAAAAGCAAAATCGCTCCCTGCCCTCAAGAAGCTCACACTGAAATGAAAGAAAACATGTAAATAACTAGGTATTTGCAAGACATATAACATATATACACAAACACACACAGAGAGTACATGGAAAGTAGCCTCAGGGCAGATGAGGGGCCTGGGAAAGGTCTGCAAACAATGCAGAATTTAGGCTCATCTTGAGGAAGGCCAGGTGAGAAGGAGGCAAAGCATTTCAGGCATGGGGCCGGCCATACAAAGACATGGAGATGGAAATATCACATTCAATAAACAGGAAGTAGACCAGATCTGGACAGAGAGGTTGGACACGGAACTCGTTTACGTAGAAAGTGTAAAAAAACTGTCAAGGTAAGAAGGAGCCAGGTTGTTTAGGACTTTAAATACTGGAGAATTTAAAATTTTATCCTGGATAAAATAGGACATTAATGGAGCTGTAGAGGTTAACATGCCAGATCTACACTTTAGGAAAATCACTTTCACGGCTGAGTTGGAGGGCTGATTGGAGAGGAGAGACAAGGTAGGAGGCCCAATTAGGTTACTGCCAAGTAAGAGGTGATAAGGACCGCTAGGGCGGTAGCTTTGTGAGTGAAGAGAAGGATATACATGCAAAACTGAAGAGGCAGGAGGAAGAGAGCTAACATTCATCTAGCACTCACATGTGCCAGAAGAAACTAGGTGGCTCAGGGAATAGAGTGCTAGGCCAGAAGCAGGAAGAGTGATCTTCCTGAGTTCAAATTTGACCTCAGATACTTGCTGTGTGACTCTGGGCAAGTCAATGGACTCTGTTAGCCTCAGTTTCCTCACCTGCAAAATGAGTTGGAGAAGAAAATGGCAAACCATGCCAATATCTTTGCCAAGAAAATTCCAAGTTGGGTCATGAAGAATTAGAAGCAACTAAAATGACGGAAAAACAACAACATGCCAAATATTGTACTAAGTGCTTTACACTTCAGTCCTTTGGTCCTCAAAACAACCCCAAAAAGTAGGTACTATTATTATCCCCATTTCATACAACTAGTAAGTGTCTGAGGTGGGATTTGAACTCGGGTTTTCCTGAACTAAGGCTAGTCCTCTATCCATTGTGTCACCAAATAAACACCATTTGGCAGTTGACTAGATATGTAATAGTGAGGAGTTGAGAATGAGAGCTGCCTTGTAGGTCTGGGTAACTGGAAGGATCAGAGTGCTTCCGAAAGAAATAGGAAAAATTCAGAAGAAGGGAAGATCTAGAGGAAAAGATGAATTCTGTTTTGGACTTGTTGAGTTTGAGATGCCTATGGGACACATCGTCCAAAAGGCAAGTAGTGATATAGGAATGGAGCTCAGGAGAGAGTTTAAAATTGGACATAGATCTGAGAATAATCTGCAAAGAGATGATAAATGAACCTAAAGGAGGAAATGAAATTACCAAGTGAGAGCATAGAGGTAGAAGAGGGAACAGGACAGAACTCTGAAAGATATCTATGGTTAGTGAGAATGACACAGATGAAGCTCCAAAAAAAGGAGACTAACAAGGAACAGTCAGACAGATGAAAGAACTGAGAGATCAATGTCACAGAAACCTAGAGAGGAGAAAATCCAGGAGGAAAAGGTGATTAAGAGGATCAAACACTACAGATAAGTCAAAGATAAGGATCTAAGAAAAGAAAAAAAAAAAGAATTTAGAAACACTGGTAATTTTAGAGTAGTTTCAGTGGAATGCCAGATAGCAGAAGGTTTTGAAGAGAGTAAGAAGAAATGGAAGTTCATACTTTCTCAAGAAATTTAGTTGAGAAGGGGGAAAGAGAACAATAATTATGGCAAGATCGAGTAAGAATTTCTTAAGGATGGGGAAGGCATGGGCATCATGCAGCAGGGAAGGAGTCAGAAGATAAGTTGAGAATGAAGATCAGAGAGAAGGGATGATGATAGGGCCAATCTACTACAGGAAGACATAAAAGAATGTGATCAAGAGTGCACGTAGAGTGGTTGGCCCAAGGAGAAAGGTCGTCTCTTTACCTGAGACAGCAGTGAAGGCAGAGACAGTGGGAGAAGACACCTGAGTATTATGAGATAAAGAAGAAGAGTTCTGGTTGAATGGCCTCAATTTGAGGGGCAGAGCTACCTCTGCCATCTAACACTTATGGAGAGACAGACAGGCTTATAACCATCATGTTGTTAAGAGTGTGGGGTAGCAAATCTGATTAGGGAGAATCTTGCTATTGTGAAGGCACAAGACCACCTGGACTTCTACTATACTTATTAGATAGGACCCTGAAAAAGTCACCGTCTCTTTGCCTCAGTTTCCTTATCCATAAAATAAGGATAATAATAGCACCTACGTCCCAAATTTGAAGTGAGGATAAAATGAGACAGTGTTTGTAAGGAGCTTTGCAATCCATAAAAACACATAAATGATAGCTATTATTATCATAACATGAATTTGTAGTGGACCTAGTGATTTCTTTTAACTCCTTTCATCAGAGCATGAATAGGAAGAGACAAATGAAAGACATATTTACCAGATATATACACCTTCGGCAAGGGGCAACAGGCAAGAGAAAAGGAATAAGAGTTTAAGAGTAGGGGTTTTTGTAGAATTGAACTGGTTCACCCTAGGATGATAACCTGGAGAAAGAAAAGGGAGGTATGTACTCACTACAGGAGAAATCATACTTCACTAAATACAGTAATTCAAAGAATCATATTTTTAAAGAATATTTTTTTTTCCTCTAAGCTACATCTAGGATCTGCTCCAGACAAGATTCACTGTGTTTGCAGGCAATCTCATCCAAGTTTACCACCCTCCTCCATCTCCTTCACTTCTGGAACCATAATCGAATGAATCTGCCTTTGCTCCTAGAAAAATGACATCAATCCATTCTCCCAAAGCTCCACTTACCATCCCAATAAGTCTCCAAACCAATATAATCCTTTCTTGGCCACAACTCCCCATAGTATCTCCCTCTTAGAGAAAGCAAATATTTGTATCCTCAGTGCTTAGCCATGCTTGGCACATAGGTAAGTTACAAAAATGATTTTATTAAAAAATTCATTCTAAACTGATAATCATAAATAAAGCAATTTCAAACAAAATAGTTCATCAATTCAATTCAATAAACACTTAGGAAGCATCTAAAATGTTTGGCACCAGGAATACAAAGAGAGGTTAACACCTTTATATACCTACCTCATATACTGGCTAAATACCAAACATAGGAACCCAAATAAAATATTGCCCAATTTCTGAGACGACGTCGATGTTCTGGTTTTGTTCTCTTTTAACAGATTTATAATGCCTGTATATTCAGTTCTTAGGGTCCTAGATTTAGAGCTGGAAGGGGCTTCTAGTTCAAGCTACAAGCCGTCTACTTCAAGACCCTATTTTACAATACAGGAAAATGATGCACAGAAAGACTTGCCCTCTGTTAAAATGAGGGAGGCCAAGATGACTTCTAACATCCCTTCCAGCTCTGTAATTCTTGATGAAATTTCATTGTGCCCATTCTGTCATTCAATAGTAGCAAGTGGACTAAAAGATGAACTACCGCTGAACCAAATGAAAGCATGTGACACTATTTCATGGTACTCACAAGGTACTCAGTTCTATGAAGAACATATAAACAATTCCTGCAGACTCCTTAAGAATTGTCTTTTGTAAAATGTTAATTTATTAAAATGCTAAGATCCTCAGAAGAAGTAACTATAATATCTGAATATGAATCAATAGATGTGCAGTGAGTTTCTAAAAGACAGACATCAAACACCTATTCTGGTACTGTTTGCTACCAAGTTTCATCTTTACATTTTAACACTATTGATAGGAAAAGATACAAGGGCTTGTGATTACCATTAAGATCAACTGTTAGTTTTGTTTAGTTGTTTTTCAGTGTCCAACTCTTCCTGACCTCATTTGGGATTTTCTTGGCAAAGAAACTGGAATGGTTTGCCATTTCCTTCTCCAGCTCATTTTACAGATAAGTAAACTGAGGCAAATAGGATTAAGTGACTCGTCCAGGGTGACACAGCTAGTGTCTGAGGCTGGATTTGAACTCATCCTTAACTCCAGGTCCTGCACTCTATCCACCGCCTCACCTAGCTGCCCTAATATCAATTGTCTATGCAAATTTTGTTCCCCAATGATGGTGAGTACCACGGAGACTTTATAAAGTGAGAAATATTTACAGTAAAGATGGAGGTGCAGGAGTTCGAGCTAACGCTGACCCTGGAGAATGCACCAAACACCTAAATATAAGAAGTGGTGGAACGGGTGAAAGAACAGGCTCAGAACCTGCCTGTGTGGCACTGGACAAGTCACTGGACTCGGGGAAGGGGGAATCTAGGTTTTCACATCAGTAAGGAAACGAAGATGACCTCCAAGGGGGTTTCTAGATCGGAAGTTACGGTCCTATTAAGTAAGTGGGTGGAGGACGTGTGAGCTAGTACTGGGTAAGAGTGATACAATCCCTACTCTTTAAAGTGTGTTTAGATGAAGACTGTGACAAGCGCCCAGGGAGTCTACTTCACTCCTCCAAGGGGTGACGGAGGAAGGAAAAAGAAAAGGAGGGGAGAGGGAGGAGAGAGGAATAAGGAGGAGGGCGGCTGGGAAGGTGCCAGGGGCCGAGGTTACCAGAGTAAGCCCAGGGACCAAACCCAGGGACCAGGCCCAGATTCCAACTGGATCCCTGTGACGTCACAGAGCTCCGCGGCGGGAGGAGGGGGTTAGGAAGAGGGGGTTAGGGGGACAGGCCGCCCCACCTGTGGCTGGGGAAGAGGGAGACTCGTAGAGTCCGTGCTTCTCCGCTTCCGTCGCTCTACTCCCGCGGGGATCGGCGCCGCGGACATCGCGGTCTCCGACCGGCCGCGTTTGCGCCGCTTCTCCCGCGAGGATTTCTTCCCCGTCATGTCCACTCCGGGGGTACCATTCGACGGAGAAAGTCCAGGTAACACAAAGCCTCAGCTCTTCCCCAGCGCAGGTATTTAGTGGGGAGAGAACCACACGCTCACCTAGAGCCTCTGGAGTAGCGATGTGACGTCACTTCCGCCTCCATCTCAATTCCTTTCGTGCCACTTCCGGGAGCTTGGGTACGTCTCCGGGACACTTGGACGTGAGCGGTCTTCTTACCGAAGATAGGTCGTAGGTGGTGATGCTGCTGGGTCTGACCCACTGGAATGGAGGAATACGGTGGTCTAAACATGTCACCACCATTCCCACGATAAACTGCAGTGGCTCCCTGTTACCTCGGGAATCAAAAATAAAATCGCCCTTTTGGTATTCAAAGTCCTTCATAATCTGGCCCCTACCTACCTTTTTTGTTTAATTTCACTTTATGCCCCAGCGCCCCGCCCTCCAAATGAAATTTTTCTCTTCATAGTCCCCTAATTTTTTAAGTTTAATAGAGTCAGGCACAAAACTTATTTAAAAAGAATCTAAACATAATGCCATTTTGGCTGTAAAGTATAAAGGTGAAAAGGCAGTGAATCCAAGGTCCGGATTCCAATCTAGCATCTGCATTCGTGCAATTATAAAACGTTGAGTAAATCACTTTTACCTTACACCTCACCCCCACCTCCAAGTACTCTACAACCCTGTGACGCTGTCCTCCTTGCAACTGATATAAGACACTCCAATCTCGATATTTCTGAAATTGTCACAGCGGCTACTCCCATGCCTGGAACTTTCTCCCTCCCTTCCGATCTTCCCTGAAGTCTCAGCTAAAATCCCACCTTCTCCAAGGAGCCTTACCCAGTCCCTCCTTACTTAAACCTTGGTGCCTTATCTAGCTTGATTATCTCCTGTATACACATTATACATAACTGTTTTCATGTAGTATCCCCCACTAAAATTTGAGGTCCTTTCAGAGGCTATTTTTGCCTCTACTTGGATCCCCAGTTTGGCCGAGCACAGTACCTGGCTCAATGTAGGCACTTAATTCGGGTACAGGACACATGGTCCATAGCAATTCTTGTGATAAGCAGAAGCCTCATCTTTTGTGGCCCCTTCCCCCCAGAATCAATCAACTTCAGCCACCTCCATTTTTTCCCCCTTCGTGGTAACCTAATCTTAAAAGTTTAATGGGACAGAACGAAAAAATCTTGTTTAAAAGTTAAGCAATCTGTGGGCAGCTAGGTGGCGCACTGAATAGAGCAACAAACCCGGAGTCAGGAGGATCTGCCTTCGAATTCAGCCTTAGCCATTTGACACTTAACCAGCTTTACCAGCTGTGTGACATTGGGCAAGTCACTTAACCTCGATTACCTTAACTCCCCCCTCAAAAAGAGTTAAGCAATCTAAACAATAATGCCATTTTGGCTATGAAGTATGAAGGAAGAAGGCACTAGGTTCTCAGATCTCCCTTCTAAATGTAGGATTCACTATTAATGCTGTTATGTGATGCAAATCACTTCACCCTTTTAGGCCTGTTTACCTGCCTATAAAGTGAGAATGGATTAAATTTCAAAGGCCTCTTTTGAAAGCTCTACAACTTAACCTATTTATCACATGACATTGTACACCATACCTAGTACTTAAGCAAGTCTTTTAGTGAATGAAAGAATGGTTTTGTGAATGCTATCCTCATATGTTCAGCCAGTCGTCTAACGTAGAAAGAGTACTTGGTCTTTAATACAAGAACACTAGGTTTCAGCACTAATTTCCCATTAGGCATCATTAAAATATGCCTTCATCTTGTAAACCTATTCCTCCTGACTTAAGGTTTGAAAATTTCAGTCAGTGACACTGCCTGGATCTCATGTTTCAATCTTTGCAGTTATCTTTAACTTTTTCCTCTTCTACCTCTTATAGCAAGTCTTGTCAGTTTGATGATCCCAAGGTTTCATCACTAACTCTATTTGGTGATTATTATAGTAGCATTTTCACCCATCACCTTGAGAACAAGGGACTCTCTTAACTTCTGTATTTGTATCCCCTTTGTGCACTGAAAACCATGTGCTTTCTCATTCACTCATCTCTCTATACCAGTGATCTGATGTGACTTTTATCTACGCAAAGCCACTCAATGGTTTTCTACCAAATATAGTTCGAACACCTCAGCTTGGTATTCAGGGTCTTCTAAATCTGTTATCTCTCCTGCTTTATCTCATACTCCTTTTCTCTATACACATCTTCTGTACTCCAGTCAAACTGGACAACTCAACACCACCACCCAGACAGCATGTTTCTGCTACAGCACACATGCTATTCTCAATGGGCCCTTTATTTAAAGCCAACCTATCCTGTAAAGTCAAAATCAAGTAATTTTATGAAGGCTTACTTCAGTCTCTACCACTGTGGCCTTCACATAGCACTTTGTGCCTCTATTTGATGTGTGCCTCCTAAATTGTGAGCTCCAGAAGTGCAAGGGCTGTGTTTATTTAAGTTTGGTATCTTCCTCCACTGCCTAGCAGTGTGCTGGACTTACAAGTGCTTAAAGTTTGCTGAATAGAATTTAATCTGCAAAATTGGGACAATACAAGGAATATAATAAGGCTCAAATAATATATAATGTAAAATGCTTCATAACTATAAAGAACTTTATAAAGATAAACTTATAAACATCCAGTTACTAGAGATAATTGAAAATACTAAAACAGAGCTAAATCTGATCATTACAGTTAATCTCAGTCCCAGAGAACAAGATGAAATAGAACTATGGATAAGCTGGTCATTTTTACTTAGCAGTCTTTCCAACATTAGGACAACATTCAACTAGGTAATACTCAAAAATTACCATGGTGCAAAAACGCATCAGCGATTTTTTTAAATGAGAAAAAAAGTGGCCTCATGAAGTTTAAAAAACAATTTTAAACATCTGTGACAGCCAGGACAAATAGCTCAAGGACACATAATTCTATAATAATGTGCAAATGAATGCATGCAAATTGTAACTAAAATGAAAATAGTTGTGTTAACATACCAAGAAAAAAAGCTTTTCTCCACTAATACATAAATGTAGGCTTCTCTGTTTATGTGGATGGGCATGGAGAGTATAATTTAACCTTTCTTTGACAAATCATCATCAAACCATAACCAGTTATTGCATTAACTTCAGCAATGGCCATATAAAATTCAGTTTATATTTGGAACAAACTGATGACCTGGCATAAACTAGTAGGTGTCAAAATTAGAGAGAAAAATCAAATATTCTAAATAACGTCAGGGAAAACAAGCCTGGAGTGCAGGATTTGGGGACAATTTTAGGTGCCAGATTTGTCTGAAATTATATAGCATATATGAGATTAAGTGATTTGCTCAACATATTTGCATGGAAAACCAACATCTTCTCTACTAATAACTCACATTTCCACAGTGATTTAATGTTTACAAAGTGCTGTCTTCACAACAATCCTTTGATCCCGGTAGTACAAATGTTATCAGACCCATGTTGCAAATGAGAAAATTAAAATTCAAGGTCCTTAAGAGAATTGCCCAGGTCACTCAGTCAGTAAGTCTCCAAGGCAAAATGTGAACCCAGGACTCCTGACTCCAAGGCCAGTATTCTTTCCACTATACCATGCTCCCTTGTCCAATACCTATTTTCTAATACACTTAGTTAATATGTTTAAATGTGTATTCTCAAGCTCTGAAATAAATCAATATTGTTGATAGTTATCAATGAAAATTGGTGAACCAGAATAAAAAGCCAACAACAAAGAATTCTGTGTTGTGTATAAAGGAAAAATACAGGCAAATGACTCTCTCCCAAATCAGTCCTTTCATTCTTCTTTGATTGGGTAGTGATTAAAAACATCCCCTATATTTGTTTTACAAATTTCTGTTTCATCAAACTTCCTTATGTTTATTTGTTTTATACAATCTACCCATAGCTATATAGGAAAGTATCGCAATTCGTGATTAGTGCAAAAATTGTTTTTTATTTGTTTTCCCTCCCACTCAACAGAACTTAATTAAGTTTTACTTCATCCACAGTATTTTTCAATTATATCCAGTCATGTAAAATATGAAAAAAAAAGCACTAATCAAGGCATAACTTTAGGTCCCCATATAGTAAAAACAATTACAGCAAATTAAGGACAAACCTACAGCATTCACTTACTTTAGCTGGTTCTGATACTGAGCCATATTTTTTTATTTGAGAGTCAACTCCTAAAGACTTGGCTAATTGCACAGCATTTGAATCGTCACTGATCAGTGTCCCAAGAGCCACAAGGAGTCTAAAAGTGGCTTCAAGGTCTTGCACAACTTCCAAGACAGTGCTGATTACTGAGAGGCATTGAGCTTTACCTTCAATATTATGGTTTTTATGTAAACAAACAGAATAGTTCAGAGTCAACGTAGCCAGTGCAATATGAATGTTCTTATTGCTGCCTGATTTCAGTTCTATTGCTTGTGATAGTAATGATTCTCTCTGTGCCAACATGAGCCTCTGTCCTGCCTGGCCGATAAAACAATTGCAAAGAGTCCTGAGTGTAAGCAATTGGTTTGCCGGTTTTCCTTTAGGATGCAGAAGTTTGAGGAGGTGACTGCTGAACTGAGCACCTTCCTTTTCATTGCAGAAATTCTCATTCACAGTGGGATGCCTAATTGACAACCGAAGAATGTCAAGTGCTGGAAAGACGATATCTGTATTTTGAAAAAAATACTGTTAGTTGAATGAATCTTAATTATTGTTCCCATGAAAAACAGAAACAATTCACTTTCTTAAAATACATGTTATTCCTAATATACATCGCCACTTTACAAAATGCCTATATTCCTGAAAAATTATAATTTAAATTTTTCATATTTTAAATGTGCTTGTAAGGACTAGAGAGACAACACGGTATAGAGAAGAGGCCTTTGGGCTAAGAAGACCTGAGTTCAAGTCCTACCTCTGACATGTACTGACTTTGTGACCCTGGGCAAGGCATTTGACGCCCTTAGGGTTCCAATTTTACGTTGCAAAGATGTCCTGGAATGGGAGGGGCTGGGGCGGTTGTTCCACCCTCTAACAATAAAGTAGTTCCCTAGTCCTACAGAGAACTAACATTACATATAGATATCACAGTTCTAGTACCTATCTCCCTATTTGGAGACCTTGTGATCTTGAAGACACTCTTGCAAAATGAGAAATCTTTATTAACAGATGTGAGGGATGACCCCAAAATTTATCTTATACGTCACCTAAAAATACAATGGAAAACTGTTAAACTGATTTTCTTTTAAAATCACTAAAACTCTGTCCTGTTATCGATTTATATAATTTTCCCCTTTAAAAGTTTTTATATACCTTCAGGCCAGTTAATGGCTTTCCACAAAGTCTGAAGCTGGTGAGCTGTGGGTCCTTCTGCAGAGCTATTACATGTTAGAGACAGTATCTTCTCAAGAAGTATCAAGTCATCTTCAGTTAACTTCTGTTCTTCAGGCGCAGTCCCATTAAGTTCTTTCAATTTACCTAGGATATGACCAAAAGCTAAAACCATAAATATCACAGGCACATCATTTACTTGCCAGATGTCTGCATAGTATTGTACATTATGGGATGCATTAAGGGAAGAAAACAGTCTTTGGTCTCTGAGAAGTTCCTATTTAAAGAATATTTTATTAACAAGTTTTAAATGCCTTAGAAACTAGAAATATTTAGCACCAGAAAGAATTCTAACATCCCTTCCAACTCTAATATAGTCTATGAAGGTATAAGTCTAACCTGATTCTTATGTTGTAATTAAGTTAAAGTTGTCTCTCTGAAGATAGACAAAATAAGGCGCCAGAAAGTCACTTGGAATATGTTTTACATGCTAATTGTAACAGTCAAGGGCCACCAAGTCATAGAATCGTACATAGGATTTTAGCATTGGAAGGGAAGGACCGCAGAGTCCTTCCAGTCCATGGCAAAGAATAAAAATTTGAGGGAAGAAGGAAGAGTAAGGTTTAGAGGAATGAACTTCATATACCTGTCATTTACCCATCATTTTCCAAGAACTTCTAAAGTGTTTTGCTTTCTATCTCTGCACTTTCAATCTACAGAAACTAAAGGCTCGATCTAAGAAGGAAAAAAAAACCTTGCTTCAATCAGCAGTCTATATTTATTTCCTCCCCTAACAAATCCAAAAGCAACTACATGTTTTCATTTGTATTACTTTCTTTAATCATATTGAGGGAACTCTAGATCTGGTGCCAACAAAGGTCTGAATTTGAATCCCACTGAAGACATTTGCTCGATGGGTGACTACAGACTATCTTGAGGAGTTGACTCTCAAATAAAAAATTATCAACCTTAGTTCCTTCATTCCCATTTTACAGGTACCACATGTAATACATAGTCATTGTGAGGATAAGTAAACTTGATTAAGTTAACAAATATTTTCAAAATAAGTAATCCCTGACAGAATCACTTGTGTCTGTCCTCCGTTTCTAGATTAGCTAAAGTAAGAAGTTTAGTAATACCTACTGAATTTAATGATAAAACCACACTCACCCAATATTTGTGTCAGGTTGGCCTGATCAAATGTGACAGCTTCCTTCTTGGGAAAATATATATTTAGTGTTTTAAATGGATCTGACTGGAAGACACCACTACCTGTTAAAAAAGATTATTGTAATGAAAATTATTGTAAGCATATTTTTAATAACATTTTATTGCAATATTTTTATTCCCAAAATTCAAATTTTCACTGCTCAAAGGATGAAAACAGACTATTTCAAAAATGTTTATAATTTGATAAATATTAAGAGACCATTTTGCTTATGACATATTAGTTACATGATATTTTCCATTAATGAACTAGGGAAGAAATAGAAATAGAGAACCGCTCTGCGCTTAAACTTTTGACATCTACATAATGTGTGACTTTAAGATGACTAATATATTAATAGATTATAAGATAAATTTGAAACAGAAAGCTACTACTATTTTCAAGAAACCTTTCCTGATAACTCCACTTTCTGTGGATTTTTTCTCTTCTAAATCACTTACTGCTTTCAACAGACAAACATCCTAGGGTACTAAAAAGTGGAAGGCAGAAAAGCAAATTTATCACTTGATCTATTGTCTCCTCTAACTCAACAAAACTGGAAAGTTCTTTAAGACAAAAACTGTATGTTCCACATCTTTTTTTTTTTTAATTCCTCATGCTTTCCTAAGAAAGTGCCATGTGCAGCAGGCACTTAATACTTGGTAAGTTTTTAATTTGCCATTTACATTCAGAAAGATAAATCTATAAACTTCGAGCCTATTATTATAACACAATTTACCAGTAATCTGATTGTAACCAAAAAGACCACTGTAAATGCAGCTTATGCACAGTAATTGATAAGGAATGCGGTAAGAAAAATCTAGAAAGAATCTGACAAGATGCTTCAAACTAAGTCGACATAACATACCTTGATAATTGGTGACTCCAACATGAAGGTGGGCATAGGGGAGGACAGCAAAAACTATATTGGAAATCGTTTCACAATTATGAATTTAAAGATTGAAAAGGCATATACTCAGAAGCCTCACTCTTCCAGCTTGCAATCTATAGCTTCTATATTATGAATATTTTCTTTGAAAATAGTGATAAGGCACTGGACAAGACAGGCAAACAAAATTTTTAAAATGAAGTTGATAATATCTTAGCAGACAAGGAATGTCTGGTTACTGAAGTGTGAGCTCAGTGTACAGCCAGACTAGTTAACGCAAAAGTTTAAAATCACCACATTAGAAAGGAAAAGATGAGAAGACACAGCATGCAATTTATAAAAGCTACAAACTGACCTATTTTTAAAAGTTGTTGCTTCTGAAGAAGGCAAATGGACAAAAGTAAAAACATTGAATGTGATCATTTCTCAGAAAACTGATAAAAATAGTCACTAAAATGAAGAGTCCAAAAGACAACTCCCCACTCCTAAACTGTCTAAACCAGGAAGCAAAATCTCTTTGCTAAAGAAAAAAGATTTGTCAGCTATAGGCAAAACAGGTCTAGAGAATAAATTCATTTACAAAACATTACGGGAAATGATGGTGGAAGACAGACTAGCAGTATGGCTTTAAAAAGTTAGAAGGGAAAACAAGCCAATAGAAAACTTGGCATGAAGACCAATTAAGTCAGCTCATTCTGAGAACACAAACAACAGGTCTAAATATGTTGTTGATTTCCATGCAAGAATTAGCATGGGACAAAATACAACTTTCTGATTCTAGTCACCATGGTATATTAAAAGAGCTACCAAGAAGAATGAGAGATGAAGGACCTCATAACAAGTATAAAGGAAGAATACAATTTTGTGGTGAAATGCTTATTAGTCTTTTTGTTGCTATCTACACTCAAGTACTGGCTGGACTACCTCTAAGGATAAAGGTAAAGGGACTTGGAGAATACCTCTTCATAGTATCAGGAAGAATGAAGAATCCTTTAAAAATGGATTGCCCAAAAGATAAAAACAAAAGACAATCTGAAACTGAGTTGAACCCTGATGGCTAAAGGGTAGAAAAATTTGTCAAGGAGACAGAGAAGGACTACTGAATATTTCAAGCTAAATAAATGATAGATGGTTATTTCTAGAGAAAAGTATCAGATCCTCTATTAAAGAATGATCTTCTTGTCCTCTAAGGAATGATGATGTGGGTTCCACAGGGGTCACCAGGAAAAAGGTCATCTAGTAAGATTCATAAGACACAAGTGATGGTGATAGGTAAATCCCTATTAAGGGTATCAGGGTATTGGTCCACCTGACAATAATAAGGTCTTCTATCTTATTAGATTGTAAATTCCTTGAAGGCAAAGATTGTCTTTCATCTCTTTTTGTATCCCCAGCACTTAGCACAGTGCCTGGCACAGAGTAGGTGTTTAATGTTTCTTTAACTGAATTTTCTTGGAGTATGTAACCAGGCCATTACAGAAAACCTCCCCAAACTTTTCAAACCTGATACTACTCACTTCTGTTGATCATACAGAGAAAAAACATATGACAAAAAAAGACCCTAGAAAGCATTACTAAAAAGATAAAGTTTTGGACGTGAAACTTAACACAAGTTAAGGATATAAATGCTGAACTCAAGGCAGAATTCAGAAATGACATACTGGTTAGTGTCAAAATGACAAAGAGGGTGGATTCAGAAACATCTGGGAAGACTTGTATGAAATGATACCAAGTAAAATTAGAAGAACTAGAAAAACAAGTTACACAATGACTACAATTCTGTAAAGAAAAACAACTTTGAAAGACTTAAGAACTATGACTCCAGAGTTCCAATGATGAAGCATGCTACCCAACTCTTAACAGACAGGAAACATTAGATGTGCAGAACAAAACATACTTTTTTAGAGGCCATTCACTTTGTGGATTTGCTTGACTATGCTTATTTATTAAAAGGGAGAGATTGTTTTTAATTCAGGGAATAGAGTCATTGGAAGGATAGAGAGGGTAGCTAATGATGTAAAAATAGAAAAGTTATTTTAAGCATTACACACACACTCTAGAGAACAGAAGAAAGATCGGAAAGAGATACAAACAGCAGGACAAAACTCATTGTCTTTCCTCTGTCCAATTACTCTCTTTCCAATTTCCCTAATACTATCAAAGTTAACACGATCCTCCCATTCACCAAGGGTTGCAACCTCATTGTGATCTTTGATTCCTCACTTCACTTGCCCCACATATCCAATTTGCTGCCAAGTTTATTGTTTCTTCTTTCACATCTCTTCGATGTTCATTTCTCTCCACTCACACAGCTGACAGACATTAAGTGCAGGCATTTATCACCTCACACCTGGACTACTGCAGCACCCTTTGGGTTGGTCTCTCTTCCAAATTTCTCTCCATTCTAATCTATCCTCCACTCTGCTGCCAATGATCTTACAGAACTTGTCTGACGATGTCACTCATTCCTCATCCTGACCCCTCCCCGCACAAAAAAAACACAGTGGTAATAGGTAACTCCCTATTACCTCAAGGACCAAATATAAAATCCTCTGTTTGGCTTTTAAAGACCTTCACAACCTGGCCCCTTTCTAGCTTCCCAGATCTCTTAAACTTTATTCTTTTCCATATAGTCTACAATTGAGCAACACTGACCTTTTAAGGTTATCTCCCATTTAACACTGCATGTAACTTATATGTACATAATTGTTTGCATGTTATGTCCTCCATTAGAATGGGAGCACTTTGAGGCCAAGGACCTTGTTTTTGCCTTTCTTTGTAACCCCAATTCATAGCACAGGCCTGACATATTAAATATTTAATAAGTTATCTGCTGATTGACAGCTTTGAAACTGATATGTTAAATTCATTTAAAAATAAACTATTGATAGAGTTGTGGTTTTAAAAATAATTCTATTTTTCCATCCTTTGTACTTGAAAATGTTCTTTTTCTGTATTTATCAAGTTTTTCCTTAAAAGAAGCAAAAAAATAAAAATTTTTTCAAAAAAAAAAAAAAGATAGTGAACAGAATTTTCATTCCTGGACCTTGACTTAAAATATGGGAATGATATATTCCATCTCAAGCCAGGAGCCTACTAATAAGCAAAGTCTGGTAAAAAAAAAAATTTGCCTAGTTTTACGATTCTAATAAAAAAGGTTATAAAATGAAAAGAGAAACAGAAAGAGAAAAATGTCTATACTACACAACAGAGTAGCAACATTGTAAGACATATCACAGCAAGAGATATACAAAATAATTTGCAGTAAACAAAATCCAAAAGAGGTAGCAATAGTTATATATTGGCTTTAGCTGTACATTCACAGGGAAAATAAGCAATGTAAAACTAGAGGTCCTAATTCAAAGAATTTTTATGGTAGTTTTAACCTATATTGGGAAAAAGAGGATCCAAGAAGAGGTAGAACTTAGCCATGAAAGACTCATGGAAGTAAATGGACAAGAATCACAATGAACGAGGAGGTAGGATTTTTTTGATGATCTTTAAATGAAGGAGGACCCTCATCACTGAGATCACAGATCCAAGCCACTGAAGTGTAGTTAAGTGTTTACTCTATTTTATACTAGTTAAATATGCACTTAACCTGAGTCTACAACCAAAGAAAATAAGGAAGCTTTCTCTCCCTGGATATAAAAGTAACATGTAAAATACAGCAGAAATTTGTACTCCAAATGTACCAATACTTACTATGCATAAGAACAACAAAGAAAAGCATTTTCCTACATTTTAGTTCCTCAATAGTTTCAGTAGCTATTCTATCACACAAAGATATTATACAATATTAAATTTAAAGGCTCGGTGAGGGCAAAGATTATTGCATATCAAAACTTTGTATTATCCCCAGCACCTAGCATTGTTCTGCATACAGTAGGTATTTAATAAATGTTAGGCTTTTCCTCCTACTATCCAGTTACTTATTGAATACCTAAAAATAAACTAAGAAATTAGTGCTAGGTATTTGGAGATGAAATAAATAAATAGTTCAAATGGTCTCTGTCTACCCTTCAAGATTTTTAAATCTTATTGAGAAGCTAAGACTTTAACTGAAAAATAATTATGGGCAACCACTATGTCATTAATCATATTAAAGAGTTTAAAGAACTTTGTGGTCATTGTGGGCTGGTAAAAATCAGGAAGGCTTCATGGTGGAGGCTGGATTGGAACTAGAAGAGAAGCATTTTAACTAGAGGAAAAGAAAGAGGAAGGGAAAACAGCATTACGGTTAGGAGAATGAACAGTAAACACAACTTATGATGAGAATGGCTTGTATAAAATCAGCGAAGTGGTCAACCAAATATCTCCATGCCTTTGTACTGACTATCCCCTACACCTGTAATATTCTTCCCCTCCTTTCCCTGGCTTTCTTCAAGATTCAGCTCAAATCACATCTTCTGCAGGAGGTTTTTCCTGGCCCCACCCATGGAACTAATGCCTTCCCCTCTAAAATTGTTTTCCTTTCACTCTATTTATCATAATATATATACCAACTGATTTATGCATTCTTTGAGAGAATGAAGGCACCTTAAGGGCAAAGCCTATCTTTCTTCTAATCCTCAGTGCTCAGCACAGTGTCTGGCAGATTGTAAACACTCTGAAAAGTGTTTGTTGAATGACTGAGTATGGCAAGATACTATTGTACAAAAAGTGATGATTATTGTAAAAGTCCTTGAAATCCAGGCAAAGAGGTCAGAATTTGATTTACTAAGTAATAAGGTGACAATGTAGGCTCTTTATTAAGAAGGAAAAATAAGAAAAACTGGTTTGGGAAAATATTCTTGAAAGATAATTTTTAAAGGCTTAAAAGATTTGAATACATTTTAAAAAATTTACCTATAAATCGGTCAACTCCAGCTGAAGGTACTCCAGTGCTTGTTGCTGAACCAGGAAGGTAACGACCTGAACCTAAAATTTAGTGCTAGAATTAGTAGCATCTACTCACAAATGATTTTATTTCGAGTAAAAACTGTTTCTTATGTAGTATTTTTTTTTTGCATCCCACATGATTTTTCTAATACCATATAAATCCAAAATACATATACTTGAATAATTTCAGTAGAACCATGACTTCATCCAACATGGGTATCCTAGCACTATTTGAAATAGAAATATAATTAACTGTGAATAAATCCTGAAGGTGGGAATATCCATTTCGCACAATATATTACTTTTAAATTACATTTACAAAAGATCCCAGGAAATCAGATGAGTGACCAATAAGTAAGTGGTTTTTGAAGTGAAGTACTGACTAAAGATAAGATACTATGGAAATGCTTGCAATACAAGATGGAATTTGAGCAGTATTGTGAATAAATTAATGGACATAACTGGCTGCTAAGACAGGATAATACCTGCAGTTGCACATATGATGGATTTTAAGATGAAGATGCTGGTACAAAAGCCAAACATGAGTTAGCTAGGAGACTGAAATACGTCTAGTTAGGACAAAAGGAAAAAATTCAATAAATACTCATTTTTGCTTCTCTTTTTAATCCTAATTTTTAGCACAGTACCTGGCATATTAAGTACTTAATAAGTGCTTGTCGACTTTTTAAAAGGACTGCTTCTTGAAAATAAGAAAAACGAGTCAAAAATGATCCCACATTTTATGAACCTGGAGGAGCTTCAAAGATAGTAATGAGATAACAGAAATGAGAATGAGGTAATAAAAATGAGGTAAGGTTTGCTGGAGAAGACAATGAATTCTGATAATATGTTGGCTTAAGTGACATTTGGCATAGCCAATTAAAGGATATAGCAGAAAGCAAGAAATACAAGACAAAGGAGAAGGTGAGAAGTCAATGTTAGGAATATAGATTTTAAAGAGATATATGAATAGATCATTTCTCCAATATTTCTTACACCAATAAGTATTCCATACTCAGGGGTAAAATATCAACTGCCCTTTACCTGTAAAAGGATCTGCAGCAGGTAACATGTCTGATCCAGAAGAAGAACCTGGAACATAACGACCACCACCTGTAGAATTTAAAACCAAAAACGAAACCCTGTATCATCAAGCAAATTAATAAAAGTTATCCCATAATTCTGCTCTGTAATGTTTTTCCACAAAGTCTGTTTATTTAGGAAAAGATATGTTAAAAGATCAAGTATAAAGAAAACGAACAATCTAGGACAGCTTCCTGAAGATAAGAAGTATTTATCTATAGATCATTTTTTACTTTGTATACACAGTACCCTTCATATAATAGGTACTAAAATGCTTACTGAATAATACATCACTAACCACCTCCATCCCACCCCCCAACCCCCGCAAAAGACATATAACTACAAAAAAAATTCTTACAAATGAAAAGAATTAAATGAGAATTTTAAGGATAAAATAAGTTACACTGTATGCAGCTACAATACCCAAGCATTCTTATGCCTTGACAATGCTTCGCAGCAGGGCTTGATATATGAGCACCAGGGATGGAAAAGTACCAAGTTCTTCAATTCTTAGGTAGATCAATCCTTACTGCTTTATTTTTAATCAAATAAACTGATAAAGTTCAAGAGTCTCAAAACAGATAAAAGTGGAATTAAGATTAATTTCCAATTACAAATGACCCATACTCTGATAATCTTGGGAGGAACTGGAGCTGAAAGCACTAGAATCATTTACTAAATGTCTACTATGGCCCAGATAACTATTATTTCATTTAAGATGAGGTGATGATATAGCCAAGCTCTGGGGCCCTGACTCATCAGTGGGGGGAGAGTTTGGATAAGGATCCTCAGAGCTCACATGCACTACACGTGTCCCCAGAGCTTAGTTATATCACACCTTCAGGAGAGATTCTCTAATGCCACTGCTATGTTCTCCCTCCACTCACATCAAGACTATCTGCTGAGATCATTTAGTCAGCCAGCCTTAAGAAAGGTTTATTTATTAAGGTGGAACATTAGTAATAGTCAGGATAAGATACCAAGTCCCCCACCACCACCACTACTCCCCCACCCTCCCACTATATCCAATTTAAAGTTTGGCGCTTTTGAAGAATTTGTTCAGGGGTAGAAGCTATGAAAAACTGAGTTGGGAAATCTGAGAGAAAACTGCCTGAAATTAGAAAAGTATAGGGGCTGAATCTATGATTTTATTTATATGGGGAACTATTAGATAAGGAAACTCCCTCCACTAACGCAGGTCAGCATCTGCTCTTCGACTTCGTCTTATAGAGTTGCCAAAAGCACTGATGTGGTTAAATGACTTGACCAGGATGTGCCAGGAAATAGGACCTGAACCTAGTTCCCATGACCAACCCTCTAAAAACCTACCAAACACAGAGTAGTTCAGTTAACAAGTATCTTTTTTTTTAAAGAAATGCAAATACTTCCAAAAGACTAGGGAACATACATAAATATTAATTCATTCAATTAGATTGCATCCCTGGCACCTGAGATTATTAATACTTAGGAAACTTGAAATTTTAACTATAAACAAATTTACATCAAGAAACAAATCTGGGAAGCAGACCTGGGTAGGATTCCAGAGTAAGGGCTTTAATGCAATGTAAACAGATCATGCACTTATGAGCTTGGGACAGATAAGCATTAAGAGGTTTGGGGTCAGAGAGGGAATACAGAAAGAAGAGAAGAAAGTTTAAACAAAATTACACTCGTTTAAAAATTCGGCTTAATTTTACCCTTGCACGAATTTTCTTCTTCCTCTGCTTTTCCTCTATCACATGACCTTCTTCCCCCAGAGCCTAAAACTCAAGCTAGTATCACTATTACTGAAGTTCACTTACATCATACATTAAAAGACATTTGTTTGGATGCCCAAAGAACCTAATCACCATTGAAGTTACATGATCTCTATGAGAAAATCCATTCGGAGTTCTAAAGTAATGACTTAAAAACTTGTACAATGAAAAGCCTATTTGTTCTATTTTATATATTTATTCTAATTCTAGCTTTAGTAGGTAACAGACCTATTAAAATGTTTCATTATAAGAACTACATTTCAAAATTTTCATTCCTGAGGTTTTACCACAACTTCAAGGAACCTCATGTTTTGAAAACTTTTTTTAATGAAATAATGATCTGATATATTGTCACATTGAAGACATTTTTAAAATAAATTCTAGATAATCTAGATGTAGTTATTTTTGAAGTAATGTACAGCTGTTTCTATGTGGCAACTACACTATAAAACTTTTAAGTTCATTACTACAAATTCACGTATTTATCAATCTGTTATGGAGCTAAAGTTTTAAAAATAATTTATTAGGTCTCTCAAATAGGCCAAGGAAAAGGAACCCATTTCCTCCCCCATTCGAAAAAAAAAAAAGCCAACCATTACTAATATAAGGTATAATTTGCATCTACCCTTACCTGTAAAAGGATCTGAAAAGTCAGTGTTCACATTTCCTAATGTCTGCCCTTTTGTGTTATCAATAATAAATTTGGCCACTTGATCCAAAAACATAGGATTTAAGTCATTCTTCTGCAAAAAGTTGTATGCTGTCAACCAAGGATCATCACTGGTGTTGTATGGCAACTTATAGGAGGGCCCACTTTCATTGACATCAATGGTAAAAACGTAATCAAATTCCTTTAAAAATAAATACAAAGGGGAAATGGTTTGACAATAACTTTTTTTCACCTTTAGTCTAATGTTACACAAATAAAGAGCAAGTATGAAAAATTATAGATATCTAAACAGCTGTTTTTTAAAACATCAAGTTGTATTAAAATTTTTATCTAGTACCTTAATTTCCTGACTTTTAAAGCATATTAATTTTTTTTAAAAGCATGAATACAAGTTTACCTTATTACTAATAACAGACACTTACATACACTTCAAAGTTTGCGGAGTGTTCTACATAGGTTATCCCATTTAAGCCTCACAGCAAACCTATGAGGTAATTACTTAAAATTTTATTATTTTCATTTTACAGACTAGAAAACTAAGCTTTTCCCAGTCACAAAACAAGCAAATATCAAAGGCAGAGTTTGTTCCCAGATCACCTGAATTACAATTACAACAGACTAACTACTAGGCCTGGAAAAAAACAATAGCTAATATTTGTATAGTGCCTTAAGGTTTGTAACATGTTTTACAAATACTCTCTCATTTGACTCTTACAACAACCCTGGTATGTAGATGTTGTTATTATCCCCATTTTGCAGATGAGGAAACCAAGGAAAACAGGTTAAGTGATTTAGAGCTACAAAATTAAGTGTCTCAGGCAGGATATAAACTCAGGTCTTCCTGATTCCAGGTCCAGCACTCTTATCTACTGTACCACCTAGCTGTCTAAGAGCTACCATTTATATAGCAACTTAAGGTTTGCAAAGTCCTTTGCAAAGCCAAGTCTCTCAAAATGAAAGTTGGCCATAGGCTCATTCTTTACAAATAGGAAGTATGCACAAATAGGAGCTGAGAAACTTATCAGAAATGAAGCAAACAAAACCATGCTTTTTGCTCAATGACATAGGAATTTTGCTCCATAATAGTATAATATTTGTATAATAGTCCACGTTGACAGTCAAAAGAAACTAATAATTAGCCTAAAGGATTATAATTTGACAAATTCAAAAGATTCAAATCCTTCTCTCTGATATATAGGTCACAGATAGTAATGCTGATTGTGCTTATACTGAAATGATATCCTTGTACTGTATCGTACACAGTAAAAAAGTGATAACCCCTTAACTGATTGTTGCATCTACACATTTCCCCTCCACCCTCACTTTTTTTGTACTCTTAAAAATCAAAGGCAGGAGTCCTCAACCACATGTTGACCATGATCAAGTAATTCTGGCTTTTCAAATACTGACCCTTCAGGAAAGCAACCTGTTGGCTACCTCCACATCTCCCTGATTTAAATGCCAATTGCTCATGAAGGGCACTGCAGGTCCTCACTACAAAAATGCTGAGATCCCTGAACTAAGACATAAAAGGCAGCTAAAATTCCTATATCTAGAAAGAATTAAGATCTATGTCAGAAAATGTGAGAGAAAAAATAGAATAAAAAGCATGCTTCATTGTGAAACTTTTTTTTTAAAACCCACACCCCCAGAAATCTACACTGGCTTCTCAAGTAAGCTAGGTTCAGAGATAACTTTCAATTTCCTAAAATTCAGTAATAAAACAATGGTTAACATACTTTTCCTTCAAATAAAACTCTTCCAGACGTTTGTTGATTAGCTCCAGATGAGCCAACAACATCACCAATCTTCAACCACCTTCCATCACTAATACTCCACTGATAGGCTTCAACTTTCTCTCCATCTCTGATTAGGCGTGTCTGTCCTTCTCTAGTACCTTGAATAAAAAATTATAGGATCACAAATACTGAAGAAAAAAACTTAATATTAGAAACAAAGATTCTCAATTCTTATATGAATATGAAAAAATTAATACACTTTATTTGAAAATGTTTTTATCATGTAAAACCACAAAATGTGATTCTAGTCTTAATCTCTGATGGACGTTCAAATTTTACAAATAACTGACAAGATCAGTAACCAAAAAAAAAATTTAAAAGATTATATTTTAGTACCTATTCATACTTTCTAGGCTAAACTGATAAAATACCAATATTCATTTGTGAGGCTATATTTTATGCCACACAATCCTCCCAATACTATCTCTAACAAGGGACAACAACAAAGCATGTTTTTAGAGAACATGTTACATAGCTTTTAATTTAGGCTAATATCACTAACTTTCCCCTAAGCTGAATTTATTCTTAGGCTAAGAATTTACTTTAATTTGAATCTATTTATATTTTAAGCCTGTCAGCAGAGTAATTAATTCAACTAATATTAGTTGGTCATGTTCTAAGGGCTTGTAAACAATAGTTTAAGAAACTATGTAGACAATCTACACACAAAGCAATTAGTGAACAAAGAAGCCTTAACAGGAAAGAGCCTCAGAACTAGTCCACAAGACCATCAATTCTATGGGTGAGGAAAACAAGGCCCAGAATGATTTATGTGACTTGCCAATGGTCTCACATCAACTAAGAGCTAAACTATCACATACTAAGAGCTAAACTATCACATACTAAAGTGATAAATTTGGTAAAGATACAAGCAGAACGTTCCTCAAAACAATTAAGTGATACATGATGTCATCATTTGCCATGTGCAATGTCTGTAGTAAAAAAGAACACTTTTGCCACAGAGATTCACTTAGGAAAAAAGAAAATTAGGGGACTACCTACTATGTATATATGGCACTGCTTGATTACATAATTTCTTATATGGTATAAAATGAAGCATTAAAAATGAAAATAAATGAGACAATTTTATTCATCCTTTCATCTCCCCATAGCATCTTGCACCCAGAGAGAAGAGTTGTAACTTAAAATCTAGTCTTAAAGTTAAGCTACACAGATAAATAATACAAAATCAAATGCGCCATCAAGGAGATACAACAAAGGATCACATGAGAGTACAAACAAAACCACCAGAGGTTGCATGGTGCAAAAGAAAAACATTCAAATCAGTAAAATTGGGGTCCTTGGGCAATTTCTCCTCTCTGGATTTCAGTTTCTTTAATTGCAAAAAGAGAGGAATGAATGGAATTGTCTCCTACATATGTTTAAGGTCTAATGATCTATGAACCTCAAAGTGCAAATAACTCCTGAGGAAATTTCTCTCAGAGGCAATAAAATCTTACACTACCCAATTTCTAGACTTCTCGTTGGATTTTTGACAGCAGGATATTGCTGTTTTTACTGAGGAGAGGTCACTGGAGAAAACAGGCACACTAATTCACTGCTGGTAGTGTTAAAATTTTCATGTCTGTTGATATTAAGTTCAAAACAAAAAATTTAAGAACTAAAATCCTGTACCATCGATACCCTTATTATACTAAAACTAGTAGTATATGTGTGTAATTTTTTTCTAATTTCCTTCTTAATAGGCTGGCTTTGAATAGTTTAGCTATATATTCTTGGGAAAACAATAGGGTTCTAGCCCAAGAATTTTTTTAAAGTTATTATTGTTGTTAAGTCATTTTTCAGTCATGTCTGACTCTTCATGATCCCATTTGGGGTTTGTTTAGTACTTCAGTGTCGAAAGCAATAAAAAAATCACGAAACGTGCGTTTATATTTAGTAAGTTTTTGTGTCCTCAGAGACATGTACCAAGACAAATGAGGAAATTTATTTATTAGTGTTCTTTTTACTTAGTACGAAATCTCAAATTAGTGATTAAGAGCTACTATTTGGCAATTCAAGTACAATTCTGAAAAATTAACAAAGTCACCTCCATATGAATTATCCATAATTCTTCCACAAAAGACAAAGATTTTTTGCCCAAGAAACAATATTTACCAGGTTCGTTCAGATGCTCTCTTCCTGGAAGCTGCTCAGCGTCAATATCCCCCAAATCACCAGTTTTTGAATCAATAGTTGCCCGAGAAAGTTCATTTTCAAAGGCCTGAAGTTCTTCAGGACTGGCTATCCGTTCCACTGATTCTGTAAACACTCTGATAATGCCATCACTGTAAAATAAATAAATAACTGAACTTAGTTTACTTCATGTTTGTGTATGCTGACAATTTCATGGATCAAAAATGTAATGCTGCAAAAACGTAGACATTTCTAAAAAGTTGACAAGTAAAGGGCCAAACTGGTAAGAACGTATATATAATACACAGATATTTTGTTATTAAAGAGCTAAAATTAATGGGCAAAAATGCAAGAGCATTTTAATAGTCTCGATGAGCACAGCTCTGGGAATTTATACCTTTTATTATTTTCTAGACAACTGAATAGGCAGAAAACCTGTTTATATGTAAAATTTACAGAAAAAATACATCCTTTCATTTTCAAACACAAAGTTTGATTTCAAACCATACTGATATTACAAACTCAGACGTGAATATTTACTGATTACCACAAATCTGAAGCTTTACCACAATTTTTTTAAAGGAAAAAAAATCCACTTTCATAGAGGTTTCATGGTATACTTCAGAGACTAGGAATCAAGACATCTAGGTTCAAGTCCCAGATCCCACTATAATTGATCATTTGATTTTAGCTCTTTATCCTTTCTAAACTTCAGGTTTTTAACCCGCATAGAAGAGAGATCCCTAAATATGCGTAAAGAGAAGTTACTTTCCATTTATTTAATCTTAGAGATCACTATCAAGGGAGCTCCAATGGAAATGAACAAGTAAGAAAGGACACACTCTCCTCTTTTTCAGACAAGGGAAAATCTGGGGAAGGGAGATTATAGTGATGACAACTTAGAAATATTAAGGTTTTATCAGGTGGATCTTCTTGTAGCCCCAGATTTACTGACTGGAAATCTCTGGATTGATATGAAGATCCAGACTGAAAACTGCAAGATTCCTAAATCTATTAGATCACTCACTATTTTGATATGACTAACCAATCATTTTTTCATGTGAAATTACCTTCAATTTCTAAAAGATTGTTTAGCAGATTTTGCATGTAATTTTTCTTTCTGAAAGTATATCTGTTCTCCAAAATGTTTTCCAACCTTACTGTCAAATCTCATCACCCCCCTTCCACGATATTTGCTATCTACATTTAACACCAACCTCTTTACTATCTTCAATCTTTCCCTCTATCCTCAAAGATGCTTAGTAATTTCAGGTACTTTAACAATAAAAATCCCCAGTCACTTGACCCTGCTCTCCCATTTGTTTTACTGTTAAGACTAAATTTCTTGCAAGAGTGATTTATTCCTCTTTGCTTCTAATTTGTCACCATTTACTTCCTCCTTAACTGCTCCCTACTATTTTTTAATCTCCTTTCTTTTGCCGTCACTACCCTTGGGTTACCAAACCAAATCGAAACTCAACTGAATTTTCTCAATTCTCTTTCTCCCTGACATGACACAAGCCCTTTTAAACTCTTTTTCTTACAAGAAATAACATTATCTTGATTCTAAGTTTCTCAACTACTCTTTCTTGGTCTTCATATTTTACTTTTTCTTCATCCTGTCTCCTATCTGTAAAGGTCTCAGGATCACAGGATTTAAAGACGGAATGGAACTTAGGAGATCATCTTGTCCAATGTCTTCATTTCACAGATGAGGAAACTAAAGTATTAATAGAGGTGTGATGTGAGGCAGAGTCTTAATGCTTCAAATTCAGTTTTTTCTACTACATCACAAGGTTCTTGGTCTTCTGCTCTTCTCCCTTTGCCATCCCTCCCCGAGGGCACTGCCCTAGGTCACACAGTAAGTGGCCAATCTGGAATTTGAACCTAAGTCTTGTCACTAATTCCAACACTCTTTCCACTTAGTTACTTTACCTGATGATCGCTACTTCACCTGAGATTCTTTAAGTCTATGTTCCAATCCTATTTCCTGTGTGTAAGATAATTTTTATGTACTTGATCTATTACCATATTAACCTCAGTAAGTCTAAAATCAAACTCACATTTTACCCAAAATTTGCCTCTTTTCCTGATTTTCCTATTTCTTTTACTAGCATTGTCACTCCTAAAATAACCCAATCTCTAAACTTTTTACTCATCCTTCTTAATACAGTCAATGCCCAAGTTCTTTTTTCCTTTGAAGTGTTTCTAATAAACAATTCCTTCCTTTCAATTCCTGCAGTTACAATCAGTAGAAAAGGACTCTAAATGGTGGTGGTTAAATAAACAAAGGTTCTAGTCCTGACAACCAAAAACTAGCTGTGTATTCTCAGCCAAGTCACGTAACCTCTGTTGAGTTTTATTTTCTTCATATGTAAAACGAAGGGGTTATTTCCAACAAAAGGCTTGGACATACTGTAGTGGAGATTAACAATTCAAGTAATAATGGGCAGACTAGATGACGACTTTGGTACCTTTCAAATCAGTGATTTCTATTATTCTAAATACTTCTGTCAAAGTTTCAAGGCTTTCAATAATTCAATTGCATTTTACTTGTCCAAACGGGTTTCTCAATACTCTCTTATGTATAATTTCTACTTCACTAATGCCTGTCTCTTTACTGTCCCCCATATATATCACTGCTCACTTCCAACTCACAACTTTCCACATTCTGTTTACACCAGAAATGCCTCTTTTATCATTCAGGACTATATAAATTCAAGTCTCAGTTATTCCACAAAGTCTTATTTAACCCATACTAATCTATAACCCATACTCTAGCCCATATTGATCTCAAACTTTTAAAATGCCTTTTTTCACCATCTGTACTGCATAATTCATTTTTCAAGAATATTGTTGTGCCAATATACTACACAAAGTATAATAATGCTCTTTTCACTAATTTTCAGGTATATTTTTGTTACCCTAATTCTTGATTACTTGAGCAAGTCTTATTATGTTATTACATCTCAATACCTAATGCAAGTCTAAGCACACTGTAAATGCTTAATACTTTAAACTGCTATTTGAATACCTTGCACCAACCACAATGTCACCATTTTCTAGCACACAGCAGCACCAAATAGACTGCGCTGGAAGTCTGATAGTTTGAGCACATTCTCCTTGTTTCCAGATTCTCAGAGATCTGTCTTCTGCTGTTGTCACAAAATCTGAAATTAACAGAGGAACAACTAGCTATAATAACTAAGATGAATGAACACTTACATATAAACAATGCTCTCCCTGCCTTCCTCCCTTCCCACCCTCTTCGTTGAGATGGCAAGCAATTTGATATACATTATACAAGTGTAGTCATACAAAACATTTCTCCTCATTGAGACGGCAAGCAATTTGATATACATTATACAAGTGTAGTCATACAAAACATTTCTCACATTAATCATGTTGTGAAAAATAATATAGACAAAAAACCCCTCAAGAAAAATTTAAAAGTAAAGCATGCTTTAATCTGTATTCAGACACCATCAGCTCTTTCTCTGGGGATGGATAGCATGTTTCATCATAAGTCCTGCAGAGATGTCTTGGATCCCTGCACCACTGAAAATAGCTAAATCATTCACAGCTGATCATTTTACATTATTGCTGTTGCTTTGTACATGGTACATTTCACTTTGCATCAGCTCAAGTAAGTCTTTCCAGGTTTTTCTGAAAGCAATCTGCTCACCATGTCTTATAGCACAACAGTATTCCATCACAATCACATACCACAATTTGTTCAGTCATTCCCCAAATGATGGGCATCCTACCAATTTCAAACTTCCTGCACCAGAAAAGAACTGCCATAAATATTTTTTATAGATAGGTCCTTTTCTCTTTTGTTTTTGATTTCCTTTTGGACACAGACCAAAGAGTGGCACTGCTAGGTCAAAGGGCATTCATGGCTTTATAGCTCTTCGGGTATAGTTTCAATTGCTCTAAAGAATGGTTAAATCAGTTCACAATCCCACCAATAGTGCATTAATGGTTCATTTTTTCCACATCCCCTCCAACATTTTTTATTCTCCTTTTCTGGCCTATTAGCCAATCTAATTTAGGTATGAGGTAGTACCTCAGAATTGTTTGAATTTGTTTTCCTCCAATCAAAGCGATTTAGAGCACCTTCGCATATGGCTATAGATAGCTTTTTGATTACTTCATCTGAAAACTGTTCAAATCTCTTGATCATTTATCAATTGGGGAACAGCTCCTATTTTTATAAATTTGATTCGTTTCTCTATGTATTTGAAAAATGAATCCTAAGAAAAAAACTTGGTTCAAATTTTTTTTTTCAGTTATGACTGGTGAAATCCATTTCCCTCCATCCTGTTTCTCCCACCCATTTATTCTATTCTCTCTCTCCTTTCATCCTGTGTCTCCCCAAAAGTGTTTTGTTTCTGACTACCACCTCCCCCAATTTGCCCTTCCTTCTATCACTCCCCAGCCCCCTGCTCCCTTTCACTTATTCCCTTCCCCTTCTATTTTCTTGTAGGGTGAGATAGATTTCTATACCCAATTGAATGTGTATGTTATTCCCTCTTTGAGCCAATTCTGATATGAGAGTAAGGTTCACTTACAACCCTTCCACTGTAACAGCTTTTTCTTGCCTCTTTTGTGTGAGATAATTTTCCCCATTCTACCCCTCCCCTTCCCTTTCCCCCAATGCATTCTTCTTTCTCATCCTTTTTTTTTTAGATACCATTCTTTCATATTCAGCTTACACCTGTGCCCTCGGTCTATATATATTCCTACCCTAATAATGAGAAAGTTTTTACGAGTTACAAGTTATCATCTTCCCACATAGGAATGTAAACAATTTAACCTTATTAAGTCCCTTATGATTTCCCTTTCCATGCTTCTTTTGAGTCTTGTATTTGAAAGTCAAATTTTCTGTTCAGCTCCAATCTTTTCATCAAGAATGCTTGAAAGTCCTCCAATTTCACTGAATGTCTGTTTTTTCCACTGTTTTACTGCACGGGTGATTCTTGGTTGTAATCCTAACTCCTTTGCCCTCTGTAATATCATATTTCAAACCCTCCAAATCCTTTACTCTAGAAGCTGCTAAATCTTGTGTTATCCTGACTATGATTCCACAATACTTGAATTCTTTCCGGCTATTTGCAATATTCTCTAACCTGGAAGCTCTGGAATTTGGCTATAATATTTCTGGGAGTTTTCATTTTGTGACCTCTTTGGAGGTGAACAGTGGATTCTCTCAATTTCTATTTTACCCCCTGATTCTACACTATCAGGGCAGTTTTCCTTGATAATTTCTTGAAAGATCACGTCTAGGATCTTTTTTGATCATGGCTTTCAGGTACTCCAATAATTTTTAGATTATCCCTCCTGGATCTATCTTCCAATTCATTTATTTTTCCAATGAAATATTTCATGTTGTCTTCTATTTTTTCATTCTTTTGATATTATTTTATTGTTTCTTGATTTCTCATAGTCATTAGTTTACATTCTCTCAATTCTAATTTTTAAGGAATTATTTTCTTCAGTGAGCTTTCCATTTGGCCAATTCTACTTTTTAAGGAGTTTTTTTCTTCATCGAGTTTGTGTCTCTTTTTCTATTTGGCCAATTTTACTTTTCAAGGCATTCTTCTCCTTACTGGATTTTAATAACTCTTTTACCATTTGGCCTAGTCTGTGGGGTTGTTTAATAGTATTTATTTTTTTCCCAATTACATGTCAAGACAATTTTTAGCATTCATATTTTACAAGAATCTGAGTTCCAAATTTTTCTCCCTCCTTTCCCTCCCTTCTTCCTAAAAAGGTAGGCAATTTGATATAGATTGTACATGTGCTATCATGTAAAACTTATTTCCATAAGTCACAGTAGTGAGAGCAGAAACAGATCAAAAGAAAAAAAAACACAAAAAAGATAAAGTGAAAAACATATGCTTCAATCTTCACTCAGAGTCCACCAGTTCTCTATCTGGATGTGGTTGGTATTTTCTTGCATGAGTCCTTTGTATTTGTCTTGGATCATTGTGTTGTTGAGAAGAGCTGAGGCATTCATAGTTCATCATCACACAAGGTTGCCGATACTGCCTGATTCTGCTCATTTTGCATCAGTTCATACAAGTCTTTCTAGGTTTTCTGAAATGTGGCTATTCATCATTTCTTTTTCTTTCTTGCATTTCTTATTGCATAATAGTTTTCCATTACATTTAAATAACAAAGCTTGTTCAGCTACTTCCCAATTGATAGGCATCCCCTCAATTTCTAATACTTTGCCACCAAGATAAGAATTGCTATATCTTTGCACATGTAGGTCCTTTCCGGTTTTCTATGATCTCTTTGGGATACAGATCTAGTATTAGTGTTGCTAGATCAAAGAGTATGCACAGTTTGGTTCCCCTGTGAGTATAGCTCTAAATTGCTCTCCAGAATGGTTGGATCAGTTCACAACTCCACCAAAAGTGCAATACTGTTCTAATTTTCCCACATCTTCTCCAACATTTATCATTTTCTTTTTCTGTCCCATTAGCCAATCAAATAAGTGAGAGGTGGTACCTCATAGTTGTTTTAATTTGCATTTCTCTAATCAAAAGTGATTTAGAGCACTTCTTCATATGCTTATAGGCAACTTTGATTTCTTCATCTCAAAGTTGCCTGTTCATATCCTTTGACCACTTATCAATTGGGAAATGGTTCATATGTATATTTGAGAAATGAGGCCTTTACCAGAGACATTTGCTGTAAAGATTGTTTCCTAGCTTTCCTTCTAATCTTGGGTGCATTGGTTTTGTTTGTGCAAAAGCTTTTCAATTTAGTATAATCAAAATTATCTATTTTATATTTCATAATGCTCCCCATCTCATTTAGTCATGAACCTGTAACTCCCTTAACTTCTCCTCTAAGATTTTGGAGGCTATACTACTTGGTGTATATATGTTTAGTATTGATATTACTTCATTGCCTATTGTACCTTTTAGCAAGATGTAGCTTCCTTATCTCTTTTAATTTGGTCTCTTTTTGCTTATGCTTTGTCTAAAATCAGGATTGCTATCCTTGCTTTTTTTTTTTTTTTACTTCAGCGGAAGCATAATAGATTCTGCTCCAGACTTTCGCCTTTAGTCTATGTATATCTCTTTGCTTCAAATGTGTTTCTTGTAAACAACATATTGTAGGATTTGGGTTTTTGATCCACTCTGCTGCCTACTTCCGTTTTATGGGAGAGTTCATCCCCTTCGCATTCATGGTTATAATTACTGCATATTTCCCTCCATCCTATTTTTCCTCATTTTTCCTCTCTCTTTCATCCTTTCCCTCTTCGACACTGTTTTGCTTCAGTCTATTGCCTCCCCAAGTCTACCCTCTCTTCCTCTTTTACTTAATCTCCTCCCCCTCTACTTTCATGTCAGGTAAGATAGATTTCTATATTCAACTAATTGTGTATATTCTTCCCTTTGAGCCAATACTGATGAGAGTAAGGTTCAAGAGATGCCCATCATCCACCCTCCCATTCATCCATCCATTCTAATAGGTTTTTTGTGCCTCTTCAGGTGAAATAATTTACTCCATTCTATTTCTCCCTTTCTCCTGCATCCAGTGTATTCCTCTTTCTCATGTCACTCCCTCAAATTCACCTCATACTTGTACCCTCTATGTATATTCTTTCTAGCTGTACAATTCATGGCATAATTTAAGAATTACAAGTATCATCTTCCCATGTAGGGATGTAAACAGTTCAAATCCATTGAATCTCTTGGGTTTTTTTTTCCCCTTTTTAGGCTTCTCTTGGGTCCTGATATTGAAGATAAATTTTTTTGTTCAATTCTAGTCTTCTCCTTATGAAAGCTTAAAATTTTTCTATTTCATTAAGTGACTATTTTTTTCCCTTGAAGTATTAAGCTTAATTTTGCTGGGTGGCTGATTCTTGGTTGTAGTCCTAGTTCCTTTGCCTTCTGGAATATCATGTTCCATGACCTCTAATCCTCCAATGTTGCAGCTGCTAAATCCTGTGTAATCATGATTGTGGCTCCCAGATAGTTGAATTAGTTCTTTCTGGCCACTTGCAGTTTTTTCCTTGACCTGGTAATTCTGCAATTTGACTATAATGTTGTTTGGAGTTTTTATTTTGGGATCTCTTTCCTGAGGTCATCAGTGGATTCTTTTAATTGCCTATTTTACCCTCTGGTTCCACCCATTCTGGTTCTTTTAAGGTATTACTTTATTCACTGTTTTTTTTGTGTCTCCTTTACCAAGCTGTTGCCTCCTTTTTCATGATTTTCTTACATCACTCTAATTTCTCTTCCACCTCTTATATGATTTTCAAAATCCTTCTTGAGCTCTTCCATGGCTTGAGACCGATTCATATTTTTCTTGAAGGCTTTGGATGTTGGAGCTTTGACTTTGTTATCTTCTTCTGAGTGTGTGTTTTGATCTTCCTTGCAACTTTCTATGGTCAGAATTTCTTTTTCTGTTGTTTGCTCATTTTTCCAGTTTATTTCTTGACTTTTAACTCTTCTGTTAAAATGGGGCTCTACTTCCAGGGTAGAGGGCACACTGTCCCAAGCCTCAAGGGTTATATATAGCTGTTTTGGGAGATACTTCTAGGGATTTCTAAGTTTTCAGACCAGGATCCCTGTTCCACTGTAGCTGCAAGCTCTGGTATGCTAGTACTCCTCACCTTGGGACTGCCACACAAGACTGCAATCCAGATCTGAGTACAGGCAAAGCAACAGAGTACTGGCCCCCAGTACCAGGAAAGAGACCGCTATTATCTCCTGATCAATTGTTTGACTCCCTTTACCATCTGTGGGCTGAGAGCTCCAAAAGCGGCTTTTGCTGCTCTTGATTCAATGGCTCCCAAGACCTGTTCCTGATTTGTGGGGGCCCAGTTTATGCTGGCACAGCTTGCACTGGACTGTTCTCCACTCTCACCCAGGTGTGACAGACTTTTCCTGCTGATCTCCTAAGCTGTCTTTGGCTAGAAAAGTATTTCACCCTGTCGTTTTGTGGGTTCTTGTGGGTACAGCTTCTTGAGGGATTGTTTTATGGCATTATTTAAAGGCATTCAGAAAGGTTTCGTGGAGATTTCAAATAAGTCGTTACCTTTTCTCCAGCCATCTTTGCTTCACCTATTTTTTTTCTACTCTTCTAATTAGACTAGGCTCCTTCCCTTGGGTTCTGGTGTATATGGGCAAGACATGGCTAATACAATGACAAATGAGTCTATAAAAGTGGCCCCTGAATTCCAGAGTGATTCTGCCAAGCACTGGGTTTATTCTAGCTAATCTACTCATAACTGGCATAACCAGAGGTATCTAGGATGTGCCTCTGTAAAAGCCTTAGCTCTCTTTGTCCTCCTGAAAATAGATATCCTAGCATTAACTAGCTGGAACAAGCCAAAAATTCTGGATAAGGCAGTTCTCTCCTGGAAACATACCCTCAATAAGACCAGAACCAATAACTGAAATTCAAGTGGCAGGAGATCGTCAGGGCCAACCTAATGTTCTCAATATTTCTTAATTATTCTCAATTTACTCAATATCTTTTGTCTATTAGTTCACTTTGTATACAACCGATAAAGCCCATAGTCAGGTCAATTTAGTACTGAGTTCTTTCTTTGTTCCCTGAACTCTCGGACCAGAACAGCAGATTTACATGATAATTTATTTCCCAAGTATAATGAAAATGTACCATGCCCCTTCATTTCACAGTCCACATTTCCAGCTATTCCATTGGAAGGCCATGGATCACACCAATAAATCAATCATAGCATTTTTTTCTGAGGTCTAAGATCTTTTAATGTTGCAATTAATCATTACCTTGCATTGATATACAGAACACCTTTCTCTGTCAAGAGAATGAATTATTAAGCAGGATATGAACTTACTAAAATATCAAATAACTCGTTATTAAACTTTTTTAAGAAGCTATTTTATGAATGACGTCCGTTACTATACTTCTCTAGTTATAGCATAAGAATCTTACCTTTACAATTTGGGAAAACAGATATACTATAAATATAATTTGTATGCCCATAAAATACTTCAAGACACTCTCCAGTGATTTGCCATCTTCTAATGCTGGCATCATTTGCACAGGAAAGAAATTCTGTTTCATTTAGAATTGCTAAACCTCTCACACAGTCTTCATGACCTTCGTAAGGAAAAAAAAAAATTAACAGTGTCAGTAATTTGATTACTCTCTATTATTATATGTTATTTATATAATACATTAAAGTATAGCAACAACTGATCTACAGAGATTTTAATCTTTGAAAAGACAAATGAATGAGTTTGCATTTTAGTCTTGACAATCCATCAGAAACCTTACATATACTTCAGGTAAAATATACATGTATTCTTTCAACATCCCTTCACATTTTCCACCTAAAAATTCTAAGGAAATGTACCTTTCGTAAAAGCACCTAAATATCTGATTTTGCAAAGACCAAGTTGTTCTGAGCTTCAGTATACAATATAACAAATTAGTAAGCTCTTATGTATGACAAGTCTTGTCAAATGTTTTATGTTAAAACATTATGAACACTCAATTTACATAAATATATTTATAATAATATAATCTCTGACAAGATTATTATCAAAAAAGAATAACACTTCATAGAGCCAAAAGCCATGCATCAATAAATCAGTAAGGAATTTATAAAGCACCTTCTATATGACTGGTACTGGGCTAGAAGTAGAGGATACAAATATTAAATGACATAATTTCTACTCAAAAGAACTTTACATTCTAATGGGGGGAGGCAACAAGGACATATCCATAGAGCAAATATAAAGAGAATAAATGCAACCAAACACAAAAGTAGTTAAATACGAGGTAATCCGAGGGAATTGGTGGTATACCACATACTACCAATTTTGGAAAGCTGTGCCATTTAGTAAAGAGTTTATAATTTTCATATTTTAAAAAAATATGGCATACAAAGGATTCCTTAGAACACATTAACATGGTGCCCAAGTTCAATTTTCTGTTGCCGATGCACATCATAGCTAAACTAGCAACAAAACTGATTTCTTCCAGAATTAACAAAGTCCCAAGTATTTCTTTTAAATGTGGAATATGAAACAGTGCCACTCTTGTCATTACTATTTTCCTCTCAGCTTTTAGTGAAGTATATAAAAGGAGCCTCTCCTAATGCTACTCTAGACAATTGCTAACTTTGAAAAATAAATTAATCCGAGTATAGGTAGAAAATATTTTTTGTTCCTATTCTGTCTAAAATTATGTACAACCTGTGGAAACAGAGAAGAATCAGTTTATTTTTAGAATTATCTAATAATTAAAGCTTAAAAAGTCTACCTTCAAGAACCACATTATAAATAATCCTGGCATCTTCAGATATATTTACATTTAGAGTATAAAGCAATAACAATACTGCCAGATAGATAGATAGACAGAAGGCAGATAGATAGAAACCAATCAGTAAAGCATGGACTTGGAGTTTTCTCCATGATTTATACCACAGGGGTCAGGTTATGACCCCTTCGAACCTAATTACATAAAGAAAACAGCCAAAGTAATACAGTTCGTAAAGAGGCCTAGAGATAAAGTGACTTACTTCGTTAATAAGGTGACAGCCAATCTAAGCAACAAAAGCTGGGTTCAAACTCAGTTATTTTCATTCCAAATCTAGTACTATTTTAACTACCCTATGCTACCTTCTTAGTTCCCTCACTAGACAGGTATACCAACTTAATCTTCATGTCAATGGCTTCACATAAACTAAAGCAATTTTGTTTCCTGTTCTTACCAGAGAATGTTCTTTCACACCTTCCAGCTTTCCAAAGTTTAATAGTTTTGTCTGCTGATCCAGTCAACATTAAACCTTGTTCCGGCAATATTTTCACTGCCCATACTGCCGCTGTATGACCCTGTGAATAAGACTGGAATCAATCTAAGGAGCCAAAGAATGCTCATACAACAGTTCAAGAAGATACTCAATTGTTTATTATATTGACTATTCATATAGGATTACTATACCTGCAAGGTCATCATGCATTTGTCATTGAGCCAGACTTTGGCTGTAGTATCCCATGAGCCACTAAGTAATGTTCCAAATTTTCCAGATGAAAGGCTACAAACTAGGGAGAAAAAAAAATAAGTCAATATTTTTTACATATTTCTGTCTTCAAACCTGATTTTATATTTTAAAAAGGAAAAATATTCAGTGTTCAATATGACTGCTTGTGGTACCTGAGTTTCTCATTTTTGAAAGGACATTGTAAGAGACATCTCGAAAGTGACTTTAGACTTAAAATTTTAAGCAAACAAATCCAGTCTTATTCAGTCCTTTTAGCTAAACTTCCTAGAAGAAGGTAAAAGAATCTAATCATCTGATCCTCAAATTAATACTCGTTTTTCCCAGTACAATTAACAATAACCATCAAAATTATGCCTCATTTTTCTACTAGGAGAGGCTATGATGAAAAAAAGGACACCTCTCTCTAAAACTGTACATATTATATATCTAAAAGAACAAACCAGTTTTTTTCATTGAATTTGAAAAAGTTTAATTACAGAAATTTAAAGTCCTCTGAAGTAGCAGGATTTTCTTCTCAAGACAAGTAATCCTTATGTATCTATCTTCAACTGTGAAATCCACATTATTTTTAAGATTAGAAAATTACTAAGCCCCTTAGATTTGCACATACTGGCATATCTTAATTTTTAAAGTTGAGCAAAACCTAAAGATATATGAGACAAGCACTGACTTAACAGTAAAAAGAAAATATCAAGGACAATGACAAATAATACCATTTAAAATACATTTGCTATTTTTTCCACTCAGCCATATTGTGATACTCATTTATTTTAGGATCCTCCATAATACCTAGGGCATAGTAGGTACTCAGTGACTATATATTGACTAACTGAGCCAATCTGAAGTATCACAAAAATTCCTTCCTCTTCAGTCTTCTAGCTGGAGCTGACCTTATTTCCTATAATACGTCAAACCTCCCCTATTACCTCCAGAAGTAATTTCTTCATCCTATTGACTAACACGGCAGCGTGCACCTCAAATCATGTATGCCAAAATGTACCTTGTGTTACAGTTACTTAGTTCTTTGATCTCCCTCTTCTTCTATGCTCTCAGCTCAAAGTGGGAAAGGGCCACATCTTTTTTTTTTATCTGCTACTGTACCACGGATAGTACCTTGAATATAGTCTATACTCAGTAAATATTTGTAGGGTCAATCAAAAATCATTATAGCAGTACCACAGAAAGATTAAAATAATTTATAGGCAATAAAAGCTTTTTTTCTGAAAAAAGTAAAATAAAATACATTCACTACTATCAAAATTAATGCCTATTTGACTACATCCACCCAAAGGATAATATGAAATTGTCACTTAAGACAAAGAAAGTTGTTGGGTTAAAAAACTAGTTAGTATATTTGACCCTATAAAACTGCTAATGATATTTAGTTGTCTATTTCTCAAAAGAAGACACATTTACATGTCATACTACTATCACTGTATTTCACATTACAGATCCTTTATCATACATCAGCATGTTCCAATCAGACTTCCAGTTGCTTGAGGGCAAAGATTATTCTGTCTTAAGTATCTTTGTTATCTAATTTCCATCTCCCTACTCCCACAGTGGTTCTAAAGTAAAGAGACACTAAATAAATGAAGCCATGTGGAATATGCATAATCATCAAATCATGTGATACTGCTTATGTTAATGCACACCGATATCTAACATACTCTGATGTTCAATTAACTCCCAAATAACAATTACGCAATTTAGAAGATTGGCAAAAAAAAAATATCGCCAACAGCTGCCAGCATTTACGTACCACTTTAAGACTTGCAAAGTGCTTTACAACTATCATCTACAACAACTCTGTGAGGTAGGTGCTATTATTTATCTTCATTTTACAGATGACAAATTGAAGCACATGGAGGTTAAGTAAGTTTTGCCCAGCATCACACAGCTAGCAAGTGACTAAGGCCAAATCTGAACTCAGATCTTCCTGACTCCAGGCCTACCTAGCACTCCATCGACTGAGCCACATTGCTACCATGAAAAATTGCTGCCTTTGTGACCTTGGAGCACATACAAACTATGCTTCTATAATGTTTTAAGAACAAAGATCCCAATTATTAATTTGACTTAAAAGTCACAAACATTTCTACCATAATATCTGAAAGATTCTTCAAAACTACAGATGGGGGATACGCTCTCGTATGCTCCAAGTGAAGTAAAAGGAGTATTAGATTCAGAGTTAGAATCCCTGGCCTCAAATATGGTTTCTGCTGTTTTTACGGACTTGTATGACCTTGGCAAAGTCAAACTCTTGGGGCCTCAGTTTCCTCATCTTTAAAATGTGGAGTTGTACTAGATGATCTCTAAGATCCCTTCCCGATCTATATTCTATAGCCTTTTATAATATCTGATTGTCAAAATGACTACTTACGTATTTTTATGCCATTTCGGGTATAATTACATACAACAAATAGAAGTGCATGCCATTAATGAATAAACTGATGATAATAAACAAGCGCAGTACTCTTTTTTTGGAGACAAAGAATAAAATGTACTTTCCAAAATAAAATTGAATTATATCTCACTAGTTTAAGTACATATAACATTTCCTGCAGAAAAAGAGGGCATTATCTGACCAAAAACACTGTCGATTTTCTGTTCAAACAGAACATTAATCAATATTCATTGAAAAATATACCAAAATAATGATTCATATAAATGAATTTGTTACTTTCTAGTAGTGATTTAATTCCAAAATTCAGTTATACCCAGCTTGACCTGTAAGTAAAAATGCTATGACATTAACACAGTATCAAAACAAAATGGAATTTTTAAAAAATGCTTTATGAAAACTAGAACCACTGTTGTAGTGAGAGCAAAATAAAAAACATGAAATATGAAATTTATGCAACTTGGAGAGGATAAAACTTTAAGTGAAAAAAAAAACAAACCTAAGACATTATACCTACCAGTGTTTTTGTGACCTTTCAGTATATACAGTGGTGCTGAACTATCCAGTGTGAATATGCAAATATTATGATCATTTCCACCTGTGGCAATTAGTCCCCGAGTATAGATGTCACTTGATGGTATGATACATACACAAGAAACAAAATTGGAGTGGCCACTCATACAGTGCATTTCAGTAAAACCCCTGTTAGGACTGAAAAGATATGCTAATCAATATTTTGTATATTTTTATTTCCATAGATACAACCTAAGACATAACACTATCAAAAATACAAGATAGTTATTATATATTTTCTTGAACTTCAACTTTAGTGTTATTCTAATGATGCTATATTAAATCACCTAGAATAAAATAAAAGTTCTGCACTTTAACCCAATCAATTATTTTATCCCCTACTGAATTAAAAAACAAAAGGGTACTGTGGTACCTACTACAAAATAAGTGTTACTTATTTATAGCTAGAAATCTAATTGAAATGTCATTGAAAATACATCAATTAACAGAAAGAACAAGGGACATGGAAAGAAAGTAGAGAAAATAAATTGTCATTAAATCTTCATTTCATTTTTCACCAACTATTACTTTAAAAGTCAGTTCTGGTTCAAGTGAAATGATTTCTCAACTTGTAATAATGTGATCCACTATAGAAAATCTCAACAATGACAATAACAATGTTAACATATGATAAGCATTCGCATGGCTCTGGAGTTGAATAATATATTTTAATAAATGGAATGTCCATCATCCTAAATTACAGAAGATAGTCTAATACAGGGATATCAAGGCCACTACATTCAGTAGTAGATACGAAAATGGGATTTTCAATCTCTTCTACATAACTCTACTATAACACTCTTATGCTGCTTCACATAATCATATCAATCGATTAAAGTTGATCAAACATGAAAGATATTTAGTTTGGTAGTGAAGATATAAGATGGGCATATGAGAAAAGATTACCAAAAAACACATAGTGGTAAACAGCACGTCCTGAGTAGGTAAAGCTGTTCAGAGAAAAGAGAGATCACTTGTGGCTAGAGTTGTCAGAGGTTTCTGCTTCTGGAGAAAGGCAGATTAGGCTTGGGCAATCATAGAAGCTTATGATTTTAATAAGCAGAAACAGGGAGTGGGGGGTGGGCAGAATGGGATGAAGAGCACAGGACAGTATAACATCCAAGTAAAGGTCCTAGGTCTTGGGAAACCTCACTTGTGCTAACCCTGAATTCAATAGCAAGGTCCATATCTCTAGATCATATAATCAGAGGAAGGCCCAAGGAATTTGAAGCAACAGCATGGTAACTATTCCAGGCTCATGAATACTAAAGATTTATGCAGCAGTCATTTCATTGCTAGTATAGAAGACACTCCCATAAAGCCATTAATAACTTCCTTCATGGATCTTGGTAAGAATAGAGCTAGGCATTCACTCTGTTCACTCCAAAGTAACTCTAAAACCCAAGGGTGATTCTAGAACTGATCCAATTTCTTGGGGTACAATGACTAGGGTTAAACCCAAACCCTATATTTATAAAAAGTACTTAGCATAGTGCCTGGCACATAGTAGATGCTATGTAAATTCCTACTCCCTTCCCTTTTCCTGCACTCTGAAATGAATCACAGTGCACACATGCACCTCTACATCTGGCTGCAACAAGACTAGTTGACTACTTTTCACCTGTAGTATTGTAATATAGCCTCTTAGCTGAACTCCCCTACCTCCAGTCTCCTTCCATACCCCAGGTTTATATTCCCAGTTTGAGTCAACAGGGCACTCCCCCCAAAGGTCCAGTATCTAGGATTATAAATGGACTCTTTAGGACAAGAATTCAGCTCCTCTGCCACAAAACCCACGACCTTTAGCAGCTTTATGAACCTGGTCTGGTATGAAAATGATTGTGATCCAGGCACCTCAAAGGCAGAATCAACAAGTAACTAATAGCTCCCCAAAGCTGAGTGGGTCTGGATCCAACACAAAAACTAGATGGCTGATATGGTTGTAATCTTCCTTCTTTGTCCCTAGATGTTCTGCTTTAAGTCCTAAGCCTTAGGACTCATAAAAAATAAAACTTCTATGTCTTTATTCATTACTACTAAGTCTGAGTCTGGGTAAGATGGTAAGGTCCTTAAGGGCATAGTTCATATAATTTTTCATCTCTATTCTCTGGAATTAAGCCAATTGTCGAGCATATAAGAAGGTGTTTAATAAATGTTTGTTGAATTTAATTAGGTGAATTTTATTTACCTTATGGTATAGCAAGTACCAAGCAACTCTTCCATTCAGTTAAGGAAAATCCTTAGACACAAACTTTGAAAGGATGTCAGTCTCAATCAAACATTCAGATGTAACACTGAAACTGGGTTTAAAGATATATTTACAGGAAAAAAAAAATAGTATTCCCTCACAGAACAAAAAGCAATGAAAAATATATTGAGACCTAAGTCAAATCACCTGAAAAGCAAGTATAAACAAATAGCTATCAGTATTTCTCTTCAGTAATAGTAGAACTACCGCATCTAACCTTCAATATCTCAATACTTTATGCATTATATGAGGAAATAGAAATGTCAATTAAGAAGATAGAGTTGGGAAATGTTACTCTATATTGTTTAAGTACATGCAAAAAAAATCTGTGTTCAAGGTGACAATTCTGAAGGTCCCCAGGGATCGATTTTGAAAATCTCAAAGGGATTGAAGATCGTGATATACAAAGCTAGTATCACGTAAAGCTCTTCTGATTATACTAGAGACGTGAGCCTGGAGAACAGAAGACTTGGAAGACTTGGAAGGATATAGTAACTTTCTAGGGCTGACACATGGAAAATGTGATTTATTCTGCTTGGTCCTAAATACCAAACTAGGAGCAATGGGTGAAAGCTACAAAGAAGCAAATTTATGCTTGAAATAAGAAAAAATTTGTTAAACATTAATGCTATCTAAATGGGTATTTCCAAATATTTCCAAAGGATAGCCACTTACTAGGAATGTTGTAGAAGGAATACTTTTTCAAGAATGGGTTAGACTAGATACAGAATTCAGAAATTCTAAAACTCTACTAGAAGAATGGAGTGAAAAAAAACACAGACGATATTATCATTAAAAAAATGCTAATAAGCAAACACCAGCAAATCCCAACTTATGTCTCTCATCTATATAAAATCTTTTTGAGAATAGTGTCTACACATATCAAACTGTATCCTTGATAAAAATATGAGGCAAGCTTTCATAGATAACTTTCAAAAGAAGTCACATCTTCAGGACCACACAACCGGCTATGAAAATTTGCTAATTACCAAAAATAAAGGAATAAATTTGACTCAACAGAGCATTAAATGCACCCTTAACTATAGGCTCTCCTCTAACAAGATACAGGTACAAAAGTTAAGATTATTCTTTGATTTCTTGACTAACGCAACCAGAGAAAACTAATGCAAGAATATCCAGCAAGGCATAAAACAAGAAGATATATACTACCAAAGATTTGCCAGTATGATAACAATCCATACTGAAGAGATATTCTATAGGTTCGCTAGACGGTACTATTGCAGATTGTTCTGATTACATCAAACTCCTGATTCCTACAGGGCCTCCTCAGTGAGATCCAGAGTCACTCAAAAGAGGCTGGAACAAGAAACAACCTAGGCAGAAGAAACAAGGTAGATGAAGAACAAGTATTACTTACACTATAAAATGTAGCTTAAAAGGGGACAAACGAGTTATTTCATCAGAAAACCCACGTATGTATGTATATGTGTGTTTGCACGTGCTCTTGTGCGAGCTCAAACACATATACACACAATCTCATTTATTTTGGACAAGCACTGCAGAAGAAAAATGAACCCAGAATTGAAACGACGGAAAAAAATGAGATACTCTGATGTGCCTTTGGGATACTGCTGTCAAGGATCCCAAGATGTTCCCTTATGTAAAACCTGCCTTTTTATTTGTTTGGGTTTTTTTTTTGGGGGGGGGGCAGGGCAACTGGGGTTAAGTGACTTGCCCAAGGTCACACAGCTAGTACATGTATCAAGTGTCTTGAGGCCAGATTTGAACTCAGGTCTTCCTGACTCCACGGCCAGTGCTCTACTCACTGAGCCACCTAGCTGCCCCAAACCTGCCTTTTTAACACAACCCTTCTCTCAGTTTTGCTATATGGCTTCCAAGTTATACTACCATGTCTAAAGAATCAAAATTAAGAAATACCCAAAGGGCATGTGGAAAGACATATAGTAGGCACAATAGGCACAAGTACACTACAGCATACTGCCAATGATAATGCAAGAAGTAGTGTGGAAAAAAGACACCACCTAGGAAACATACAACCAGAAAAAGAGATAAACTAAAGGTCATCTGGACAGTAAACCGTAGAGAAGAAACGGAGACGCTGAGTATTACACTAGAAACAAATGCTAAAAAGGCAAAGGGAGCTCCTTTTTGAAAGATTTACCAAAAAAAAAAAATGGGAAGAAGAAATGCATTACTATACGAAATGTATCCAGGAAGAACAAGTCTTCAATATGCTGAAGCATTACTGTATGCATAGTTAAGACTAGGGGTGGGGAACCCGCTGCCTCGAGGCCACAAGTGGCCCCCTAGGTCCTCAAGCCAGGGCCTTAGAAATTGGATCCAAAGTGTCACATGTGGCCTCAAGACGACAGGTTCCTCATCCTTGGTTAAGATAGTCAATATACTTCAGAAAAGCACCATAAATCTGCATGACTGTGGACTCCTCCATTAGAATCTATGCCCCTTGTGATTAAGGACTGTCTCATCCTTTTACTTGTATCCTCTGTGCCTGGCAAGTAATGAATTCTTCTCATATTTATGAAGACAATGTAGATACCTACATCTGAGCAGCAGAATATAAGAGGAAGAATTACCACTATCCGGAAGACAACAGTACGTGTGAGAAACTCCAAGCGAAGATTTCACGAGCGCTTTAATACAAGTAAATCAAGATGTACTACTTGACTCCCTCCACCCCACCCCCATAAGCCTAGAAGATCCAGACACAAAGTTCTTCCTGGTTGTATGCGATGAAATTACTGCTTGTCAGAATATCTTTGAAGTACAAAATAATACCTAAAAACACCATCCTAGAAGTAAATGTCTATTTTACGACAAAGATCCTTAAGCACCATGCTACCATTTAATCAGTTTTTTAAACCACTGACACTGTGTTAGGCTACTAAAATTTAACATACAAAGAAAAAATAACAGTGAGACTGTATTGATGATAGCGGTTCTGAAATTCTTTGACAACAGCTGTAAACAATTACTTTCCTCGGTCAACAATTTAGGGAAGTGTCCCCTGGGCCTAATTCGAGTGAAAGAGGAGGGGACAGCCATGCAAGGCTGACTATTGGGTGATCTTGAGCCTGGGTGGCTCTGTTCTTGATAGTTTCGCCCGGTTGGAAAAGCACAGTTACATCTCTTAGGTCAGGATTTCTGCAGGAATTCTGGGCTAGGAAGACGGGGGGTGCGGGGGAGGGGGAGCTCCAAAAAGCAAGGTCCAAAGGGGAAGGCTAGGGCGGGGCCATGCCCCTCTCCGGACTCCGAGGCCATGCTCACCTGTTCGGGACCCACAGGCGGGTGGTGCGATCGCGGGACACCGACACGAAGGCCCCTGGCGGGTAAAGGCCCGCTACCACGCCCCGCACGTCCAGCTCGTGGCCCAGGAGGGAGCAACTCAGCCGGTACCTGCCCCCGCCGCTCGCCATGGCCCCGAATCCGCCAGACAGTGCAGGGATAAAAGGAGGGGATTAGGGAGTGCGCCCGAGGCGGGGGGGGGGGGAATCCTAGGAAACGGACACTGTGTTTGTCCCGCAAATTCCCCAAAACGGAGGCCGGGAGAGGTAGAGATCACCCCCGCTAAGCTCTCGACCCACAAGCCGAGAGGTTTGGCGGTGACTGTAGCTAATGAGAGCAGGAGACTGGGGAGGGGAAGGAGGTGCTCGTGAGTAAACCGAGCGGGCGGGAGGGGAGGTGGGAGGGAAGCGGGGGGGGGGGGGGGGGGGGGGGGGCGCAGAAAGCTCTGACACAGCAACCCTACCTACACCGTGCACCGGAAATGCGTCATCAACCACAGCCGGGTGTGATGCACGAAGTAGGGGCCACCGGCGGGCGCCCTCGCCTCATTAATTCTCCGCGCCCTGGCTCTCCACTCCCAGAAAGAGAAAGTAGGGATGATGACTGCGGTGGAAGGACGCAAATCCTCACATCCACTTTTGGATTTAACGAAGTCCTAGTTTTAAGCCCGAGACCAGTCAGGACTACAAGTCCCGCAGAGCAATGCGCCAGCCTGGGTCGTAGAGGAGGCGGGGCGAAAACGAGCTCCTTCAGAGCGGTTCTGGGAAACCGAGCTCTCCACCTTGCACCTTGGGAGCTGTAGTTTTATGTAAACACTTTTCCAGTTGCCCACTTAACCTGCTTCTCTCAATTCCATCTCCCCCAAAGTATCCACTCTTCCTTCATTTATATGCTCAATCTCTCTCGCTTTTTTTTTTTTAGCAAGGCTTAATGTCCGAGACGATGAAAAGATCTTTCTGTAGCGTTCCATGAAATTGCATTCCCAAACTAGACATAGAGTGCATTATTTGTCTGTTCCACAAAGTATTGGACATCCTGTAGACATCTTAAACTTAACGGGTCCAAAACAGAACTCGTCATGACCCTCCCAAACGCTCTTCCCTCCTCAATTTCCCTATTACTGTTGGAGGCACTATTTCCAGTCACCCATGATCTCAACTTAGATGTCATCCTTGACTTGCTCACTGCCCCTATCATATTAGTTGACAAACGCCTTTCATATATGCCCCCTTTTCTGCTTTGACATTGCCAGCAACATTGTACAAGCCCTTATCGTCTCATACCTGGACTATTGCAATAGCCTGCTGATTGGTCTCCCTACCTGATCTCTCCTCATTCCTATACATTTACCACTCAGTTGTCAAGCTGTCAAGGTGATCTTCTTAAAGTGGGAGTCTAACTATGTCATTCCCCACCTCACCATCTACTCAGCACAGTTTAGTGGTTCCCTATCACATCCAAGACCAAACATCCTCTGTTTGACATTCAAAGCCCTTCATAACCTGGCTGCCTCCTTTCTATGCTTCTTAAACCTCCCTCCTCCCCACATACTCTACAATCTAGTGACACTGGCCTCCTGTCTATTCCTCAAGCAAGATACTCCATCTCCCTAACCCAAGCATTTTTACTGGCTTTCCCCAGTCTTAGAATTCTCTCCACCTTCTGGCTTCCTTCAAATCTCAGATAAAATCCCAACTTCTACGATGTTTTTATTTTCCCTATCACCCTTAAAGATAGTGAGCCATCTCTCTGTTTATATCTTGTACATAATTGTTTGGGTGTAGTCTCCTCCATTAGATTGTGAACACAATGAGGCCAACGATTGTTTTTTGCCTTTCTCCCAGGCATCTCCTGCTGCAGCCAGCACAGTCAAATGAGGAAGCAACTGCGGGCTGATTGGGGTTGAAAATAAGGAGACAGGGATGCTGCGAGCAGATCAAACAACAGAGCCATTTATTCAGCAGTAGACAAGGTCTCTTATACTCAAGTAATAACATTACATACATTGGAATGTACTGGGGCCCCTCAGTCTTTGCACATCAGCCAAGATCCTGTTTTTCTGAGATAACTAGAGAAAACACGAGGTCTGCAAATATTTGAGCAGAGGTCAGCATGACCCTGAGAAAATCTTGCAGACTATGGTAAGAAAAATAACAGGAGTCAAGGCAACAGCCACAGGCCATGGGGAGGAGAACTCAGGGACCCGTAAGAGGCCAGACATTCTCTTCAATCTCCCAGTAGTTAGCATGGTGCCTGACACATAATAGGTGCTTAATAAATGCATGTTAACCCTGGTGACCACGGTTAACCACACATTTACTCTATACTTCATTATTTTTAAAAGTCTCTGAATACTTGCTACTTGCTTTAAAAAGATTTTTCTTACTGAATACTACATGGTACAAATGAGGTTCTGTGAAATTATAAACCTTCCTTATACAAATTAAGGACCGCTAGGTGGCACAATGGTTAGAGGCCTGGGTGTGGAGTCACAAAGATCTGAGTTAAAATCCGACTTCAGACAATTACTAGCTGGATCCTGTTTACCTAAGATGCCTCATCAGTAAGATAAGCTAGAAAAGGAAATGGCAAACCACTTGAATATCTTTGCCAAGAAAACCCCAAATAGGGTCACAAAGAGTTGGTAAGGACTGAAATGACCGAATAATAAATGTAAAGTAAATTATTCTATTAAATGTACTCATTTCTTCATCTATGGCATGGCGCATATTTAATTCAAGGAATATTTATCAGTTAATCAGTAAGCATTTATTAGGCATATACTGTATTTCCAAAACAGAGCTAGGTGCTAGAAATAGAATTACAAAAGTGAAGTATTCAGTGCCCTCAAGGAGCTTACTTTCTGCTAAGGGAATAGAACATGTTCACAGATGAAGAAACAGGATATATACAAAGGACATGATTATTGGGAGAGGGGAGCAGAACCGTTGAAAGTTTTTGAATATCTTAAGAATGACTGAATAATGTTTTAGGAATATCAATATGGCAGTGGAAAGTAGCATAGATTGGAATGGAGAAGGAGGCATTTTATGTAACTTTAATGGTTCCAACTTGTACTGCACCATAGAATAGATAAGACATTAAAGACCATGTAGTGTAATCCTTCATTTTAGAGACGTAGAAACTGAGATCCAGAGGTTAAGTGGCACACTGGGAGAAGTAACAAGTAGCAGAAATCTGAAGCTAACTGATTCTGATACTAACTAGTAAGTAGCTACATGACCTTGGGCATATTGGACAGGTATAAAACGCTAAAATATTAAAGAAAAGAGCCATTTCTCTTTGGTATCAGTAACAATAGTCATTATTCGGCAAACACTTATTGTGCTAAGCACAGGAATAAAAAACAAAAAAAAAAAATCAATCTCTGCTCTCAAGGAGCAGCAATGTCTTCTTATAAGTAAATACAAAATGTGTCCGAAGTAAATAGAAATTGGGGGGTAGGTGAAGAAGACCAGGAAAGGTTTCCTAGTGTTGAGGGTGAGGGAGATGAGGTCAAGGACAGACAGGGAGACAACTGCCCAGATGGGGCAGTTGAGGGGGAGTACCCCTCAAGGACCCAAGTACTGGAGAGGCTCGGGCCATCTGGAATGAATTCACCATCTCAAGCATTCTTTAAGTCAAGGTGGCAAAGATTTATTATGCTTTACAGTTGGCAAGAGTTCTTAGGGAACCTGCAATCTTAAAGTGGCACAAGAAAGTTTATATATGAGATTTGGGGGTAAAATATGTCAATTGGGTGTTTTGGGGTGGGATTAGAGAGTGGCTAAGGGGTGGTCAGTTCTTAAAGGAACATGCACTTTTTGTATCTACTGCACAGGTATCTTACGCAGAGTTCACTGGGAAATAGCCCAAAGCGGGGCAACCTGGAGGTGTGGTTTTGACTGTTAAAAGTCACTAAGTCAATTAACAGTCAAGACATCAAATGTCTTGTTAAACAAGATGAATGTAAGGGAGTATACATTTGACTATGCCTAGGATACATATCAGTAAGGTCAGTAAGAAGTAAATATCATTATGGCCCAGTGCATAGCCAATTAGCACATACACAGGGAGTCAGACCAATAAATATACAGCTGGCCACAGTATCAAGAGGAGAGATAAGTGTTTTGCTAAGGCATGCTGCCCTTGAACTGGAGAGGAACTGCTAGGGCCAATGTTTCAAAGCTAGGGAGAGATGTGATTTTAGAACTAGATGTGATTTTGGAATTGGGGTCCAGGCATAGGCACTCAAGCAGACACTAAGGAGAAATGTGATGTTAGAATTAGGGTCCAAGCACAAGCACCCAAGCACCCCATCAGTAACAAATAAAAAAACAAAAGGGGAAAAATAATTAGTTTAGCAGATCAACACAGCAACCAAGTTTAACAGTATAAACATTCTACACCTATTGTCCCCCACCTCTGGAAAAAAGGGAAGGAAGTTCATTTTCTCACTTCTTTAGGGTCAAACTTGTTCATTATACACAGCATTCTTTTCATATTTTTTTGAAAAATTTACATTACTGCAGTCACTGTATCTATACATGTACATATACGTTATATATATTACACACATCTACATATTTATTGTTTCCCTGGTTCCAATTATTTTACATCAGTTCATACGTTCTCTTGCTTCTCTGAGTTTTTCATATTTGTTACTTCTTAAATACATAATATTCCATGGAGACTAAGTACTAAAAGCTCTCTCTTTCGCTCTTCATCATTTGGCATTGTCCTCTACTCTCCTTCCCTTCAGGGGAATAATAAGGTGGCTCTTCAACTCACTAAAGCTAACCCTTCTCTTTACATGTGCCCTTCCCATCTTCTCCCATAGATTGCTCCCTCAATAATGCTCCCCTCTAATAACATCTCTCTCTAACTACTGCTTTCTTCTCTGGTTCATACAAACATGTCCCAGTCTTTTTCATCCTTAAAAAAGAATCTCACCAGATCCTACCACTCCCTTAATGTAGTATCCTATAACTCTCCTCCTTTTCGCAGCCAAACTCATAGAAAAAGAAGTCTTCACTCATTATCTCCAATTCTTGTTTTCTTTCACTCATTCTTCAGCACTTGCAGTCTTGCTTTCTACTTCATCTCTCAACGCAACTGTTCTCTCCAAAGTTACAAATAACCTCCTAATTGCCGAGTCTAATGGTCTTTTCTTAGTCCATATCCTTCTTGACCTCTCTGCAGCATTTGACAATTGACCATCTTCTCATGCTGGCTACTTTGCTTTTTTAAACACAAGTTCACAGACCCCAGGGAAAGATCCTCTATTCCACACAACTGTTAATGCCCTTTCTCCCTACACTATGTTGTATTTAGCCTGTATGTACTTAATTAAGGGATAGGGGAATTTACTGGTCAGTGAGAGCCCAGTCCTTAGGAGAATACACAGCTTGCTTTGCCTGATGTAATCCTTTCTGAAGGCTGAGTTTAAGTATAGGTATGTGTATGTGCCTATGTGTGTATATATACATACGTAAATATAGATGTATATGTATATGTATACATACATGGGTATGCATGTGCATGTGTACTATATTTGTGTGTTATGTGTACATGTATTTCTAAATGTATATTCATCTGCGTACTTAGATATGTATGTCACTTTCAATTGAATGTAAGCACCTTGAGACTACAGTCTTCGGAGCTTAATAAAGGCTTGTTGATTGCGTTACTAGCCAAGTAGCAGGCTCTCTCTACTTTTCTCCGGTAGGAGAAGAACATTAGAATACTAGGGAAGAAGTAAGGCAAGGTCAGTCATCTCGCGAGAGCCAAGTGCTGCTTCGCTCTTGGGCGTGGAGAAGGCTGGAGGAGGGGGAGGGGAAAAGAAGGGGCAGAGGAAAGGATAGGGCGGCGGAAGCTCTGCGGGGTGTATCTCGTTGCCTGGTTACGGGCTCAGGCTCCTCGGGCTGCCGGGCTGTTGGAAGCCCCCTGAGCCACTGGCCAGCTGGGGCGTGCATACTGTGGGCAGGGTGGGTGGGTGGGTGAACGAGGTATCCGGACGGGGGAGGGGTTCAGAGGGGCTCCAGCTCTCTCGCTTCCCTGCGGCCGTGCCTCCAGGACCCCCGGATTGAGGTGAGGTATCCTTCACCCCACCTCGCCCTCTTCGCTGGCTTACACATGTTGCAAGCGCGTCGCTTCACCTCTCCACCCAGTCTTCTCCCTCCTCAGCACCCCAATTTACTGTCCCCCCCACTTCTCGGCTCTCCCCGAGCCGACTGCCTCTACCCTCGTACTCAGGCTTTCATGATTCCCGCCTAAACCCCAAGCCTCGGCCAGGCACCCCCTTCCTAAAATCAGAAATATTGAGCCCAGGGCTCTGTCAACCTTTCCCCCCACCCAACTTGTTCCTGGGGTGGTTGGGGGATGGGGAGGGAGATGGGGAGCTGCGAAAGTTTGACTAAAGGTATTAAGGCAAGAGAACGGAAATGAGAAAAGAAAAAAAAAACGCAAAGCCAAAGGAAGGCGAGTTCTAGGATTTTTTTTTTTAAGCTGAGACACAAAACATACAAAATTTCAAAGCTGGAAAAGATGTTGGAGAGAAGTAGGTTCAGCAGTCGTATGTTTTGGGTTTGTTTGTTTCAAATGAGACATTCAGGCCCTGACTTTCTAAGTAAGTGCCTTATCCAAGATCTCACAGCTAGTTAATGGCAATCAGTACTAGAATCCCGGTTTTCTGATTCCTATGGTTCCGCCACCCCCCCACCCCCAGTCATCTTAATAAGCTCGTGCTTTCCCCCGGAGATTAACTGCAGTTTTACTCTATGTATGTCTTGTTTGTATTGAGTCCTTTACTTGTTTCTCCCCTTCTAGAATATAAGCTCCTCGCTAGTAGGGTCTTTTTCCTTTTTTCCCTTTCTGTGTAGCCCATGTAGTGGAAGCACAAAATAAATGCTAGTTGACTTGACTTTTAGTTTCCATATTTTACCAGCTAGAGAGGCAAATCTGAATAGAAGCAAAGGAAGATTTTATTTGTTTCACAAACTTTTTCTAAATAAAAACAAAAATATAAGCCCCACCGTGTTTATATGCTGTAATTTTCTCCTAGAAAGAGACTTCAGGAGAGATAATAGGATGGTGTTTCTAACAGAAATACCTGCTAGTCATGGCCAAGCCACCTGTGGAGAAAACCTTTTGACCAAACTCTCTCTCATACAACAGACATTTTTCGAAGCCTCCTTTGGGCAAGATGCTATGGTAAACACTGGTATTAGGAAACTTTTTTTAAGTTTTAACAAACAAAAAACCACAGTCACTGTCATTGTGGAGCTCACAATCTGACATACGAGTGAGAAGGACATAAATAATGATAAAACAGTGTATTATAGACATGTGGAGGAGAAGGTGAACCAGGATGAGGGATTTGGCAATGAAAGGGTCATATCTATAACTGTGGTACTTGAACTATGACTTTAGTAAAGGAAGAATTTCAATAGATAGATGGAGAAGTAGTCTGCCAGGTGTGAGGGACATGTACAAGGAAACAGTGAGGGCAGAATAAGAGCAAGGACTTGTTAGTAGGCCAGTTTGCCTACAGAGTAAAGAGATTAAAGGTATGAATTTAGAATAGGTGGGTAAATTGGAACTATGGAAAACCTCACTTAGTAGGCTAAGGAATTTATATTGCTAGGCACTGGAGGGCCACTGAAGTTTTTAGAGTAAGAGTGATATTATCAAACTTGTTCATCAGGCAAATGACTTTGGCAGCAGTATCAGGAATGGAGAGGGCAAAAAACTGGACAGGAGGTCAGTTAGCAAGCTATTACAGTAGAAGACTATTTTTGTTCTGCTGCAGGGGTGGGGAACCTGTGGCCTCAAGGCCACACGTTGCCTTCTAGGCCTTGGGGTGTGGCCTTTTGACTGAGTCCAAGTCTCACAGAACAAATCCTTTTATTAAGGATTTAGTCAAAGGGCCAAACTTGAGGACCTAGAGGGGCACATGTCTCCTCAAGACTGCAGGTTCCCCACCCCTGTGCTAGGGTATTTGAAGTGTTTTTTGTTTGTTTTGTTTTGTTTTTTGGTCTATAATCAGAAAATATTGTTGCTGCTATATGCTCAGCAACAGCACTTTTCTAGGTATAGAATCTCAGAATTGGAATGAATACAGGAGATAACCCCTAACTAAATCATGAATCCCCTCTAAGTAAATAAATATTTTTTTTAGGCACTTAACTGTGCCTAACTGAACTACTGCACTAAGCACTGGAGATATAAAGAATGGCAAAAACCAGTTCTTGTCATCAAAGAGCTCACCATCAAATGGGGAGACAGCATACAAACCGTTATGTACAAACAAGATGGATATAGGACAGATTGAAGATAATCTCAGAGGGAAGGTAGTAGTAGTAAGGTACAGCTCTTCTTATAGAATGTGAGATTTTAGCTGAGACTTCAGAGAAGCCAGCAAATGGATACAAGGAAGGAGAGAATTCCAGGCATGTGAGTGAACCAGTGGAAATATGTAGAGTTGGGAGAATGTATATCTTGTTCCAAGGAACAGCAGGGTAGCCAGTGTCATTGAATGGTACAGTACATGGAGGGATAAATATTCATTCAACAGCTATTAGAAAACCTTTAGTCTCAAATCCCTATTCAGATCATTCAACTTCTAGATAATTGTGATTATTAATTAGTTTTCCCTTCTGGTGAGGCAAAGTTTGCTTCCATCTATTGATCTTGTTTCTGTCTTGTGGGATTTCTGCAGAATAGGTGCAGACCGTTTTCACATGATAGATCTCATTTATTTTAGGACACGGTCATGTATTCCCTGCATCTTCTTCTAGGATAATAGAGCTGTAAGGGACCTCTGAGGCTACCTAGTTCCTCCCACTTATTTTTTAGAGATGAGGAAACTGAGGCCTAGAAAAGGAAAGTGATTTTTCCAGAGTCACATATAGAGTTTCAGAGGCAGAATTTTAACCCAAGGCCTCTGACTCCAGGAGCAGTGTTTCTTTCACTGTATGACACTTCATCTTCAACCCCTTTACATTATTCTTATGTCATTTTTGAATCCTACTATTTCCCTGATTGTCCTTTTCTCTAACAATTCTGCTAAACAGGAAATTAAGTTAGTCTGAAGTTAGTCTGAAATAACTTGTTCTTAATGATTCAGTTTGGTTCATAGTGTTTACTGCTTCTCTTTCTACTTGCTTGCAAACCATTAATAATCTTTTCTAGAATTTTGTCAGAAACCTGACTTTTAATTTAAAGGCCTCTGCCCCTTTGATGCAGTTTGATATGTTACTTCCCTATCTTCAATTGTGTGACCCATTTCCTCTTTTCTATAATTTGTTGTTATTGTTGTTTTTTTGAGAGTGGTTCTCCCTATCTCTAGGCTGTAAATGCAGCAGTCATTTACTGACCCCATTCCAATACTGACCCAGAAGCTTTGACCTTCTCTCTTTCAGACCTGGGCTCTTTAAAGGGCGGCCTGGTGGTTCTGCTCATTATGTTAGTGAGTTCACCCATATGTGGCCTTACCATATTAGTGCTGGACTCAATGAGGACACCCTACCAGCTTTAGCCGTAATGTAGCTCAGAATTCCTAAACTCAAGCCATTTACCTGCCTAAACCTCCTGATACTAGGGATTACAAGCATGTACCACCACACTCAGCTATTTTTCCCTAGTTTTCTCCAAGATTATAGCAGCCAGCAAGGCATAGTTTATAGAGAGCTGGCCTTAGAGCCAGGAAGACTGACACATACTGACTTTGTAACGCTTTGTAACCTCAGTGCTCTAGGCAACTTTTTATGACTGTAAATAGCCTAGAAGATGGTAACCTACATTAGTAGAGGAAATTCCTCATTGGGAGCTCCTTATACCAATGAAATCACAAGTTTATTCCCTATTTCTACCTCACCACAGAAGCCATACCTGCATATTATTTCATTGCCTGGGAATGTAATTTGTGCAGGCCAGGTGACTTAAACTCATTTAGGATATCTAGAAGAACTCTTACCATCTCAAGTTTTGATTCCTTGTTAACATTTTTTTTTTCCTATCCTTCTCAGTCTGTTTTCATAATCAGAGAATCTGACTTGGAAGGATGCCAGAGGTCATCAAGTATAATCCAGACATGAACAAGTAGGGCATATAGCTTTTGTTTGAAGACCGTCAGTGAGTTATTGATAAAATGTTAACTCTTACAAGGCCAAGCATGGCTTACTAGTAAGTACTCTATTAGAAGCCTCCTTCCAAGTTGATGTCTAACCATTAATGACTATTTGTTGGTTCCAGTCATTTCAGTTCAATCAAACAAGCACTTCTTAAATACTCTCTATTTGTCAGGCACTATACTAGGTTCTGGGGATACAAAACAAAATAATTGCTGTCTTTAGGGAGCTTACATGCTTTGGAAGTACAACATGTACACACAGGTTTGTACAGGGAGGGGATGCTGAGACTACTGGGAGTGAAAAGATGGGGCTTTTTTTAGTAGATTTTTCTATCAATACATTACCCAGATTTCTCTATTTTCCTTTCCTCTTTCCTTCCAAAAAGCTATCCTTTATTAACTAAGAATGTTAAGAAAGAAAGAAGGAAAAAAGATTTCAAAAATCTGATGTTTCAGTGTTCTCCATCCATGGAGACCTGCAAAAAAACTAGTTGGAGGGAAGGCTCTTCTCATATCTTTTCTTTGGGGCCAGTCTTCTTCTGTATATTACCTTGCAACATTCTTTTTAGATTATACTGTAGTGGTGGTTCTTTCATTTACATTGACATAGTAAATGTGTATATTTTCCTGGCTCTTTTTGCTTCATTTGTATCTGTTCATGTCAAGTCTTTACATGTTAAACCATGTTTACATGCTATTCATTATTCTGTTACATTTGTGCAGCACAGTTTGTTTATCTATTCCCCAAGGGACATCTACTTTGTTTCTGGTTGAAAAACTTGGCTCTAGCCTCAGCATAGCAGGGGAGGTAGGGCTTTTATGAGATCATGCAACTGTGGTCATAGATTAACAAATGCTCTGTTCAAGACTAGGTAAACTGTATCTAGAGCATTTCCCTGTTCTGCCAGTCTAATAATTTGCATTTCCTTAAATCACTAGTGATTTAGAGCATTTTTTATATGACTATGGACAGATTTGATTTCTTCTGAAAACTGCCTATTTATATCCAATGACCATTTATCGATTTGGAATGACAAATATTCTTATAAATTTGACTCACTTCTCTATATATTTGAGAAAGGAAGCCTTTGTCAGAGAAATTTGCGGCAAAGTTTTTTTCCTCACTTCTGTGCTTTTCTTCTAATCTTGGCTGCATTGGTTTTGTTTGTGGAAAACCCTTTTAATTTAATGTAATAAAAATTATCTATTTTACATCCCATAATGCTCTATCTCTTGTTGGTCATAAGTTCTTTCCTATTTTGTAGATCTGACAGGTAAACTATCCATGCTTTCCTAATTTGCTTATGATAGCATTATGTCTGAATTATGTACCCATTTTAACTTTATGCTATGAATGTTGCTCTGTACCTAGTTTCTACCAAACTGCTTTCCAATTTTCCTCGCTGTTTTTTTTGTCATATATTGAGTTCTTGCACAAAAAGCTTAAATATTTGGGTTTATCAAAAACTAGATTACTATGGCCATTTACTGCTTTGTGTTGTGTACCCAATGTATTTCACTGCCCACCACTCTGTTCTTAGTACCAAATTGTTTTGATGATTGCTGCTTTGTAATACACTTTGAAATCTTGTACTGCTAGGCCACTTTTCTTCCTTCACATTTTTCTTCATCGATTCCCTTGCTCTCCTTGATCTTTTTTTCCAGATGAATTTTGTTATCATTTTTTCTAGCCCTGTAAAATAATTTTTGGTAACTTCATTTGTTTCCAGTTCTTTGCTACCACTGTGGCATTTATGCTAACAAAGAACTGGAAACAGAACAGGTATCCATTGTAGAATTGTTGAACAAATTGTTCGAAAGGAAAGAGGTTGGTTATTTTTTCTCCCTGAATAAGTAAAATAGTTTCGGTAGAATTATCATTTTTATTTTATTTGCCCATCCATGAGCAATTAATATTTCTCCATTTATTTAGATCTGATTTTATTTGTGTGAAGTGTCTTGTAATTGTGTTCATATAGTTACTGGGTTTCTCTTGGTAGATATCCTCCCACTCATTATATATTGTCTGCAGTTAACTTTAAATAGAATTTCTCTATGTCTCTCTGATCGACTTTGTTGGTAATATATAGAAATGCTGATAATTTATGTGGGTTTATCTTACATCCTGTAGTTTTGCTGAACTTGTTAATTGTTTCAACTAGTTTTTTATTTGATTCTCTAGGGTTCTCTAAGTATACCATTATATCATCTGCAAAAAGTGATAGCATTGTTTCCTCATTGCCTGTTATAAGTCCTTCAGTTTCTTTTTCCTCTCATTGAAATAGCTATCATTTCTAGCACAATATTAAATAGTAGTGGTGATAATGGGCATCTTTGCTTTGCCTTCAATCTTATTGAGAAGGCTTCTAGCTTATTTCCATTACAAATAACAATAGTTCTTGGTTTATTTACCATTTTAAGGAAAGCTCCATTTATTCCTATGCTTTCTAGTGTTTTTAGTAGGAGTGGATATTGTAGTTTATCAAAAGCTTTTTTACCATCTACTGAGATAATTATGTAATTTCTGTTGGTTTCATTATTTTTTTTTTTATTTTTGCTTTTTGGCAGAGCAATTGGGGTTAAGTGACTTGCCCAAGGTCACACACCTAGTCAGTGTGTCTAGTGTCTGCGACCCAATTTGAACTCAGGTCCTCCTGACTCTAGGGCGGGTGCTCTACTCATTGTGCCACCTAGCTGCCCCTGTTGGTTTCATTATTGATATAGTTGATTATGCTGTTAATTTTCATAAAATTGAACCAATCTTGCATTCCTGGTATAAACTGTACCTGATTGTGGTATATGATCTCTGTGATGTATCGCTGTAATCTCCTTGCTAGTATTTTACTTAAAATTTTTACATCAGTATTCATTAGGGAAATTGGTCTATAGTATTTGTCTGTTTTTGCTTTCCCTGGATTAGATATCGATGCCATATTTGTGTATTAGAAGGAATTTGTTAGGATTCGTTCTTTGCCTATTTTTCCAGATAGCTTACATAATATTGAAATTAATTGTTCTTTAAATGCTTGGTAGAATTCCTATGGCCCTGGGGATTTTTTCTTAGGGAGCTCATCTATGGCTTGTTCAGCTTTTTTTTCTAAGATAGGGTTAAATATTCTGTTTCCTCTTCTGTTAATCTAGACCGTTTATATTGATGTAAATATTCAACTATTTCACATGGACTTTTAGATTTATTGTCATGTAATGGACAAAATAGCTCCTAATAATTGTTTCAATTTCATCTTCATTGATGGTGAATTTACCATTTTCATTTTTGATACTGGTAATTTGATTTTCCTCTTTTTTAGACAACCAAATTAACCAATGGTTTTTGTATAAGTTTTTTCATAAAAACAGCTCCTAGTTTTATTAATTCAGTGGTTTTCTAATTTATTAATCACTTCTTTGATTTTCAGGATTTCCACTTTGGTGTTTTATTGGATATTTTAAATTTGTTCTTTTTTTTTCCTTTTTATTTAATACATTTAGTTTTCAGCGTTGCTTTTCACAGGAGTTTGAATTACAAATTTTCTCCCCATTTCTACCCTCCCCTCCCACTCCACGATGGCGTATATTCTGGTTGTCCTGTTCCACAGTCAGCCCTCCCTTCTGTCACCCCACTCTCCTCCCATCCCCTTTTCCCTTTCTTTCTTGTAGGGCAAAATAAATTTCTATGCCCCATTGCCTGTATATCTTATTTTCTAGTTGCATGCAAAAACTTTTTTGTTTTTGTTTTTGAACATCTATTTTTTAAAACTTTGAGTTCCAAATTCTCTCACCTCTTCCCTTCCCACCTACCCTCCCTCCCTAAGAAGTCAAGCAATTCAACATGGGCCACATGTGTTTCATTATGTATAACCCTTCCACAACACTCATGTTGTGAAAGACTAACTATATTTTACTTCTTCCTAACCTATCCCCCTTTATTGAATTTTCTCCCTTGACCCTGTCCCTTTTCAAAAGTATTTGTTTTTAATTATCTCCACCCCCATCTGCCCTCTCTTCTATCATCCCCCCTTTTTTTTAATCTTCTTCCTTCTTCTTTCCTGTGGGGTGAGATACCCAATTGAGTATGTATGGTATTCCCTCTTCAGGTCAAATCTGATGAGGGCAACATTCACTCCTTCCCCCTCACCTGCTTTCTCTTCTCTTCCTACAGAACTGCTTTTTCTTGCCACTTTTATGCGAGATAATGTACCCCATTCTATCTCTTCCTATCTCCCTCTCTCAATATATTCCTCTCTCATCCCTTATTCATCTTCAACTCACCCTGTGCCCACTCTCTCTCTATATAT
>CM053624.1:230913390-230952656 GCA_028646595.1 Phalanger gymnotis | reverse complement strand
CTTAATTCCTCCCACCGGGTGGGCCTGGGGCCAGAAGCAACTGCAGCTGTAGTTCTAACTGCCCCACCTCCCCTGCCCCGAACCGCAAACTCTATCCCAGTCCCCAGCAGCTTCTCCCACTAACCTACTCTGTTATCCTTGGTGTTTGTGGGTTGAGAAGTCTGGTAACTGCCGCAGCTCACCGATTCAGGGCACTAGGGCACACTCCGCCCAGCTCCTGGTCTGGCTAGTCTGTGCTGCCCATTCTGGGCTCCACTCCGCTCAGCTCCGCTCCCCTCTACTCCCAGCTCCCTGTGGGATAGACCTTACCCAGGGACCATCCAGGCTGTCCTGGGCTAGAGCCTTGCTTCTCTATGCTATTTTGTGGGTTCTGCAGTTCTAGAATTAGCTCAGAGCCATTTTTTATAGGTTTTTGGAGGGACTTGGCGGGGAGCTCACGCTAGTCCCTGTTTTCCAGCTGTCATCTTGGCTGCGCCCCCCTAAATTTGTTCTTTTTCAAGTTTTTTTTATTTGCATGCCCAATTCATTGATCTGCTCTTTCTCTGTGTTATTGATCTAAATGTTTAGAGATATACATTTCCCCCAAAGTGCAGCTTTGGCTGAATTTTGATATCCTCTCTCATTGTTTTTAGTCTCTTGAATGATTTATTGTTTCTATGATTTTTTTTCTTTTAGGTTTAGATTTAGTTTCCAATTAATTTTTAACATATGTTTCCAAAGCCCTTTATAGAATGTAATTTTTTTTATTACAGTGTGATCTGAAAAGGATGTATTTAATATTTCTGATTTTCTGCATTTGGTTGTGGAGTTTTTACACACCAGTACATGGTCAATTTTTGTGAAGGTGTCATTTTCAGCAGGAAAAAAAGGTGTATTCCTTTCTATTCCCATTCAGTTTTCTCCAGAGGTCTATCATATCTATTACCTTTCTGTTAAGAGATGGGAAACATGTTTCATAATTCATCCTCTCACCCAAGGCTACATTGATCAGGTTTCTTAACTTCTAAGTTGTTTTTTCTTTATAGCGTAGCCAGGAGTAAATTGTTCTCCTGCTTATGCTCACTTCATTCTACATAATTTCATTTAGATCCTCTCAGGCTTTTCTGAATCTATCCCTTTCTGCTTGTCTTATAGTGCAATAATAAGGTATTTACAGTCATATAAAATAATTTGTTCAGCCATTCTCCAAATGATAGGCATCCCCTTAGTTTCCATTTTTTCCCATAGCAAAACATGCTGCTATGAATATTTTAATATATATGGTTCCTTTCCATTATTCTTTTTTCCTCTTCAGAATTTTAAGCCTAGTAGCGCTATCACTGGGTCACAGTTTGAAGCAACAGTTTAGTGAATTTTTAAGTATAGTTCCATATTGTCTTCCAGAATACCAGTTCACAGCTCCAACAGTATATTAGTGTGCATATTTTCCCACAACTTTCTAGCAATTTAATTTCCCTTTTTTGTCAGTTAATTGTTTTCTCTTCTAATTATAACTGTGGAGGGTTTTTTGTTTGTGGTTTTTTTTTAGGCATGGCAAATGAAAAATTTTGTTTTTCTTCACCTTGTAAGAGAGTATTTGTAATAGAGTATTTCTTGTTTTCTTAAGTTGGTCAGGGCAGGGAAAGTGGGAGGTAGGAGAGAATACTACTCTTTGAGAATAAAATATAATTGAATTTAAAATAATTCTAATTGCCTTGATTTTGTGCAAGAAATTTTTAATTTTACATAATCAGGATTGTATGTTTTATATCCTGTGACTGTCTCCTCTTATTTGGTCAAGAATTTTTCTCCTACACATAGGTTAAAAAGTATTTCCTTCCCAATTCTACATTTGAATATTACACAACCTTTTGTATCTAAGTCAGATATCCTTTTAGAGCTCATTTGGTTTGTTCTGTGAGATGTTGCTCCAAACCTAATTTGTCAGATCGTTTTTTAGTTCTTCAGAAGATTTTGTTGAATAGTGATTCCTTCCCCACAGTGGTTGGGGTCATGAGTTTATGGAGCACTATACTTATACTACTATGCTCTTTTGCTTCTAGATCTTGTCTTTCTAATCTGTCCCACTGATTAACTTTTTTATTTTTACCTAATACTAAACAGTTTTGATGATCACTCCTTTGTACTGTACTTTTTTATCTGCCACTGCTAGTCTCCTTCCTTCCCTCTTTTTTCATGATCACATTTAAGATTATCAATCTTTTCTTCTAGGTGAATTTTGTTATGATTTTTCTAGGTCCATAAAGTAACCCTTTGATAGTTTGGCATTGCACTGATAATAGTAATTTTTATGTGACAGATATGTCCATATGGGTTGCCTAAATATATAGATATAGCTTAGGGATGGTATGGATAGATAAGATCTGAGACTCACTTGCCTCTGTAAAGATTACATTCTGTTAGATTTAGCATTTATTAAGCACTTACAGTGTACACGGTGTACCAAGTATTGTGCTTGGATAGTCCCTGCCCTTAAGGAGCTTATATTATAATGGGGGAAGGCACAAATAAAAGAGAGCTGTAAAGCATGGTGTGGGGGGAAGCACCTTTTTGGAGGGGGAAGGTGGATATCAAGAAGGAAAAGTAGTCTGAGGTGTTAATGGCTGACCTAGGTTAGGAGTAAGCATGGCTAGAGTTTAGCAAGGAAGAGGCTACAAGTCAGTGCTTACTTCCAGCATGCTACTGGAGGGGCTGGATTGGGGAGGAACAGGCAGACCTGGAGTACCACTGGGTACTCTCTGTCTATTGTAGGTTTGCAAAGTTCAAAACAAAAAAGTTGCTATTTCTTATTGCTTTTACACTCACCAGTATAGCTTTTTCCCGTTAAACACTGGTTAACAAAAGATTATCACAAATGGCAAATAGATAAATTCATTTATCCCAGCAAAAGAGCAAACAGAATTTAGAGGAGTTATACAGATTAGAATATACCACACAATGCACAAGAGTAAATGAACTTCATTTGGCAGTAAGATAAGATTTCAGATCAGGAGATAGGACCTATTTTCCCCCAAGAAGAATACCTTTCTCTGAAATTTCTAGGGAGGCAAAGTGGAAATGAAGGGTATGCCTGCCATTCCAAAGTCCTCTTTCTCTTCCCTGGAGTGATCTTTATCCACCCATGTTTCTCTGAAGAAGACTTTGGAAGCTCCACTTAGTAAGTCTCTTCCTAATTACCCTCCTGTGTTGCTCATCACATTTCTCTATGCCAGTCTGCAGTCATATATTCCTCCCTTCATACACAGTATGCAAAAGAAGGCAGTCTGTCTGTCTGACTGTCTTTCTGTTTCTCTCTCCCTCTCTCTCTCTCCCCCTCATCTAAATTGTGAAGCTTGGGCTGGGCCAAACATAGTTAATACTTCTTATCTTTTTAGCCTGTCTCTATTTCTGTAAAAAGTTTTTTGTAGTTGTGGTTATTTAACTTTTGTGCATATTTCAGATGGTGGACTCCCATATATTTTATATATTCTGTAGCTATTTTGAACTAAAATCTTCTGTTGCTTTTCCTTCAGTTTTATTGCTAAAATGTAGAAAGTTTGATTTTTGTGAGTTATTTTCTATCTTGATAGTTTGCTGAAACTGTTAGTTGTTTCATTTCATTTTATTACTTGATTCTCTAAGATTAATATTATAGTATCTCAGAAGACAGGGAGATAGTGAAAGCTGACGCAGTCAGAAGAATTAGTATAGGTAAGATGGTAGATATTTGATCATATAACAATCAGGAGAAAGATTCTTCCTTTGAAAATCAGCCAGCGTAAAGACACAAACATTACTGTGAGTATGGGGCAGTGAAGAAAGTATCCACATACTTGAAGCTGAGCAATGGAGTTTAAATATCCTATAGGAAATAGGGAAGAGAATAACATAATGAAAGTAGGATATAAAGAAATTTAGTCTGAAATTTAGAATGTTTTAGAATAGGAAGAGGGCCTGGAGTCCAGGAGGACAGCTGGGAGTCTATTGCTATTTACCAAGTAGGAGATGGTATAATGGTAATTTAAATTTGAAGATCTTTCCCACCCATTAATAGGCCATGTGACCTGTTTACATCACCAGAAGCCTAAGTCACATGTGGTAGGAGGAGCTTGCTGAAGAAGAGGAAAAGGAAAGTGTGTCACAAGAAATGCTGAGAGAGCAGTTAGACCTGAGAGAGAGCAGATGCAGGCGTGCTAGCTGTGCTGTGAGTGTGCTTGTGGGAAGGCCCCAGCATCTGGGTGGAAGGCTAATGGGATGGTGAGGCTCCATGCTGTGATAATTGTGTTTTAAGTTCTTTGATGTTATGATAAAGTGGGCTTACTGGTTTGGGGAGTTGGTTGCTGCTTGGATGGGTTGGCTTATTGGTTATGGGATTTGGTCCTTTGGTGTCTGAATAAATGTTTTACTTCTCCTACCTTCTACATGGAGAGTCTCTCATATTTTGCAATATAGAACTACATAGGCATATTCACAATTATCGTCGATGTTGTGTTTATTGCCTTCTTCATACAGATGGTCAGTGCCTAGAATTGTATAAAAATGGAAATGGATATGAAGGAATGGCTGTGAAAGATACTTTAAAGGAAAATATACTGGATTTGGAAACTGAAAGAATATGATAAAGATGAAGTAGGAGAATAAAATTGTTAGTACAGTATTTTAGGCCAGGGAAATTTGAGAAGATGCCAGTGATATTGGTATTACTTCATTGTCTATGGTACCTTTTAGCAACATGTAATTTCCTTCCTTATCTGTTTTAACTAGAGCTATTTTGGCTTTTGCTTTGTCCTAAGGTCAAGATTGCTACCCCTGCATAAGAGTTTGCTTCAACCTTTAACTTTATTCTATGTGTGTCTCTCTGCTTCAGACGTGTTTCTTGTAAACAATATACTGTAGGACTCTGGTTTTTAACCCATTCTGCTCTCCACTTCTGTTTTATGAGTGCGTTTCATTCCACTCACATTCATAGTTATGATTACTATGTATTTCCCCCCATCCTATTTTCCTACTTTTATCTCTCTCACTCTGCTTTCACCATGTCCCTTCTCACCAGTATTTTGCTTCTGACCACTGCCTCTCTCAATCTTCCCTCCCTTTTATTAGCCTCCCCTCTCTTGTCCCCTTCCTACTTCCCTAAGAGGTAAGATAGATTTCTATACCCAGCTGAGTGTGTATATTATTTCTTCTTTGAGTCATTTCTGATGAGAGTAAGTTTCAAGCAATGCCCACCTCACCCCATTTTTCCCTCCACTGTAACAGTCCTCTTCATGTGAAATAATGACCCCATTCTACTTCTCCCTTCTCTCTTTTCCCATTGCAATCCTCTTTCTCCTTAATTTTGTTTTTTGTGAATGTAATACCATCAAAGTCAACTTACACCTGTACCCTCTGTCTGTGTATACTCTTGTATTGTTAATGTGTTTCTGCTTAATGGGAAGATCTTTCCCATCTATTAATAGGCCCATGTAACCTGCTTAAGTCACATGGAAGCCTGCGTCACATGAGTCTGTGATGGGAGGAGCTTGCTGAAAGGGCGGAACAGGAAGGATGGAGCAGAACAGAGGAAGTTGGTCAGAGCAGTTAGGGCTGAGAGAGAGAGAAGCAGCAGCTAACTATGAGTGTTTGTTTGTGGGAAGGCCCAAGCAGAGGGAAGGCTTTAGGGTGGCAGCGTCCCCTGCATTGTTATTGTGTATGGATTTCTTTGTTGCTGTGATGGATTTGGCTCTCTGGTGTTGGGATATGGCTTTCTGTTGTTTGAATAAATGTTTTGGTTCTGCATTCCATATAGAGAGTCCATTATATTTTGCAATTCAGAACTACACCAGCATATTCATAGTCGCCGTGGATGCTGTGGATATTGTGTTGGCGATACAAGTCTTTCTAATTGTGATACAGTTCATAAGAGTTATAAGTATCATCTGCCCATGTAGGGATCTAAATAAAGTTTATTTAATCCCTTATATTTTCTTTATGTTGTTTACCTTTTTATGCTTCTCTTGAGTCTTATATTTGAAAATCTAATTTTCTGTTCAGCTCTGGTCTTTTCATCAGGAGTGCTTGAAAGTCCTCTATTTCATTGAATGTTTATTTTTTTCCCTGAAAGATTATGTTCAGTTTCACTGGGTAGATGATTCTTGGTTCTAATCCTAGCTCTTTTATCTTAACAGAATATCATATTCCAAGCCTTCCAGTTCTTTAATGTAGAAGTTACTAAATCCTATGTAATAGTAACTGTAGCTCCATAATTGAATTTATTTTTGTTCTCTGGCTGCTTGCAGTATTTTCTCCTTGGCCTGGGAGTTCGGAAATTTGGCTGTACTATTTCAGGGAGTTTTTATTTTGGGATCTCTTTCAGGAAGTGATTGGTGGATTCTTTCAATTTCTGTTTCACTTTCTAGTTCTAGTATATCAAGGCAGTTTTCTCTGATAATTTCATCTCTCTTGGATTTATTTTCCAGCGTAGTTGTTTTTCCAGTGAGATGTTTCACATTTTCATTCTTTTCATTTTGCCTGATTGATTCTTGATGGAGTCTCATGGAGTCATTAGCTTTCACTTGCCCAATTCTGATTTTTAAGGAATTATTTTCTTCAGCTAGCTTTTCTATCTCTTTTCATTTTGCCGATTCTACTTTTTAAGGAATTGTTTTGTTTAGTGAATTTTCATACATCCTTTTCCACTTTTTGTGCTTCTTTTTTTTTCACCAAGCTGTCGACTCTTTTTTCATGATTCTCTTGCATAACTCTCATTTCTCCCTACACTGGGCTGTGCTCCTCTTTTACCTGAGACAGACCTTTTCTGTATTCCCTCTGAGTTATCTTAAAAAAGTCATTTCACCCCATCCTTTGTTCATTTTGAGGTGTTAATTAAAGTTGTTTGCAAGAGAATTTGGGAGAGCTCAGGCAAGTCCCTGTCTTTTTTCTGACATCTTGGCTTGACCTCTCTTGAATGCCAGTGGCATTAATAGAAATGAGGAACTGGCTCTCCAGAGAATATATAACAAGTTCATTTTTGAATATGTGTTTGAAGTGCTGTTGAGATATCTATTTAGAAACATCTACATGGCAATGCAAATTTGAAGTTAGATTTGAATTTGAAGGATAGAACTAGAAGTTTGGATTTGGGAGTCAGTATAGAAGGTGATATTTGAAACTAGGATAATGACCGAATGACTAAAGAATTTTGAGAAAGAAGAACAGAACAGAGAGCTAAGGACAGACTTGAGGGAAGGAATCTCTTCCAGAGGACTGAGAAGACAAAGAGTAAGAGAAAGAGCAGTTGGAAAAGTTTCTTACCAGGATGGTAATGTCATAGAAGCCAGAGAATGAGACAGTTTCAAGAAGCATGTGACAAATTATGCCAGATGTTATAGAAATATCACAGATAACTGAACTATATTTTCGTTTCTCAACAGTGGCTAAAGTGAACAAGAGATGGCCAGTAATCACAAACCTCCTTCTGCTCGCCCTATTTCACGAGGAGGAATTGGGTTGACAGGAAGACCTCCTTCAGGAATACGGCCTCCATCAGCAAGTATTCGAGTGGCAACTGGAGTAAGCGTTTGAAAAAGTGATATACTTAAGAACTATACTTGATTATTATTATTATTAATTATACTTGATTATTAATTTATTTACTAAGAGGGCAATTCTGTGATAGAATGGAATAAAGGACTGGACTTGAAGTCAGGAAGACTCAAGTTCAAAACCTGTCTCAGATACTTAGTATTGTGACCTTGAGTGAGTTATTTAATGCTTCTTATTTAGCTTCAGTTTCCTTATCTGTAATAATGTCACCTATCTCACAGGGGTATTTTAAGAATCAAAGAAAAGTGCCTTGCAAACCTTAAAGCACTATAACATTATTAACTGCCAACATTGTTATTATTTTTCCTGTTATGGGTTTGGACTTCTCAAAATGGAGTTTTTTTATGTGATATTTCTTCAAGTTTTTGTTTTATACTGGCAGCATTCTTCTATTAGATGTTTGTTTAAAAAAAACAACTAAATAATCTTACTGTTACATGTCAGATCAAATTTCTTTTAGGTCCTCTAGCAGCAGTGTTACTTGCAGCTACTGTGGAGGTGTAAGGCCGATAACACCAGCATACAGGAGGGCTGCTAGTACAAGTTCTTTGATATGCTTTTCTAAGGAAAACAACTTTAAGGGGTTTACAGCCTCACTTTGATCAAACATATCTATATCTATATCTATGTATGTATGTATGTATGTATGTATGTGTGTATGGATAGCATTCATTTAGTTCAGGGAAACAGTCAGCCCCCTGAACTTCAGAGAAAACACAAACAGAAACTACAAGCAGAAATTATATAAACACAGCAAATAACACAAATCAGCAAACAGGGCTTCTGTCTGTTCATAGCAATACATACATAGTTACCAGAGAGAGAGAGAAGCACCAACATCTGGGCTACCCATTAATGGCTACCCAGAGTCTCGGAGTTGCAGTCTCTGAATGCTTGGCGGTTTAGTTCAAGTAAGGACCTCAGTGTCTGGTACCTTAACCTGCCAAGTGATCTTCAGAATCTTCCTAAGACAATGCAAATGGAAGAGATTCAGTTTCCTGGCATGGCACTGGTAGACTATCCAGGTTTCACAGGCATACAACAATGAGGTCAGCATGATGGCTCTGTAGACCTTTAGTTTGATAATCATTTTCTCTCCCATACTTTCCTTCAGAGCCTCCCAAACACTGAGCTAGCTCTGGCAATGCATGCGTCAACCTCATTATCAATGTGTATACATCCCTACACTACCAAGATAAGTGATCTTATACGTAGCATTCAAAACTTCTCCATTTGCTGTAACGGAAGGTTCCATGTATGAAAGGTGTGGTGGTGGCTGATGGAGCACCTGTGTTTTCTTGGTGTTAATTGTTAGGCCAAAGTTAGCACAAGCAGCAGAGAATTGATCCATACTTTGTTGCATCCCAGATTCAGTGGCTACATTGAGTACACAATCATCTGCAAACAGAAAATCATGCACCAGCACTCCTTGCACTTTGCTCTTGGTTTGTAACCTTTTCAAGTTGAAGAATTTACCATCAGTGTAGTAGCTGACCTTGATGCAGTGTTCATCTTCATTGAAAGCATTTGACAACGTGGCTGAAAACATCATGCTAAAAAGTATGGGAGCACGCACACAGCCTTGTTTCACTCCATTGGTGACTGGGAAGGCATGAGAGCATTGTCCATTATCTAGAACCTGGGCCAGCATGCCATCATGAAATTGATATACAATGCTGATGAACTTCGGGCAACCAAATTTTGACATAATTTTCCATAAGCCCTCATGACTAACAGTATCAAAGGCCTTGGTCAGATCTACAAACATTGTATACAGACCTTTGCAGCAAGAGTTGTTCGTCTTTCAGGTCTGTTGGATTTTGTGTTGTCTATAAGTGTATGCACATTCCATATGCCAATGGTAATTGAAATTGCCTTTGCAGACATTTTTGTACATTTCTTTGTGTTTTGACCACAGAGTGGTATTCCCCACCTGTCTCAGTAATCAGGCCAGGGTTAGGTAAGCAGACAATTTTTAGGGCACCTTTTCTAGCCCCTTCCTCATGCCAGGAGGTGAGCAGTTCAATCCTTAAAAGGCTGCTCAGACACCCAGGTGGCTGCCGAATGCCACTGCTGCTTCCAGTGAGAAACACCCCTATGGCCTGGGCCACCTTTTTGCAGGATTGTGACTATAGCTCCCATTGTATCTACACCTGCTGCTTCGTCACTTGCCTGTTGGCACAGGACTTTGAAATAGGTATAATGGTAAAATGGCATCTTCTGTGTCTAACCCAAGCTCTAAGCGCTCCACAGTACCTGATTCAGCTGCCTTCATGGCTGTTGAAACAAATTATTCTCATCTACCTGTTGCACCAGGGGAAGTCTTCAAATGCTTGGCATAGACACCACCTTAACTCACCAATGGGTTTGAGACCCCTTGTTTAGTCCCAACCAGGTTCAGCCCATTTGCTGAAATGGTTTGGCCACTGGGCATGCCATAGCTTCGAGTGTTGGGTGTGTTGACCTGAGAGTTTGGTTAAAGGAGGCAAACTATCTAGGTGATAGAAAAATTTATACTACTTATTCATTTATTCCCTTAAGCCAGCAGATACATACATGCATGTATGGAGCCAGACAAAGTCTGACTGCCTGAACAAAGAAATGAGAAAGCTTATATACCTTTTTCTTTAACAGACTCAGCATGCCTGCATTACTTCACTTTCATGATCCCCGTGTATGCTAAATCATGATACAAGATAAGGATTTTCCTTAATGGAATAGGTTGTAAATACAATAAGTCAGGATAGTTGACAAACTGTCAATTGGAATTACAACCCAGCATCTCTGTGTTTAATTTACCATTAACATTCCATAACATAGTATATGCCCATGAAATATTAAGATAAGAAAAAGTCACATTATTCAAGATAGTTTTCTCAGGTTAAGGGTCTCATCCTTAGTGGCTAATTGGACAGAGAAAAGAATGCTTTTAAGTCAGCCTTATCTGGCCTTGTTGACATAGGAAGGGTATTCTCTGGGTAAACTCAGAGAACAAAGAAGCTTAGGTCCAGGCTCTTCTAGTTGATCCTTAATTCAGATTCTGGTCCTTACTGAAAGTTACAAAAATGATATTAAATGATATTAATGATCATCAGGTGGAACGGGTGGACACTTTGGCTTGGTAGCCATCACAACAGAGGTAGCAGTCGTCCCTGAATACACCCTACACTCTTGAACCCTGGTAATCCAGAGCTGTAACACATTAGGTCCTGAGGCACTCAGACCTTTGGACACTAAGCCAATTAAGTGCTAGGGTTCATGGGCTTTCATGTCTTTGGGCCACTAAGCCAGTCAGGTGCTGAGTTTTGGTGCTCTCTGAGCTGAGCCAATCAAATGCTGAGTAGAACCTGTATATAAGCTGGAAGATTGATATGGTCTCAGGGCTCACTCATGGGAAGAATGCTTTGCCTGAGAACTCTTGAGAAGATGACTAGCCTCTTGGTAGCTATTGTTTAAAGCCCCTCCCCCCATGAATGTGAACCCAGAAGAAGAAAATGAACATTGAGCATCGAGCGTGTAGTGTGAAGAAGAGGAAAAAGAAGGAAGAAGAAGAGAACGAGCGTGAGTAGGAAATGATCTTTGAGTGTTGGGAGAGCTGGCGGCAGCAGCAGCAGCGACCGCAGTGGCAGAAACTTGCTGAGCAGCAGGAGCTTGCATAGTGATGGAGTTTGGTGAAACTGAGATGGTTGTCTTTTGTTTCTCAGTCATTGTGTTATTTTTTGGTAGCCAAAGCTCCTATAGAAATAACAAAGGAGCAAAGGGAGAAGTTTCTTTTGAACTTCTCTAAGCCAAGGCTGTGGCCAGAGGCAGAGCTTAAGGGGAACAGTGAGATGAGATATAGAGCAGCAGCAGAGAGCTGCCTGTGGCAGGCTCCAGACAGGAGCTGGGAGCATTCAGCCTGTAGACCTTAAGCCAAGGGGCTCAGAATTAAGCCATAGGTCAAGATGAAAACTTTGTCGTCCAACTGCCCCTCAGGACTTTGAAGTGGTGGGGCGGGTGGGGCTGGAGCACTGTTAAGACTTGGACTCTGGAGAAGGACACACCCCCAAAAGGACTTTACTTGGACACTGGATTGAGCAGATTATAACCTACTGGTTATAGGGCTGGACTTTAAAGGAAGACTGGCCTGGGGATGTGATTGTATAAACAAGTATTTGGAACAGTATGTTATATACTGAATGATATGTTTTGTTTAAGGCCATGTGGCCACCCTGGTAGTAAGTTGTCATGTTGCTATGAATGTACTTGAATAAGGTTTAGTTTTATGTAAATAGAAAGTTCATTATACTGTAGGATTCGACCCTAAATGTGTGTGTGTGTGTGTGTGTCTGTCTGTCTGTCTGTCTGTCTGTTTGTCTGCAGCAGCAGCCCTTGGTGTGCTGTGTTGATTGGTGTTACACCATCTCCCAGGCAAGGAGATGGGAGAGTGGAGATTTAACCTTCCCCTCAGATAACTCTCTCTGCTTCAAAGCCAGGTCTCTGTGTTAAGAGCTTCCCCTCTAATTTATGGTGACAGTGCAGTATGTTTCCCTAACTTCCATCTCTTTTCACACTAGGCAATAGCTAAACAACAAGCATTTGACCAGCAATGACTAAACAACTCTGGGGTTCTGAGTTCCCCAGTTGGTTGTTTTAACTTTAGGGTTCTATTATTACTTGAAAATGAATGACAATGAATAATGGGAATAAAGAAAATTATTTCTTTATTATTCTCTGCCCTTGGAGAAAATTCATTGTCTGTTGGATTTTTATTTATGCAAATGAACTGCTTTGCAAGTTACTGAATGATTCAATCACACCTGAAAGGGTTTTACCTTTATATTGTATCGTCTCTGTGTTTACCCCTTACCTACATATTTGCAGAAAGCTGAAAGGGGCACACCTTCACATTTATACAGTGTTGTGACAGACTATTATGGCATGCACACCATTGAATCACCTGAATTAAAATTGTTTTTTCATTTTGATTTCATGTATCAGTGGAAGTATATTACATTATTAAAGAAAATTCTTGGGTTTTTTTAGATGCCACCTGGTACATCAAGACCTGCCTCTCGAAGTGGTACCATGGGGCCTGGAGGAGTATTGGCTTCTCAAATAAAAGTTGCAGATCGTCCAGTAACACAGCAAGGCTTAAGTGGAATGAAAACTGGAATGAAAGGTATCTTTTAGGATGAGTAGACAAGATATTTCGGTACCACATTAATATATCAGAATGAAATTGTGGGGAAGAAAGGAAGACTCATGAAGCTTGGCTATAGCAACACCCCTTTCTCTTTTCACTCCCATTCAATGACATCTGGCTTCCTCTTGATGACACAGCTTACCTAGCCCTAGCCTTCCTTTACACACTTTGCACTTTCACTCATATCCAACTGGTTGCAATATTCTGTGATCGCCATTGCCATTTCTAGGTTTTCTAACATCACTCAGTAATCTCTTTGAGCTTCATTCAATCCATATTTATTACCCAATCAAGACTTTTTGATAGCTATTGTTGACCTGCTTCTAGGATACAGTTTTTCCTTCCTCACTAAGTTTAATGCCTGTCTCACAATGTCCTCCCCACTTCCTGCCCCCTTACTGGAGGACTTTAACGTATAAATTAATATTTCTTCAAACAATTTAACCTCCCAGTTCTTCAACTTACTTATTTCCCCATTCCTCCGCCCCATCTCACTGCTCACAAAGATGGTCATACTCTTGATCTTGCCATCACCCCCAAATGTTCCACTTCCATATTTATGAATCCTGAAATTCCTTTATCTGATTATAATCTTTTGTCATTGTACTTCTCCTTTGCCTTTTAACTCCTAATCCCATTCTTCATTCTCATCACAACCTCTAATTGTAGCCCTCAGTTCTTTCCTAGGCCATCACGCCTCTCTTGACTACAGTCTTCATCTTGATCCCTTGGCAAACCATTTCACTTATACATTATTCTACTCTCTACATTCCCTTGCCTCCTTATCCTATTATCATTCTTATCCTGCCATGCCATGGGTTCTCCCACCATTTGCTACCTTTGCTCTTATTCACATAGTGTTAAATGAAGTATGAAAGACAATTGTGAAACAATGATGACTGGGTTCACTATCAATTTCTGTTACTTAACCTCAAGTGGGCCTTCACTACAACAAGGCAGTCTTTTTTATCTCCCTAACTGATTCAGTACTCCACTCATCACAGTAGCTTTTCCAAAGTTTCCCATCACTCCTCAAACGTCCCATGACTCCCCCAACCCCACTCACTAGCTTAAGAATTTTACTTCATATTTCCCTGAAAAATTGAGGCTATTTGCTGAGAAATCCCTCTTATCCCCTTCTTCTCAAATCACATCACTCAGATACTTATTGCTACTATTTCTTCCTTTACTACTGTCTTATATTCAGAGTGACCCTTCTCTGTCCTGTGCACAACTCCTCCACATACACAAGTGATCTCATGCCATCCTATCATCTTTATAAGATTACCCCCCTTTTTTTTACTTATGTCTCTCCTTTTCTACTGACTGCTTTCCATCTGCTTGCAAATGTGACAATGTTTCCCCCTCTTCAAAAAAACCACACTTTTGACTATTCCCACCAGTTATCATATTATATTTCTCCTGCCTTTTGTGACCAAATTCCTTGAGAAAGTCACAGTTGGTTTTTCCCCTCACTCTCTTCTTAATTCTGCAGTCTAGCTTCTGACCTCATCATTCAGCTGAAATAGCTCCAAAGTTATCAGTGGTCTTTCACTTGCCAAATTAAGTGGCTTTGTCTCAATTCTTATTCTTGACTTCTCTACAACTATACAACTATCAATCACATTATTATCTTTGATACTCTTTTCTCTCTAGGATTTGGTGATAGTGCTCTTTCCTGGTTCTCTTCCTACCTGTCTGACCACTACTTCACAGTCTCCTTTGCTGGCCTTTCATCTCTCATGGCCACTAACCATGAGAGTCTCGCAAGGCTCTCTCCTAAGCCTTCTTCTCATCTCTTATACTATTTCATGTAGTGATCTCATCAGCTTCCATGCTTTCAGTTATCATCTCTCTTCTGTTGATTCTCAAATCTATTTATCTAAATAAACCTAGATTCTCTCTTGATTTATAGCATTCCATCTCCAGCTGCCTGTTGGACACTTCAAACTGGACATCTTAAACCCAACCTGTCCAAACCTAAACTCATTATCTTTTCCCCCAAATCTTTCCCATTTCCTAACTCTCATATTACCATCAAGGGCACCACCATTCCCCAGTCACCAAGGCTCACAACCTAGTTGTATCTTCAACTTCTCATTCTTCTTACCCTCTATTTCCAATGTGTTGCCAAGTTCTATTGATTTTACTTTTGTGTTATTTCTTATTTAAACCATTTTCTCTCCTCTGATACTATAACCACTCTAGTGTAGGCCCTCATCCCCTCATGTTAGTATTACTACAGTAGCCTTCTCATTCATCTCTCTGCCTCAAATCTTTCCCCACTCCCATCCATATCTCCACTAAACTATCAGATTTATCTCCCTAATGCTCGGGCTTGACCATGCCCACCCTTATTGAGTAAACTCCAGTGACTTTCTACTACTACTATTCCAGAGTCAAATGTAAATCCCCTGTTTGAATTTAAAGCCCTTCATAACCTGGCCCCTTCCTACCTTTCCAGTCTTCTTACCCCTTGCTTTCTTCCAGGTATTTTGTAATCCCATGACATTGGCCTCCTTGTTCCTTGCACAAGAAATTCTATCTCTCTACTCTGTGCATTTTTCCTATCTTGTCCTTATGCTGGGAATTATTTTATTCTTCACCTCTGCCTCCTGGCTTCTCTGATTTCTTTCAAGTCTTATTTGATCTTCTACTGGAAGCCTTTCCTAGCTCTTCTTAATATTAATGCCTTCCCTCTGAGATTATCTCCAATTTATCTTGTATACTTAGTATATACCTACTGGTTGGCGTGTTGTCTCTTCCAGTAGACTGTGAGCTCCTCAAAGGGAGAGTTAATTTTTTTCTTTCTATGTATTCCCAGTGTTTAGTACAGTGCCTGTCACTGTGCTTAGTAAATACTTGTTGACTTGATTTGATTGATAGAAGAAACTGGGTGGCACAGTGGATAAAACTCTAGATCTGGAGTCAGAAAGACCGGAGTTCAAATTTAGCCTCAGATACATATTAGCTCTGTGACCCTGTGTAAATCACTTAATATCTCTCTTTTTTTAGTTTCTTCAACTGTAAAATGGAGATAATAACACCTACCTCCAAGAGTTGTTATTAGGACAAATGAGATAATATTAGTGCAGTGTGTCTGGCACACCTCCTTCTCCTTTCTTCTTCCCTTCCTTTCTTCCTTTTGAGCAGAGAACAGTAACATGATCAGTCAATCAACACATATTTACTAAGCACTCACTATATGCTTAGACAGTCCTTGTCTTCAAGAAGCTTATATTCTAATGGGGGAAGACAGTATGTGAAAGAGAAGCTGAAAGGGAGAAGGGAAGAGGGAGGTGCCTCTGTGGAGGTATGGTGACTAAGTAGAGAAAATGAGAGATGGCTGGTCTGGGCCTTTCCTCAAAATGGAGGTTCTAGGAGAAACTCACCAATGGCAGAAGAGGCAATGAGTTATTACTGGTCTGTCTCCTTCCCTAAAATGGAGGTTCCAGGAAATACTAATGGGAAAGGCAGACATATGCATTAGGAATATCAACTTAGCAGTTATATTGAAGGATGGAGTAGAGTATAGAGAAACTAGAATAAGAGAAAACAGTTAAGAGGCTATTACAATAGCCCATTTAAGATATGATGAGGGCCTGAACTAGAGCATTGCTGTTTTAGTGGAAAGGAGATGAATGCAAGAATGCAAGAGGTGTTTTGGATAGATGGATGGATAGATAGATAGATAGATAGATAGATAGATAGATAGATAGATAGATGGATCTCTATACTACAAGACTTGAAAACATTTTGGTATTATGGGTGGAGAGCAGAGGCCAAGGTAAGGAAGAATGACAAATCAAATAGGACTCCGTGGTTTTCGACCTAGGTGATAGGAAGAATGCTGGTGCCTTTGAAAGAAATAAAGAAGTAAGGAGGAAGGGCGGATTTCTGGGGAAAGATAGTCCCTCTTTTGGACATGCTGAGTTTAAGATATCCATGAATATCCAGGTAGAAATTGTCCAGACAGCAATTTGAGATGCAAGAATGGAGCTCAAGAAAGAGATAGGGGCTACATATGTAGATTTGGATAGAAGTGATATTCGAATTCATGAGAACAATGAAACAGCCAATAAAGTATAGAGAAACAAGTGAGGGACCAGAGAGAAGAGAAAAGGTGAGTTATATCTCCTGAGTAAATAACTGTCTTGATTTTAACTGTGACTTTAAATATTTGTTTTCAGATGGGTAGAAAAAGATGAATAATGCTTTCTTGGAAATCCCCTTTTTTGTGTATTAATTTCTAAAGCTGCCCTCATCTTATACCAAGAATTATTTCCAAGATGCATATATGATAAAATAAGAAAATGAGGTCATTTTCCATAATTCAATAGTAATATGCTTTCGTCCACCTCCATAGTTCCCTGTTTCTACAAAGAAGGGAGATAGATGAATTCTCACCTTTTCTTCAGTGCAAAGCTTGATTGTTGTAATTAAGTATGCTTCACTTTTAATTTTGGTCATTCTTTCCATTTACTTGTGGTAATCATCACATATATTGTTTTCCTTGTATCAGTTCATATGTACATATAGATATAGTTGTGTGTGTATATATGTATACACATACAAACACACCCATGCCTCTTTCATATTCATCATTTTAAAATGGCAGTTATATGCCATTATATACATGTGCTACAGCTTTTTAGGCTGTTACCTTATAGATGGATATTGACTTTGTTTCCAGTTCTTTGGTAGTACAAAAAGGGCTGCTATAAATATTTTGGAATAGAGTAATAAATTTAGATTTGGCCTATAAATTTAGATTCCTTCCTATGACATCAGAGATAGAAAAACAATCAGATGCATATAAGTGAGATTTCCCCAATATGAAATGAAATTCATCCATGATCCTTGTTTGCATAAATTGAATACCCTGGCAGTAACCCTTCTGTGGAATTGATTTATAGGTATCCAGCAGCTGCTACGGTTGTATCCTTCCCTTTAGGTTCTTTATGCCTGTCTTCCTACTCCTTGGGGTCTTAAGTCTAGCCCTAGTGTGAAGTAATATGCATTGTAGTAAAAGCCCAGTGCTGTAATTATTTACTGAACTGACTGATTCCTTTATTAAACCTCCTTTAAGTATCCAAACTGCAGACCAGGTTTTATTTTTAGATTTTTACCATACCATAATATATAATGACATATAACTAAATGTTTATTATTGTCCTGTAATATGGAATGCTATAGGTGGGGTGACATCCTGGAAAAGGCACTGGACTTGGAGTGAGGAAGCAAATGGTTTTGAATCCTGCCTTGACCACTAACTCTATGACCTTTGGTTATATAACCTCTCTGAGTCTGATAACCTTTCATTATCTGTAAATTGGAGACCTTGATAGCTGTAGAACCTATTTCACAATGCTATTGAGATGATCAAAAATAATATAATGTATATAAAACTGTTCACAAACCCTAAAGTGCTTTATAAATGTCAGCTGTTATTATTATCATTAAAGTGGCAATGATACATTAATTGCCATTGAGATAAAGGAAGGCTATTTTAATATTGAATTGTGCATTTTCTTCAAAGAATTAGTTTTCTTGGTTATTATTTCATTCTTTCCTTTTGTTGACTTGACAGGTAATGCATGAAGACGATCTTTGGAAAACTAGAGTGTGATTTTTATATATACTTTGGATTTATTTCTTAAGGCAAAACTTGTCTTTCAAACAAAATGCTAACATTCTTTTTATTTTTGTTGTTAGGTCCCCAGAGGCAGATTTTGGATAAATCTTATTATCTTGGGCTACTTAGGTTTGTTTGCTAAATAATTTTAAAAACTACAATATTAATATTTTAAGCTCTATTTTCATGTCAAAATATAGTTACAGAAACTACTAATTAATTCAGCTTCTGTTTATTTCTGAGCTATTTTTTCCTGACATCATTCATCATTACAATGGATATTCTGCAAAATAATATGGGATTGCAAAGCCAATAGAACGTTCTTAACTTTATATACAGGGTGCCCCAAAACCCTTAGTGCAGCTTTAAGCTTATTGCACAAAGACTTTTTGGACAATTGGCATTTATTTGTAGGTTGTATATTTTAAGTCTAGCTTTTTCCCCCTCCGAGGGATGAAAATCATGCTTTTATAGGTGTTTAACTAAGACAAGATGACTTGGGCTTTCCAAAATTTAGAGAGTAATGACAGAATTGGTTAAACTAGGAAATAGCCAGATGGTATACTTTTTCTCCTGCCCCTGCTGTATCCCAAGTAAGACCCTCCAAGGCCTGGTTTACCTTGCCCTCCCTCATCTTTAGTGGTGTCTTCATGATGTTTCAAGATTTTTGTTTCTTCCATAACCCAGCAGAATTGCCTCAGGAGCCAGCAGAGTTAGTGTCAAACTGTCATCACTGTAGGCTTTTCTAAAAAGGAAAAAAAATCCTTAATTTTAATAATGGGCAGCTAAGTGGCACAGTAGATAGAGCACCAGGCCTGGAGTCAGGCAGACCTGAATTCAAATCTGGCCTCAGACACTTACTAGCTGTGTGACCCTGGCAGATCACTTAACCCTATTTGCCTCAGTTTCTTTATCTGTAAAATAAGCTGGAGAAGGAAATGGCAAACTGCTCCAGTATCTTTGCCAAGAAAACCCTAAGTGGGGTCACAAAAATTGGACACAACTGAACAGTAACGAATTTTAATAAAATTATCATTGCTGTGCTTTATAAATACATTTACACATGTGTATATTATAGGTCTGTAATGGCAGATGGCACAGTTTTAGTCAACCTGTCAGTTGAGCATCTAGTGCATGCCTAGTTCTAATCATTTATTCTCCATCTGCCTTTTTTGCTGTCTCATCTATCCAACAATGTAATCTCCACTTTGCTGATTTTTTTGTTCTCCTTATGGCCCATTATCTGTATACTCTTTTTTTTCTATTACTTCTAAATCCCTTTGAATCCAGTCTTCCTTTAGTTCTTCTGTTGTCACTTTCTCTCTGTCTTGAGCATGACTAGCTTACAGATTAACCTAAAAGCTAAGACCAGTAAAGGACATAATGAAGTAGTACTGGCATAATAAATTTCACATAGGGCTCTACATTGAATCCAGATAAGAGAAGATCACTGTCTTTTCTCCTTAACCTTTTCAGTGGTAATAGAAGGTAACTATAACTGACTAGGACTTCATTTTACATCTTAGGGTGGCAGAAGTTGGGGAGATGGTAGGCATAAGCATGTTTGACTACTAACTCTGCCTTTAGATCTTTCCAATTCGACCTAGACTAGACTGTGTTCAAAACTTGCTCCATTTCTATTGATAAATGAAGCCTGTATGTCTAAAGAGCCATAAATACCATCACTAGAGTATGATGAGCACCTAAAGAATATCACTGGATCCTTCATTTTTACTTTAGTACAACCACTTAAGAGTTTTCTTTTTGTGTGTGGAGGTATTACAGAAATAATTGTAAGATTATTAAGAATTGTATCTAAAGAGTTTTATTAACTATAATTACTGACCTGAAATAGTTATTTCAATACCATTAAGGTTTTTCTATTTCTTTTCTGTAGAAGCAAAATAAGTGAACTAACAACTGAAATTAATAAGCTTCAAAAGGAAATAGAAATGTACAACCAAGAGAATTCAGTGTATTTATCATATGAAAAGAGGTGAGTCATAAATATTATCTAGAAAAAATAGTCAGTAGTTTGCCTTTTTTATAAGTAGAGCATATGTGTTTGATATGATATACTACAAGAATCCAATCCTGATTTTTTACTATCATAAACTTTATTAGTTAAATGGGTATTTATTGAGTGCCTGCTATGTACAGTTGTATATTACTAAGCATTGAGAGATAAGACGTAGATCCCACCCAAGGAATTCTCTTTCTAATTGATAGGATATTGCACCTGTTCTGGCTTTTGTATTGACTAGTTGTTTGACCTTGGAAACTCAGTTAATATTGCTGGGCCTTGGCATGCATACACACACACGTATGCATGCACATATGCACATGTGTATAGATGTATACATGCATATGGACATATATGTGCATATAGAATATATATATATAAACTGGTGAAATGGGTCTAGATGATCTCTTTGATGTTCTTTCTACTTCTTAAAGTCACTGGTTCTATAATTTTTATATGAGGTTAAGTAACAAGCTAAAATAAATATGATAAATATAAATAATATATAATATACATGTAATATATTATATAAATTAAATATAAATACATATGATAAATATAAAAGCAACATGATAAATATAACATCAGTGCTAAGTATAAATAATAATAAATATAAAGCTAACAATGTAAGATGATATAAGATGTGAAATAGTATATGATTCAGTGACAACTAAACATTAGCAAATTCTGTGAATTCATATGTGGAAAAATATTTCTGTGGATTACAGTAATCCAGGAAAGCGTCATGGAGAAGATATGATTTGCAAACTATGTCTCTTTGGGATAGAAAAGGGGAAAGATGGCATTCTAGGTACAGGAGCAGGCTTAAACAAAGGTAGAGAGGCAGGAAGACAGTATTACTACAGGACAGTGGAATAATAGCACATTTTGTAATGTTTGTAAGAAGCATTTTGAAAAACAGGTATTATTCAAAAATACCTAGGACTAGAAAAAACTCTGGTCTGTCAGTTCCTACTACAACCCGTTTTCATAAATTATGTTTTTTAATATGTGGATTTTTTTTCATGTGTACAGGGCAGAGACTTTAGCTGTTGAAATCAAAGAATTTCAAGGACAACTAGCCGATTACAATATGGTAATTATCCTTTTCCAAGATAATTCTTATTGTATGATTTGCCTTTTAAATATATTATAAGCTATTCTGTTTTTTAATCCAAAGATAGTTTCATCATTAAATATTTTCCTAATAAGAGAGGCAGTTGTTTGTGAACAGATGAAAACTGATAGTAATTTGATCACTTGAAATTGTTAGATGTCAAAATTGTCTACAATGCATTTTCTTATCAACAGATAGCAATCCTAGCAAGATGTAATAGAAAGGAGCTTAGCACTCTCCACATTGTAAGCAGGTAGAGACTTCCTGAGCTTCTTCTTCCAGGGTAAAAAGACATAGGGATATGGGTAAAGTGAAAAATATCACTAGATAATTCTGGAGCTCCAGATTAACATATTCATATTATGAGGTTCAACTTAGTTCTTTATCAGGAACCAAATCCTCTCAGGAAACCAAGAGTAAAACTGAATTTCTTCCTACTGAGAAGGGGCAATGGAATTACAGATATAGTTGATACCGTGTAGCCACAGACTTCATGAAAATTGAAGGTAATAAAATGAATAGTTCTCTAAGCCTGCTTCGGTGTACATGCTAATTTTAAAAAATACAAGTATATAAATATAAAACTAGTCAGTTTTTAGTGACCTTAATTGCTTAATTTCTACAGGAAAAAAAAATCTTTATTAAAACAAATGCTTAAAAAGATATGAATCTCTTCATTTTGGTCCTTCCAGTGATGGAGATCAGAATTAACCCATGCCTACTCATCCTTATAGCAGTAAGGCAAAATTCATGACCTCAGAGAGGGCCATGCACATGCCTGAGTGTTTCGGAATCATGAAGTATAAGGAATGCTCTAGGTAGAAGGCAGAGGAAGTGTAACATTTTATTTAGACTCCAGAGGATAAGATCCAAGGATCAATGCCCCCAGTTTAGTATTGTAGCAATAATATTCTAAAACTGATAAGCCCACCTCACTGTAGTAACAAGGAAATTATAGCAAAATATTATAGCAAGAAACCAAGCCATACGTGTAACTTGCCCTCGCTACTAGGGCCTTCTTGTACAAGAATATTCACGAATCCTAACTCTCTGTGCTCAGCACTCTCTCCAGCAGCTCTGCTGACTCCAAGTTCCTTGATCTCCACAACTCTCTCTTGTTTAGCACTCTTCACTCTGCGCTGTCTTGATGCTGGCTCTCTGCTTCTGAATCTTGCCCACCCTTTGCTCTGCTGCTCCCAGTTCTGGGCTCTCTTTTTATACAGTCCTAGCCATCATCTGATTCATTAGAACTCAGCTCTGGTCATCTAGTTAGTGAAATGGTGTGGACCTGTCTCTAGTCAGGCCTCCCTTTGTTGGCCCCACCTGAAGCCTATTCAGTGAGTGAGAAAGATCTTTCACTTACTGATTGGCTTTACAGTACGGTGTGATTCTCATCCATGTTTTCCTATGAGTAGAGAGGAAACAATTTTTGCCAAATGGTATCTTGATTTTGAAGAAGAAAACTTGTTAGGCATCTAAGTGATTACAGTATGCAGTAGGTACATTACCTGTTAAAGTGGCAGTTGCCATATTGATCTGAAGATAGGCCACTTAAATCTAGTCATGTTAAGTCAAATAGTCCTTGATTTTTTATAAAATCTGAGAGCAAATTTTGATTGGTGGTATTTCTAAATGTGGACTACATGTATTTTCTTTTTACTGAGATCAGCTTTTTGGGTAAGGTCTTCTTCCTTTTGGAGGTGACATATTTAGACCAGTACAATAATTTTACAAATCTGCCGGTCACCTCTTAGACATTAGTTGTATAATTTTATTTTAAAATCTAATGAACATTAGCTGTTAAATTTTATGCTTGGTTTATTAAGACCAATTAAGCAGAAATCACAGTGTTTAATGTATTTTCTAGACAGAACATATTATGTTAAAATAAGCTACTCTTCATGTATTTATTTCTTTCACGTTACACATTTCACCTTTCTGAAGTAGTCTTCCTAGCCAGTCTTCCTTTTGTCACCTTGCCTATTGGGACTTTTTTTAGTTTTAGACAACTCAGATTCTTTGGACTTTTGTGCAAGTACTTGTTAGCACTCCACATTTAATAAACTCCCAAAAGGTTTACACCATTCTCCTCTCTGCACAAGGATTGAACTCTCTTTACTAAAGAGCAGAAGCTACTGAGCAGAGCGTTTAGGAGGGACTGGCTTCTGTTGCTTACTTCTTCACCCTAAATAATATACCCAGTTATTGCATTAGCCAAATATCCATTTGCTCTCTAAGATAATCTAATGCTATCTCTTTTGCAGAAGATACTTAAAATTCTTTAATACTCATCTTTCATAAAATAAGCCTCCAAGCAAATGACTATTTGTAAGACTGCTTAATTGTAATATTGGTTAATTACAGAGATGACCCTTAATAACTAATGGTATCATGATGTCTTTTTTAGTTAGTAGATAAACTCAACACCAATACAGAAATGGAAGAAGTAATGAATGATTACAACATGGTAAGATTTATATAATTTTTTACTAAAAGCACTGTGAACTTTATAAAGTGATTCAGTTGACCCCTGTTTTATAGATTCAGATATGCTGCAAGTCAAATAATTTCCCACAAAATATTATGACTGTACAATGGAAGTCTGATATAATTCATCTTCTAAGTTGAATGTTTGTCATGTTTCCTAATAACATTTCAAAAGATTTCCACTGTCTTTAAGTTGTATACTCTCTGTTATCTGGACCTCTTAAAAGTGGAGAAACTTTGATATTTCATCCTATAAAGCCATGTCTGAATCCACGCCACATCCTATTACATTATTTGGGAAAAGAATTCTATACTTTATCATGTCTCCATTTTCTTACTTCTGGTATTATTTTAACACAAATTGAACTAAAAACTTAGTGGAAATATTTATCCTTATGTGAGGACAGAGGTTGGGGCTAGATCTGTGATTTCATTGGTATAAGGAACTTATGAATAAGGAACCTGCTTCTACCATTTCAGGGGAGTACTTGTTCTGTAACTTACAGTCTTAGAAAATTGACTAGAGCACTAAACATTAAGAGACTTGTCTAGCGTCACACAGCCGTTATGTGTCAGAAGTACATCTAGAACTCAGATCTTTTTGGCTCTAAGGTCAGCTCTCTATCAGTTATACTATGTTGCCTCTCCTCTTTATATAGCGTTTACAAAACAGAGAAAATTGACAAATATAAAATGGGATATCCATAGACAAATAAGTGAGATTGTTTTATATATGAAATAGAAGTAAAATTAAAGTTCTATTTTGATGCCTCATTATGGTACGGCGGTGGGATCTTGGGAACATTAAGCCATGCCAGTGGAGCATCAGCTCTGCAGGTCCAATCAAGCCAGAAAATCTTTGAGAAGCGACTAGTTATTGATTGTTTATGTATTGTCCAAACTCAGGTCTAAGAGATGCTCATCACTAGGCTACATCAGGGCAATGAATTTTTCAGCCACAGTTTTGCTTCAGTATCTTTTATTATGTTACATTATAGGGATTATGCTCTCTGCATTGATATAGGGATAACTTGTATCTCCCAAATCACAGGTCTTTGAAATTTTGAGATAATTAGTAGAGTTTGGGTTCTTCTTAGATTTTGGTTCACTTAGTTCATTTTGGATTCTTTTAAAAACACTAATTATTCAACTAGAGTATTTTTGAAGTTATAATAAATAGAACACAATTCACTTATTTAAGTCTATAGCTTTAATAGCAAATCAAAAGAATAACATTGCAAAATTGTGGCAAACTTGAACTTTTGGTTGTATCTGTAGGAGCAAAGTAAAGTGAGTATATAGATCACTATCTTGAGGAAAATTTTGAGATTTTTTTTAAACTCGAATTTAAAAAATCTGTCAATGACTCATTGGGCCCCAATATACATATCATTTGTTTACTTAATGAAGAATACGATGTTTCTGTTAGGAAAATATTACATCTATGAAAAAAATTCTTCATCTCCAGAAAGTTATTGCCAATAATGTGCTTAATCTGGCAAGGGTATTAGTTTACTTTTAAATGAAACCTTATTTTCAACTTTGTTAAGCTTTATGCATCAAGCAGATGTCTATGTTTAACAATTTATCATTTAGTTCATTACTAACAAGCCTCATATTTAAAGAAAAATAGTATGCCTTCAATGTTATTTTTCTATCACTAACATTTCTGGTTAATTATCTATACAGCTAAAAGCTCAAAATGATCAAGAAACCCAAAGTATGGATATAATATTTACAGAAAGACAAGCGTAAGTACATGGCTACTTGAGAAAACTAAACTGCTTTACAAGAGGGTTTTATGGGGTGACAGGCAGAATGATGTTGCATGCCATGGAAAGAACAGGGAATAGGAATAAGAATCTCTGGGTTCTAGTCTCAGCTCTGTCACCTGTTAGCTACTTGACTTCAGGTTAGTCATTTATCCGTCATGGTCCTCATTTTCCTCATCTGTCAAATGAGGGTATTGGACTAGAACACAAATCTTAGAGTTGGAAGTGACCACAAAGGTTGTAACATCCCAAGCCAATGATTATCCAGTATCCTTTTGAAGACTTCTGGTGATGCGGTATCCCACTGCCTGCCTACACAATCTCTTCCACTTTTGGACTTTCTTAATTGTTAGAAAGTTTTTCCTTAATCAGCCTTTCTGTAATTCCTTCCTTTTGCTCATAGGTCTGTCCTCTGAGGCTAAGCAAAAGAAGTCTAAACCCTCTTACATATGACAACCCTTCAAATATTTGAAAATGACTATCACATTTCCCTTCAAGACTTCTTTTCTCTATGCTAAACATTCCCAGTTCATTCATATGGCATGGTCTTCAGTCTCATCACCATCATCACCATTCTTGTCCCCTTTCTTAGTATATACTACAGGTTGTCAATGCCCTTTCTAGCATCCTATATTGTACATAGTAGATGCATTTTTTTTTGTACCAGACCAGTGTTTTCTTTGATTTAGGGAGTTCCTACTGAAATTGGCATTTACTGTGAAATTTATAGTCTTAGAGGGTTGCCAAGGTTAACTGATGTACTCAAAGCCACACAGATAGTATTTGTTGGGGGAAGGATTTTAACCCATGTCATCCTGAGTTTAAGGACATTCTGTTATCCCCTCTGTTATGCTGTCTTTCTAGGTGGTTAATATAAATAAATAAAAGATGTTGACATTAATGTGACTCCTATTAACTAGAACTTGTAGGAAACTTAGAGATGAACATACTATTTGTGTTTATGTATTATCCTAAAATAACAAATATGTCCTTATCTCATCACAGCATCTGTAATACTTCTAAAGGCAAGAAATATAGTTCATCAAAATTGTCTAACCTTCGAAAACACTTAGTCCAGTACCCTTTACCTTCTGTGCACTAAATACATACTTGATAATTACGATCATGATGGTGAATAGTAATAGCGATAAACTAAGAGTAAATATTACAAAATATATTTTTGACATTAAAATATGGAATTCTAGTAATATCAGATAAGTACTTGCAGAAATATTTTATTATACGAAATTCTATTTTAAATGAATAGTTTCTTGTCTCGTATAAACATATGCCAATTCCTACTGTTCCACTTCTAAATTTTTCATTCGTTCAGCAAATTTTTATTGACCATGAAAGATGCAAAGTTACAAAAGACACAATCCTAGCCATTATAAAGACTTGCAGAGTTTTGGAAATGACAGGAACGATTCAGTCTCATTTACATAACCTTTTAATCCATAGTTATTTTATTCCTAGATATTATGTATAATTACCATATTTGTATAATCTATGAACTGTAACTGTAATTACCAGTGAATTACCTTCAGAATGTGATATATTTCAAGTCTAGTTGACATTTGATTAAGAAAAAAATGCTGACAGTCTTAGTAGTGTGTTCTGAAATGCTACTATAAGAGTTTTAAAGTATAAAATATGTTTTTAAAAAGAAATTCTGGCTGAAAGTCTCTCTGATAATGTTTTTTAAAAAAAACACAAACATCAAACTAAAAACAAGTAATTTTGTGAGGTTGATTTCAAGAATTAGAAAAACTTCTAAGTCAATTGTTACCTGAACAAATGTGCAGGGCACATTTTTATCTTTAAATGTTTGCGTATAAAGGGAACAGGACATACTATACTAATCTAAGGAGCAAAGAGAAATATGAAAGTTTTAACATTGACTTTTTGCCTTTCCGATCACTACTGTGTTAAAATCATTGTATATTCTGGTTAGCTTGACCTTGACCATTATCGTTACCATACCAGACCATATAAGGGAATGACAGTATATAGGCTTCAGTCTACCTTTATGGCAATACCAGCAACTTTTCCTCTGTAGTAACCAATCAGTAACCATGCATTAAGCCCTTACTTTGTGCTAGTCATCATGCTAAGCAGTGGTAATACAGAGAAAGTAAAATCACATCCTTCCTTCAAATAGTTTATGGTCTAAAGGAGGGATAAGTGGATAATAGGTAGATACATACAAAATACATACATTATAGATGGGCAGTAACTTTAAAGAGAAAGGTTCTAATTGTTGGTGGAGTAGGAAAGGCCTAATAGGATGTTTAAGCTGAGTCCTTAAAGAAGCCAGCTTCAAGGGGCTTTTTGTTCTACCTAATAGCTCTATGTGGCTCTGTATGTGTCAGCTACATAGCTGTGCCTTTGATTTAGCATTGGCAAAAAATAATCCATTTTTAAAAAACATTTTGGAATTGATGACTTTTAAAGCTTTAAAGATGTTTTTTGGTTAGTCAAACAATATTTATTTAATAGCCACAAGGTATAGGTAGTACCATTAGCATATTGGAGAACTTGATCCCCTGTCCTTTAATAATTGTTTTATTTCATTAACATTTCTGAGTGATAGACAAAGTATGAAATTAGGTAATTGCATTGCATAGCTGGTTGTTAAATAGTTGAAAAAATATGTTCTTCTGAATGTTTGTTAATTATTTTTAGCAATAGAGCGTGAGCAATAAAAGCACTTTGAACTTAAAAAAGGTATCATCATTGACTGTTATCAGTATACATTCATCTTTTATTATAAACATTCTTACAATTAGACAAATATATGTCATTGTAAATGACAAATGTCTCTTATTATCATTGAATATGTGTACCTGATAATTTTTTCTTGGTGAAGATTTGAGTTGCATTTAAATTTTGAAATTACTTTTCTGCAAATTACTATGTGAAATTAAATAATTCTTACTGGCACAATGAAGTCTATACTTCATAGTATTGTTTTTCATTTCTTCATAGGTAAAAGGTAAAGAATTATAGTATATTTTGCTATATGTCTCTATTGTAGCTGTCTACAACAATGAATTGTATTTTATGATTGAAAGTAGTTGAATAGTAGTTTGTGAAGAATATAAATTAATATATGTATTTGTGTGTATATATGTGTACATGTGTGCATATATATTTCACTTTAGTCCCTAGATAGCGTATCAGTGTGGTTATGACTATTCCACATTACTAAAATCGGTGACCATTTATTTTGTGATTGCACCAGTAGAAGGTGCAGTTAAAGCACCAATTTAAATTCCACCAGAGTTAGAGAAAATCCACAGAACCAGTGGAAAGCAATCAGTTGTACCTTCTAAGTGATATGTTAATCTTATGAACATAATTATAATTAATTTCAGTTACTGTCATTTTCAAGGTCAGCTCTTTTGTTCATGGCATAGTGGAAACAGTGATGAATTTGAATGAAAGGTCCTATTTTCAAAACTCAGCTGTGCAGTCTGTGTGATATTAGGCAAGTCACTTAAGTTCTCTGGGCCCCATTTTCCTCATTAGTAAAATAAAATGGTTATATAGATGACCTCTAAAATTTTATCCAGCTCCAAACCTAGGATCTGATGTAAATGTTAGAGAATACTGGGGTTTTAGCTAGTACATATTAAACAGGATCCAATGTTTGAATAATTGACAAGTTATTAGTTTCAGATCCTCATATTACTTAGCTTTACCAGTTATCTGTTACTGGGTTTGTCTACTTAAAATTTTTCTTTTAACCATTTTATAATGGTCATTAAGTATATGTGGGAGTGTTTGAGAAAGAGAGACAGAGGGGAAGAGAGAGAGAGAGAGAGAGAGTAGTAACAAATATAGGAAATTTAGTTGTGGTTTGATATTTGATGCACCACAAAATCTATGCCTTACTAAATTAAAAAATATGTCAGTTCACAAAGAATCAAATTTTGAACAAAATTAATTTTCTTCACACATTTCTTGAGTATCTATATATTTGTCTTCAATAAATCCATCTTCATCTACCACAAATGCACTTAATTGATCAAATATCACTATACTTTCTTCTGGGTTTGTATCTGGTGTTTGTGGAAGAGAATTAGAATAAACAGTAAAATCTTCATATGTATCAACTTCTTGCTCATTCAAGCGACGATGATTGAAGCTAAACAAAAAGTTATACCATGTTGGGCATCTGATAGCAATAAAAATCAGCAGCGAAGTTACCAGGACCAGAACTACCACACCAACAAGAAGGGCCCAGCTTTTACCAAGAGGCTCAGATTCTTAAAGAGAACAAGAAAAAGATTCTTGTCAAATTGAGAAAAATGAGGTAAAGGAATTCGTTAAATTCCTAATTATTTATTGATTTATTAATGTTAAAGATTAATATGCCACCCACTATTCATTAGACACAAATTACTGAATCCATTATAAGAAACTTTTTGAAAACATGGCACTTGATAGATAACATGTACTAATAGCTTTTTCAAAATAATGAAGATTACCATACTATAATTATCCTTGCCACTTTTTTTCCTGTTGACCATACCATTCTTATTCACTTTAGGAGTCAAAATGGTGAAAATTGATGGGTCTTTTATATTTGCATATTTATTAGCCTGAACTTTTGGGTAAATAATAATAGTGTTAATAAAAATTTAAATAATTTTTTTCCATATTATGCAAAATTACAATTTTATGGGATACATTAATTTTTCAGAATTTGATTTTTCATAGATAAATATCTGCTACAAAAAACCCCACAGCACAGAAATAATAAAGATGGATTGAAAATCAAATGACAAATGTTGTTGGATAGAAAATCAAGTCATCAGTGGGTCAGAAAAAATGTCAGGGAAAAGAAGACTGCAGGAGTACATAAAGACCATATCTTATTCATATCTGTATCTCCTAGGACCTGTCATCATGTTCTGCATATAAACAGTGTTTACTCAGTATCTGCTGAATTGAATTGACAGTGGAACTAGAGAACTAAAGAGTCAGGGATACAAGGGTGTTGAAAAGTTGTAGGTTGAACGCCAGGGTAGCATAGGAGCATCCTTTTACTTTGAATATTTATTAAAAAGAAAAATGTAAATTTATCTGAGAAGAAGACTCTTATCAAATTGCCTTTTTATTAAAACTTGAATAATGCATTGTTTTATAATCCAAGTCCATCAATAAGCATTTGGTAATCAATAAGCAAATGGCAATACCATATGCTGCATTATGCAGGAAACACACATACAAAAAGATCCATATTTTCAAGGAGTTTACAGTCTACCGAGGGGAAACAACATGCATATTATTTATTTGGACTTAGAATTTCTTTTTTACATTTTTTCATACAAAAACATTTAAAGAGTAATGGTGAAATCTTTTTTACAGATGGTATAGCTGGATATAAGTGATCTGACATTTTGAATTCCTATATAAAATTTTAAATTTAAAAAAATCTAGTACATTACCTGCATTTTTTGTTATGTTGTTCACAGTGTCATTTAAATTTTGAAGAAGTATTGTGTTGCTGGAGGACTTAAAATGAACATTAGCAAGCTGAGTTATAAGTAAGGGTGATTTCGAATGACATTCATTCTTGTATGTTGCTTCTTTGATGCTGTAGTTCTTCAGGGCATCTGGAGAGCTACACATTGTGATGTTCTCACATTCTATGAATAGAGAGAATAAGTTACGAGATAATGTTGATAGGGTTTCTTAATAGCAATTTATATCAACATGTAGCTTCTTTCATCTTAACTCATATTTTTGTCATTTTCTTATGTTCATTCCTTGCCCAGAGATAATATCAAGATAGTGCTTTTTTAAAGGGAGTTTAATATTCATTTGTCTTCAATTTCCTTAAAATAAAGGAAGCAATTTATTACAATTTGTATTAAAGTCATATGGTGATAAAAACTTAGAACTGAAAGGAATCTGGCTCATCTTCTCAGTGTTTTCATTTTATTAATGAAGATACAACTTATTTTAGTTAAGTATTTTTTCTAAATTCACATAGCTGGTTGGTGGCAGACCTGAGGTTAGAGTCTAAGTCTCTGCCTTCTATTATAGTGTTCCTTCTACCATACTATACTGGGTTTTGTTTTATTTTGAGGGAGGACAGGGATGAGACCTGTAATAAAACTTAAAGGCTTAAAGAATTATTACCTGGGGCATTGAGAAGTTAAATTGACTTCCCTAGGGTCAAACAGCCATTGTACATCAGAGGCAGCACTTGACCCTAGGTTTTTCTGATTCTAAATCAGTTCTCTATCCAGTGTCAAACAGCTTCCCTTTATTACTTTCATTCATGATAATTTTCATTAAAATAAATAATTTATATAAGCCTATAAAAAGCCTGTTGTATAGGTAGAATTGCTACAGAAACTTAAATGAGCAGATAATGGTTAATATTATGCATTACTTTGCAAGTGTAAAGTTAGCCATAACATGTTTCTATACAGATTGGGTGACATAAGTAATTTTTGACCACATTAATAAGTAGAGGACTACCTATTCTACATTTCGAGCCAGTTCAGGTTCACTCAGACTACTGATGTTGTCATAGCAATTAAAATTGTCACCAGAAAATGTACTCATATAGGAAGACTTTGGTTATATTTTCTTTTGCTGATTTTGAAAATTTCCCTATATGGGAAATACCCTTAAAAGTTTCTGTTTTGTCAGAGTAAAATATTTAATTTATTTTTTAAAAAATGACCTTAGTATAATGCAGATCTTTAAATTACTGTTCATTCTGTGAAACACATACATGTGTAATGGTAATCAGGGCAGGACTTTTTTACCTTTTTCTTTTTTGGAGTACTCAAGTAATTAAGTGCCTTTGATAAGCCTGGCCCTTGTTTCTTTGATTAAATTGGGAGTCTTTGATGATTTGCTCAAGGGAAAGCCTAGTTCACATTTTCTTAAGTTGCGTGGTTGTGATGCTTTTTGACCATAAACAGGGTATGTAAACTCAGAGGTTAGCGTTTTGTTTTGGGGTTCTCATTCACTGGAAGAGTGTTGTGTTATTTGACCAGATGAGACTCTGGGTAGCCATTGTTAAGAGCCCCCTAGCTTTGAAAAAGACATTATGTCATTGCTTCTCTGGTAACTATGTATTGTGATTTGGTCCATTTATGTTGTCTCTGTTTGTAATTTCTGTCTGCATTTGCTCTGAAATTCAGGGTGCTGGCTTTTCCCCCTGGCCTAAGTGAATGATATATGTATGTTTGATTAAAGTGAGATTGTTAACCCCCTAAAGTTGCTTTTCTTAGAAAAGCAGATCAAAGAATCTGCACTAGTAGCCCTTCTGTGTACTGGTGTTATTGGCCTTACACAGCCACAGTAGTGGCAAGCCACATTGTTCCTACAACATGTTCTTTCCTCTAAAAGTCCTATTGAAGCAGTTTGTAAAAGTTGCATGTTGCCAAGAAGAAAACTTTCATTCTACATAAATTTCAAGTTGTACCTAAGTAGAGAGTTATATCAGTAATAACTAGGAGACAGTAATATATCTGTAATTATAAAAAAGAAAAAATAGTAATATGGTACAAAGTTGCCTTTTCCTGGGGGTGTGGAGGAGATGGAAGGAGTCCTAAGGGCTTGTACCTTTTCTATATAAGGATATCTGGAATAATCCTCTCTCCACTTGAACGGGTGGAAGGGAGGCAAGAGAACAGATGGCTGTAGTTTATTCAGAGAATAGTCTCTAGAATAGTCTGGGCCCAGGAATACTGTAATTACCAATAGGCGGCAGTTTAGAGAAACAGAGGGTTTTTGACATCAAGCAACCCCGAAAGTCTTTAGCTCACCAGTTTGGACTCAGAGCAGATTTATAGAAGAACAATTAGAGATTTGTGAGAAAGGTACTGAATTACCCATTAAGCTTGTGTTTCATCTCAAGTGACATTGAAATATCATCTTTAAATGTAGAATCTAATTCTGAGTATGCCTCTTTTGAAATAAAGTCATATTTTAAATAATGTATCATTAAATCAAGATGTACAAAGTATCCAGTCTATACATATAGTTCAGTCTATATAATTAAGGTATGTATTGTCACTAACCTATCCCACACAGGAAAAGTATCTTAGTAAAAAACAATCTCAAATGCCAAAGCAAGAAATATAAAGATATGACATGCAAACAGCATCACACAAAGTGAATATTTTTGTAGAAAATAGCATCTAATTTTATGCACATATTCATGTTACTTTTGTTATTCACAGTTGCTGCTTTTCAAAGTATTTTCTATCCAAATATGAACAAATTCATTGTTTTTACATAATTTAATTTTATATGTCTTCTAGGGAATGACAACTTGAAGTGAATCTCATGTTATTTTTGAAATATCTTAATTTCTATAACTTACCTAGCATTACTTTTGAGGTATTCAACCAGTTCTGCAAATTATGTAGACCACAAGAGCAGTTCCATGGATTTCCATGTAAAATTATTTTTTCCAGCTGAAATTGTCTTGGAATATCAAAATAACTTATCATATTGTCTTGTAAATTCAAAGCCATCAGGCTTTTTAGAGGCATCAGTGTATAAGGATTCAGTTGAGAGATTTTGTTTTGGCAAAGATACAATTGTTTTAGTTTATCTAATCCTACGAAAGCATTCTGTTCAATTGCATTGATGGAGTTGCTGCTGATACTTAAAATTTCCAGGTTGGAAAGACTACCAAAACTGTTATTATGTAGGAAAACAATTTTGTTGTTGTTCAGATTGAGTTCAGTTAGTAAAACATATGTCTGAAGAATCCTTATATCTGTGCTGTTCAGAGTGATTTGGTTATAACTGAGATCAAGTATAGTAACATTTTTATTTATATTTTGTGGAACTGAAGTATGGTTCTTTGCAGTGAAATTATGACTGCCACCCTAAAAAAAAGAACAAAAGCATATTAACCAGAAAAGAATTAACAGACTACCAGAAGATCTCAGATACAAATTGTTCTTGAAAGATAGGGGAAGGAACTGGTTTTGAAAGGGGAATCCAGTAATCTATTGGTATTATGGACTTAAACATGATAAACCATTTTCCTATCTAGACTAATTTTCCAAAGGATTTGGAAATCTTGCATACATACAAACCATAAAAGACTGATTCTGATTTGTTATAGTAATATAACAGAGGTGATAAGATAAAACCTTTGATTTACTGGACTAGCTTACCATCCATAAAACTGCATATGTCCTCTGGTCCCTTTCCTTGGGACATGTGCTCTGGATCTCTGGATTCTTGTTGAAATGATACTGCAAGAAAGCAGAGCACAATAACTCTACCTCCTTACCTTCCTTAGCCCCTTGGATATTCCTGGAAGTGCAAGGGAGAGAAAGCCCTGAATGTAACAAAAAAGATAAGTTATGTTTATTCAGTTTCTTTTATATTCCACAGGGATGGAATCTTTCTTTCATCTCTTTCTGAATCAGTCATCTCTGACTCAACCCTTAACACATACCTTATCACCTCTATATAAAAGTTTAACCAGAATCAGCCTTGTATGATTAGTATGTATGCAGAATTACCAAATCATAGGGAACACCAATCAAGAGTTTCTATGTCATCTCATCAAGGGACCAGAACTCATGACAAGCCCCACAGGAGGTAACACAATTCAGATCCAGTTCATTAAATCAAGAGATTGTTCCAATCACCCTCACTATAATCATATACTATAATAATACTGTTACTGACTAATAATTTTCCAGGGGAAAGGCTGTGTAATACGTGGGTGTGTTCCACTTAAAGGAAACCCTCTGTGTGGAAATCCGTACTTAATGAACACATAATGAAAAATAAAACATAATGAAAAAAATCCTTTTCACTATACCCAATAGCAAAATGCTCAAAAAGAGATCTTACCATATATTTTAATATTCTAAGAAAACATAAACATCAGATTTTGCTTCAGAATATTTTTTTACCATAAGTAGGTGATTTTAAAAGGCTTCTTGTATTCATGAGTAAGATGTATGTTTATATCTTGGAATCCATTCCAAAGCTATATTTTCTTCTTCCCTTCTAAAAGAATTTCATTTCTAGTTTTAGAATGACAGTCCATAGAGAAGTGCAGAATTATTTTTATATCCACATTTTTAGGAACCATAGCTATTGTAAAGCAAATCTTTTAAATCAGATCACCATTTATAAATGTGATTTTGAAAAAAAAAATCTTTTTTTTTAAAGACCAATTAGTTGATTAGATAGGTCAATCATAACTTTCAGAACTGCTGTTCTTATAGATCATGGTTTTACTATTTCTATTCCTATATAATATTCAGCCAATTTGACTCCTTTTTAATGGTTTACTGATGTTTTCAAAAATATATGGCTGTCATTTCACAGTGGCCACCTCCTCAGAAAAACCCTGTCACATGACAAAAATACAGTTAAGCAATTCAGACTGGCACATTGATCATGTCTGATAGCATATACACACACCATATATATATATATATATATATATACACATATATGTATGTATGTATGTATGTGTGTGTGTGTGTGTGTGTATAGCCCACCACATTTCCACCAAGAGGAGGAAGGTGCTTCATAAATCCTTTGGAATCAAGATTGGTTAATACATTGATCATAGTGCTTATGAATGGACTCGATCTTTTAAAAACTCCATTGAAAAATTCATACTTTTCATTTCAAAACTTACTATTTTAAAAGTACAGCTTAGGCCTGCTGCTAATAGTGAGAGTTCCCAAAGCAACATTAAGATGCCTGTGATTTTCATCTTTAGAGCCTAAAAGAAAAGAAATTTTTTTTATATAAAGCTAAGATTTTAGTAGTTGTTACAATAATGTTTCAACTTTGTTTTCTTAGATTCTGTTTTAATTTTTTTCTTAAAATGTACATAGCATTGATAGAACAAAAGAAACAGCAGTGACCCAATACTTCACCAGCCTAATTATAATAAAATAGTAATAAGTCCAATATCATAGCAAATAACAGACTATAAGCTTCTTATTAATATGGTTCTAGTTAAATATGTTTGGTTAGAGTAATGACAGGAGCTCTTAAATATTTGACACATTTTTACATAGATGTATACATTTTTAGTTATTTAGGAAATACATTTTGTTTATGTGAAAATATACTTTTTCACATTGGGAAAATAGTCTCATGATTTCATTGATAATTGAACATGTGCTATAATGGGGGAAAGTGTTCAGCTTAGATTCAAGAGAGACCTGTATTCAAATCCCAACTTTAACATCAGTTTGTGACCTTGGGCGAGTTAGTCTCTGAACCTTAGATCTTTAAAAATGAAGACAATAATTACAAGTTCATCATGAGAATTAAATAATGTATTTAATGTAGTGTTATAGTAATATAACAATTCACAAACCTTAAAGTACTATATAAAAGTCAGCAATCATGACCATAATCTTTATTGTTATTAGAATCTATGCAATGCAAATAGATAAGTACCTATTTTCATATACATCATGTGAATTTACTTCAGTAAACTATAGTAATATATGTTTCAGTGGATTCATCCTTTGGATATTCTTTGTATTGGTGCAGATCACTATACATACATCCTTTCTCATTTCTGTGAAAATCTTACTAATTTCTTCCCATTCTCTACCCACACTCTTCCCAACAGTCTGATGGCCTTTTTATTAGTTTATAGAGGGAAAGTACCTTCGAGGCCATCTAATTCCCCAGCCCCTTATTTTATACATAAAGAAAACTGAAACTCAAGGCGGTCAAGTAAGTTTCCCAAGGTTATACAGCTAGTAAATTCAGAGGCAAGATTTGAACACATTTTCTTTTGAGTTCAGAAACAGTGAATGCTTTTTTCACTCTGCCACACTTCCTCCATTTCTCTTATCTTTTTACTTTCACTACATGACTTACCTACCTTCTTTTCTTACATATTTCCTTGATAATGTATTTTACACCACTTGTAGACAAAGCCATTATTAATAATGTCCTTCAACCTACTAATATTCACCAACGCTTCTATTATTATCTTTGGATAATCTGGAATTTTTATACTTTGGAGGTTGTGGTCTTCCATGATTTATATCCATATAACATTACCAGGAGAGTACTTCAGTATTTAATGATGTAATTATTCTCTCCAATATAGATCAGTGTTATCAAACTCAAATAGAAACAAAGGCCACTAAACCATACATAAGGATCCTTATGGGCTTAATTGACTTAGAAAACCATATGTTAACATTATCAATATTCTATTGTATATTTACTTTGTTAAGTATTTCCTGATTACATTTTAATCTGGCTCTAGGTACTGCATGCTTGACATCTCTGGAATAGATTGCAGCCTATCCATACTTCCTCTTTTGCAACATTGTCTATACCTTCTGATTGTTTCTCCTTAGTGGATCCAATCAGGAAGCTTTTGTCTTCTGAAATATTGTGTTTCAAGCACTCTCTGCTCATTTATAATGAAGACTTTTAAATTGTGTATGATGCCAACTGTGGCTCCTTGGTACTTGAGTTCTTTCTTTCTGTATGATTGAAGTATTTCTTTTTCTTTAACCTGAAAGTTCTGGATTTGGCTGTGATGTTCCTGGGAGAGTTCATTTTGTAGTTTCAATAGGTGACTGCTGGATTCTTTCTGTTTGTACTTTGCCCTCTAGTTCTAAGAAATGTGAACAGTTTTAAGATTTCTTGAAATATTATGTCTCGGCTCTTCTTTTTTGGTCATGACATTTAAGTAGTCCAGTGATTCTTAAATTTTTTCTTATGAATCTTTGTTCCAGGTATATTGTTTCTGTGATGAGAAATCTTAAATTTTCTTCCATTTTTTTTCTTTTTTATTAATTTAATATTTTTAGTTTTCAGCATTGATTTTCACAAGAGTTTGAATTACAAATTTTCTCCCCATTTCTACCCTCCCCCCACTCCCAGATGGCATATATTCTGATTGCCCCATTCCCCAGTCAGCCCTCCCTTCTGTCACCCCACTCTCCCCATCCCCTTTTCCCTTACTTTCTTGTAGGTCAAGATAATTTCTATGCCCCATTGCCTGTATATTTTATTTCCTAGTTGCATGCAAAAACTTTTTTTTTTCTGAACATCAGGTTTTAAAACATTGAGTTCCAAATTCTCTCCCCTCTTCCCTCCCCACCAACCCTCCCTAAGAAGGGAAGCAATTCAACATAGGCCACATGTGTATCATTATGTAAAACCCTTCCACGAGACTCATGTTGTGAAAGATTAACTGTATTTTGCTTCTTCCTATCCTATCTCCCTTTATTCGATTTTCTCACTTGACCCTGTCCCTTTAAGAAAGTGTTTGCTTTGGGGGCGGAGCCAAGATGGCAGCTGGGAAGCAGTGACTGGCGTGAGCTCCCCACCAAGTTCCTCCAAAAACCTATAAAACAATGGCTCTGAACCAATTCTAGAGCTGCAGAACCCACAAAGTGGCAGAGGGAAGCAGGGCCCCACCCCAGGACAGCCTGGATGGTCTCTGGGTAAGGTCGGTCCCACACGGACCTCCC
>CM053624.1:230870981-230912890 GCA_028646595.1 Phalanger gymnotis | reverse complement strand
TACTCCTGCTCTGATCAGCCACTTAATTCCTCCCACCTGGTGGGCCTGGGGCCAGAAGCAACTGCAGCTGAATTTCTAAAGCTGCCCCGCCTCCGTTGCCCCAGGGGTGGTAGTCGAACCGTAAACTCCGTCCTGTCCCGCAGCTTTTCCCACTAACCTTCTCTGTTGTCTTTGCTGTTTGTGGGTTGTGAGGTCTAGTACATGCCACAGCTCAGTAATTCAGCATGCTAGGGCACTCTCCGCTCCACTCCTGGTCTCGTTGGTCCGCGGTCTGCCGCACCACGCCTCGCACGCTGGGCTCTGCTTGGCTCATCTCCGCTCCCCTCAGCTGGGAGCTGGGAGTTCCATGCGGGACAGACTTTACCCCGAGACCATCCAGGCTGTCCTGGGCTGGAGCCCTGCTTCCCTCTGCCACTTTGTGGGTTCCGCAGTTCTAGAATTGGTTCAGAGCCATTTTTTATAGGTTTTTGGAGGGACTTGGTGGGGAGCTCACGCCAGTTACTGCTTTCCAGTCGCCATCTTGGCTCCGCCCCCAGTAAAGTCTTCCTTTACCACATTCATGTATCATAATTTGTTTAGCTATTTTGCCATCTATGGGCACCTACTTTGTTTCCAGTTCTTACCTAATGTAAAAAGTGTTGCTATAAATATTTTTATGTATATGAAACATAACTTTTTGTTTTCATCTCCTTGGAGTATAGTCCTAACAGTGGGATCTCTGAGTCAATGAGTCAATATTAATGTTAGTCACTTGGTTTTCAAAATTCCAGGTCATTTTTGATAATGGTTATACCAAGTCATAGTTCTACCAACAATGTACTAGTGTGCCTATCTTTCTACAACCCCTCCGATTTGACACCTTCCGTATTTTGAGGGATGTGAGATGAAATCTCAGGGTCGTTTTGATTTACATTTCTCTTCTTATTAGAGATTTGGACCTTTCTTTGATATGATTGTTAATAGTTTGCAAATCTATTGAAAACTTTGTTTATATTTTATGACCACTACTAGGGAGATTGCCACCCCCCATTGGCAAAATTATTCCATACTCTGTTTTTAGACCATAAGTAAGGCCTTCTAGTATTGCTACTAATAGTATTTTCCACGTGGTGGAGATAATTAAAGAATGCTTTGAATTTACATACTTTGGGGGAAGAAGTCTGAACCATCAGAAAGAAAGGGAAGCCTGCAAATTGAGGAGGACCTCAACTGGTTGTCCAGGACTTAAGAAACAATCCGAAGTAGGGTTAAGGAATAGGAATAAGAGGGAGTCAGGGAGAGTCAGAATTATATCAAAAAGCAGTCTATTCTAGGTAAGTCTTTCTGGAAACACAAGACTTTGATTGTCCAGTCATATTCTTTCAAGGTCTCAGACCACTTGACAAGCCTCATAGTTGCTATCTGGGAATCAATATAAATTATCCCTTTCACATCACAGCTTTCCTCATTACAGTTTCAATATATCATGGGTCAGCATAAGAAATTAAATGGAATTTTTGGGGAGTTTTGTGGAAGCCACAGACAATACACAAACTTCAGCAGATGACCCAGAAAACCTTTAGAAACTCAGAAATGCATAAAGTACGTGTATAGTATTGTATAATATCAACATATTTTATCTTTTAATACCATAATAATTCAGACTAAATTTCTGTTACTAAAGAAGTGCCAAAAATTTTTATGCAGCTCTTCCAAATTATGGGGGCACCAAACTCCTAGCCCCCTCAATGTGGAAAGGATAACTGTATACCATTTTCACAGCAGTACATGGCACCTACATGTATTAGGGCATAAAAATCAAATGTAGAAAAGCAGAATTACTAAATGCATCCTTTTAGAATCATAGTGCAATAAAAATTACATTCAACAAAGAACAGTGGAAAGAGAGATTAAAAATTAATTGGAAGGGCAGAGCTAAGATGGCACTGTGAAAGGAAGGAACTACTGGAGCTCTCTCACAAATTCTGTCAGATAACGTCTAAAAAAGTAATCTGAGCAGATTTGATTGGGTTAGAAGCGACTAGTAGACTGAGAGGGGGCAGGAGCGCCAGGCACACACAAGGGCACCAGACCAAACCAACTGAGAATAGCAGAGGAATCCAGCCAGCGTGCCTGTCTGGGAGAGCACTGGGCAAGTGAAACGTCAGAGCAGGAACAGGCCCAGGGTGGAAGTATCAGCTATGGCCCCAGTCGAGCCCCAGGCCTCTCAGCCCAGGATGGGAGTCTGTCAGACCTATAAGAGACACCATCACAGAGCATACGGCTGTGGGAGTGGCTAGCCCAGAGGCCTCCAACCCCCAGTCTATAGGTTTGAAACTTGCCTTCTTGAACTTCCAGGAGCCATGATGGCCAGGTAAAATGGCTCTCTCCTTTGAATAAACCCAGAGAATACTACTTCAAGAGAAACAGGAGCAAGAAGTAGGGCTTCAGCAGCGAGAGAAGTTGGGGAGAGTGCCCTTCTCGTGGTGGTGGAAGGAGACTAGTGCAGGAAGAGAGGTGTCCCAGCAGCCCTCACTTCAGCAGAAACAACGAGAGTAACTGAGCCCCAGGGGGTGGAACTAACAAACATCAACACCAGGACACCAGACATGGCTTTGCACAGCCAAGGGAGGGGAAGACACCAGCACAGACAACAGCTGAGACCATCTGTGCTGAGAGCAGTCCTGGGGAAGAGGAGACTCCTAGCAGCCAGACCACCCCTCCCCCACACCTCATGAAACCAGAGGCCATAGCACATAAAGCCAGATCCCAACACAAGAAACTTGGGACAGAGCCCCGTGAGCCCCAGAAGCAGAGATCCACTTTAGAAACCAGGAGAAAAAAAACACCATGAAAAAGCACACTAAGAAGCTTTCAAAGACCATTGATTCCTATTATAGAGACAGAGAAGATCAAAATACCAATTCAGAAGAGGACGGCATGGACACTATACCCACATCTGAAACCTCAAAAGGGAAAGTGAACTAGTCTCCAGGCCAAAAAGCATTCCTGGAAGAACTCAAGGAGGACTTTAAAAACCAAATTAGGAAGGTAAAAGAAAAATGGAAAGAAAATTCACTGATGAAAACAAATCTTTAAAATCAGCAAAATGGTTAAGGAGAATCAGAATATAAATGGAGAAAATGTCTCCTTGAAAAGTAAAATCAACCAAATGGAAAAGGAGATAGAAAAGCTAAAGGAAGAAAACAATACGTTAAAAATTAGAATTGGACAAGTAGAAGCTAATGACTCTATGAGACATCAAGAATCAGTCAAACAAAATCTAAAGAATGAAAAAATAGAAGAAAACGTGAAATATCTGATTGGAAAAACAACTGACACGGAAAATAGATCCAGGAGAGACAATCTAAGAATTATTGGTCCACCTGAAAGCCATGATGAAAAAAAGAGCCTGGACGGTATCTTCAAGAAATCCTTAAGAAAAACTGCTCCGAGGTCCTAGAACCAGAGGGTAAAATCGTCATCGAAATAATCCACCAATCACTCCCTGAAAGAGATCCCAAATTGAAAACTCCAAGAAATATTATAGCCAAATTCCAGAACTACTAGGTCAAGGAGAAAATACTGCAAGCAGCTAGAAAGAAACAATTCAAATATCATGGAACTACAGTCAGGATCACACAGGATCTTTCCGCTTCTACACTAAATGACAGGAGAAATTGGAATATGATATTTCGAAAGGCAAAGGAGCTTGGACTACAACCAAGGATCAACTACCTAGCAAAATTGACCATAATTTTCCAGACAAGGAGATGGACATTCAATGAAATAAGGGAATTCCAGACCTTCCTTATGAAAAGGCCAGAGCTCAATGGAAAATTTGATCTTCCAATACAAAACTCAAGAGAGACATAAAAAGGTAAACAGGAAAAAACTCTGGTTAATCTTTAAGACAAATTTGTTACATCCCTATATAGGATTATTTTGTTTTATATATGTTTTATACGTATGTCAATCTCAAGAATAGTACAGTTATGACAATTGAAAGGGATATACATAGACTGTGGGTGTCAGTATAAAATAACTGATATAATGATAAAAAATATAATAGATATAAAGAGATGATTCTGGGCGAAGAGGTGAGGTAGTAGAAAAGGGTAAATTATATCACATGAAGAGACACAGAAACATAGTAGAGGGAAAGAAGGGAGGGAGAAGAACAGTATTTGAGCTTTACTGTCATTGGATTCAGTTCAGGAAGGGAATAACATATCCTGATAAGTATAGAAATCAAACTTGGCCTACAGGCAATAGGAAGGGAAAGGGGAAAGGAAAGGGAGGGTCAGAAGAGAGGGAAGAAGTAGCAAGGGGAAAAAGGTAAGATAAGGGAGGGGAATCAAGAGGGAGTGTAAACTGAGGAAGGTGGCAGTCAAAAGCAAAACTGTTGAGTGGAAGGGAGAAGGGAGAAATAAAAGCATAAACGGGGGAAATAGGATGGAGAAAAAAACACAGATAGTAATCATAACTGTGAATGTGAATGGGATGAACTCTCCCATAAAGCAGAAGTGGCTAGCAGAATGGATTAAAAACTATAATCTTACAATATGCTATTTATAAGAAACGCATCTGAAACAGGGGGATACACACAGGGTAAAGGTAAAAGGCTGGAGTAGAATATATTGTGCTTCAGCTAAAGTAAAAAAAAAAAAGCAGGGATAATAATCCTAATCTCAGACAAAGCAAAGATAGATCTAATTAAAAGAGATAAGGAAGGACAGTATATCCTGCTAAAAGACACCACAGACAATGAAGCAATATTATTATTTAACATATATGCATCAAGTGGTATAACATGCAGATTCTTAGAAGAGAAATTAAGGGAGTTATAGCAAAAAATAGACAGCAAAACTATACTAGTGGGGGACCTTAACCTCCCTCTCTCTGAACTTGATAAATCTAACATCAGAATAAGCAAGAAAGAAGTTAAGGAGGTGAATAGAATTTTAGAAAAGGCAGATATGATAGACCTCTGGAGAAAACTGAATGGGAATAGAAAGGAATATACTTTTTTTCTCAGTGGTACATGGCATATATTCAAAAATTGACCATGTCCTAAGGCATAAAAACCTTACAATCCAGTGGAGAAAGGCAGAAATAGTCAAAGCATGCTTTTCGGATCATGATGCAATAAAAGTTATTTATAATAAGGAACCATGAAAAAATAAACTAAGAATTAATTGGAAACTAATTAATCTAATTCTAAAGAATGAATGGGCCAAAGAACCAATCATAGAAACAATTAATAACTTCATTCAAGAGAATGACAATAATGAGACAACATACCAAAACTTATGGGACTCAGCAAAAGCAGTTCTTAGGGGAAGTTTTATATCCTCTAAATGCTTACATGAATAAAATAGAGAAAAAGGAGATCAATGAATTGAGCATACATACAACTGAAAAAACTAGGAAAAGAACAAATTGAAAATCCCCAATTAAATACCAAATTAGAAATACTGAAAATCAAAGGGGAGATTAATAAAATTGAAATTATTAAATTAATAAATAAAACCAAGAGCTGGTTTTATGAAAAAACCAGTAAAATTGATAAATTTTTGGTCAGTTTGATTAAAAGAAAGAAGAAAACTAAATTACCAGTATCACAAATGAAAAGGATGAATTCCTTCCAATGAAGAAGAAATTACAACAATAATTAGGAATTACTTTGCCCAATTGTATGCCCATAAATTTGACAACCTTAGGGAAATGGATGAATATTTACAAAAATATAAATTGCCCAGGTTAACAGAAGAGAAAGTAAAATACCTAAACAACCCCATCTCAGAAAAAGAAATTGAGCAAGTCATCAATGAACCCCCTAGAAAAAAATCTCCAGGGCCAGATGGTTTTATATGTGGATTCTATCAAACATTTAAAGAACAATTAATTCCTATACTTTATAGACAATTTGGGAAAATAGGTGAAGAAAGAGTCCTACCAAATTCTTTTTATGTCACAAATATGGTACTAATACCTAAACCAGGAAGAGTCAAAACAGAGAAAGAAATTATAGACCAATTTCTCTAATGAATATTGATGCAAAATTTTAAATAATATATTACCAAAAAGATTGCAGCAACTTAAGAGGAGAATAATACACTATGACCAGGTAGGGTTTATTCCAGGAATGCAAGTCTGGTTTAATATTAGGAAAACTATCAGCATAATTGATTATATCAACAACAAAATTAGCAGAAACCATATGATCATCTCAATAGATGCAGAAAAAGCCTTTGACAAAATACAACACCCATTCCTATTAAAAACACTAGAAAGCATAGGAATAAATGGAGCCTTCCTTAAAATTATAAATAGTATCTACCTAAAACCATTAACAAGCTTTATTTGTAATGGGGATAAGCTAGATGCATTCCCAATAAGATCAAGGATGTCCATTATCACCCCTACTCTTCAATTTGGTACTGGAAATGTTAGCTGTAGCAATAAGAGAAGAATAAGAAATTGAAGGAATTAGAATAGGCAAAGAAGAAACTAAATTATCTCCTTTTGCAGATGATGTGATGATTTACTTAGACAATCCTAGAGAATCAAGTAAAAAACTACTCGAAATAATAAACAACTTTAGCAAAGTTACAGGATGTAAAATAAACCCACACAAATCCTCAGCATTTCTATACATTACTAACAAAGCCCAACAGCAAGAGATAGAAAGAGAAATTCCATTTAAAGTTGCTGTAGATACTGTAAAATATTTGAGAGTCTACCTGACAAGACAAACCCAGGACCTATATGAACATAATTATGAAACACTTTTAAAGTGAATAAAGTTAGATCTAAATAAATGGAAAAACATAAAAATGACAATTTTACCCTAAATTAATTTACTTATTCAGCACCATACCAATTGAACTACCAAAAAATTATTTTACAGAGTTGGATAAAATAATAACAAAATTCATCTGGAAGAACAAGAGGTCTAGAATATCTAGGGTATTAATGAAAAGAAATGCTAGAGAAGGTGGTCTTGCCATACCAGATATTAAACTATACTATAGAGCAGCAGTCATCAAAGCTACCTGGTACTGGCTAAGAAACAGAGTTGGGGATCATTGGAATAGGATAGGTATACAAGATGGAGAAGTCAACGACTACAGCAATCTACTCTTTGATAAACCAAAAGAGGCCAGCTTCTGGACTAAGAATTCACTATTTCACAAACACTGCTGGGAAAATTGGAAAATAGTAGGGCAGAAACTGGGTATAGACCAATATCGTACACCGTATACCAAAATAAAGTCAAAATGGGTTCGTGATTTAGCTGATACTATAAGCAATTTGAGAGAGCAAGGAATAGTTTACCTGTCAGATTTATGGGAAAGGGAAGAATTCGTGACACAACACAAGATATAGAGCATTACAAAATGCAAAATGGTTAATTCTGATTATGTTAAATTGAAAAATTTTTGTATAAACAAAGCCAATCCAACAAAGATTAGGAGGAAAGCAGAAAATTGGGAGAAAATCTTTACAACTAGTGTCTCTGCTAAAGGCCTAATCTCTAAAACATACAGGGAACTGAGTCAAATTTATAGGAATACAAGTCATTCCCCCAATTGAGAAATGGTCAAAGGATATGAACAGTCACTTTTCAGAGGAAGAAATTAAAGATATCCATATGCATATGAAGAAATGCTCTAAAACACTACTGATTAGAGAAATGCAAATCAAAACAACTCTTAGGTACCACATCTCTCCTGTCAGATTGGCTAACATGACAAAACAGGAAAATTATAAATGCTGGAGAGGATGTGGGAAAATTGGAACACTCTTACATTGCTGGTGGAGTTGTGAACTGATCAGCCATTCTAGAGAGCAATTTGGAACTATGCCCAAATGGGCTATAAAAATGTGCATACCCTTTGACCCAGCATTACCACTTCTAGGGTTGTATCCCAAAGAAATCACACAAGCGGGAAGGGTCCTATATGTACAGAAATATTTATAGCCGCTCTTTTTGTGGTAGCAAAGAATTGGAAATCAAGTGTTTGCCCATGAATTGGGAAATGGCTGAACAAGTTGTGGTATATGAATGTAATGTAATAGTATTGTGCTATAAGAAATGGGGAAGATATGGACTTCATAATAACCTGGAAAAACTTACATGATATCATGCTGAGTGAGCATAGCAGAACTAGGAGAACATTATACGCAACCACAGATATATTGATTCTGTGATGATTAACCTTGATAGACTTCATTCTTATCAGGAATCCAAGGTGCAAAGACAATTTCAAAGGACTCATGATGGAGAAAGGTATCTACATCCAGAGAAAGAACTATGGAGTCTGAATGCAGATTGAGGCAAAGTATTTGCTCTCCTTTTTTTTTCTTTTTTTTTTGGTTTTCTTTCTTCTCTCTCATGATTCATTCCATTGGTCATAATTCTTCTTTACAGCTTGACTATTGTGTAAATAAGTTTAATGCGAAGTTGTATGTAGAAGATACACTATCTTGGAGAGGAGGGGGCAGGGGAAGAAAATCTAGAACTCAAAGTCATGCAGAACTGAGTGTTATATATACTATATACTATAAATAAAAAGTCTTAATTTTATAAAAATTAATTGAAAACTAAATAATCTAATCCTTTTTGTGGTTATTTTTTTATTTTTAGTTTACAACATTTGGTTCTACGTAATTTTGAGTTCCAGATTTTCTTCTCTCCCTCTCCTCTCCCTCCCCAAGACAGCATGGAATCCCATATGGCTTCCACGTATAACTTCACATTGAATTAATTTACACACTAGTCAAGTTATGGAGAAGAACTGTGATCAGTGAAGTGAATCATGCAAAAGAAGAAACAGGACCAAAAAAAACAACCCAAAAACAAAAGAGAGAAAAAAGAAAAAAAAAGGTGGGGGGGGGCTAGCATGAAGTGTGTCTCAATCTGCATTCATACTTCATAGTTCTTTCTCTGGATGTAGATAGCATTCTCCATCGTGAGTCCTTTGGAGTTGTCTTTGTACCTTGTGTTGCTGAGAAGAGAGAAGTCTGTCAGGGTTGGTCCTCACAGAATCCATATATCTGTGGTTGTGTATAATGTTCTCCTGGCTTTGCTCCACTCATTCCGCTAAATAATCTAATCCTAAAGTATAAGTAGGTCAAAAAACAAATCATGGAGACAATCAATAATTTTGTTAAAGAGAATAACAAAATGACATACCAAAATGAGTGGGATGCAGAGAAATCATCAGTAAAAGAGCAAATCATGAATTGGACAAGCAACTTAAAAAAATTAGATAAAGAACAATTTCAGAATCCCCAATTGAGCAGCAAATTAGAAATCTTGAAACCCAAAGATGAGATTAATAAAGTTGAAAGTAAGAAAATTATTGAGCTAATAAATACTACTAGGATCTGGTTTAATGAAAAAAAATTCAATAAAATAGATAAGCCATTTGTTAATTTGATTTAAAAAAGAAAAGAAATAAAAAATGAAAAGAGTGAACTCACAACCAATGAAGAAGAAATTAAAGCAATCCCTTGGAAATATTTTACATATTTACATGCCAGTAAATCTGACAATCTGAGTGAAATTGATGGACGTTTGTGAAAATATAAATTACCCAGATTAACAGATGAGGAAATAGAATACCTAAATAACTCCATCTTAGGAAAAAGAAATTGAAAAAGCCATCTGTGTACTTCCTAAGAAAAAATTCCCAGAGCCAAATCAGTTCACAAGCGAATTCTACCAAACATTTGAAGAACACAGTTCCAACACCAAACTATTTGTAAACTATTTGGAAAACTAGGCAAAGAAGAAGTCCTCCCAAATTCCTTTTATGTCACAAATATGGCTTTGATACCTAAACCAGGAAAAGCTGTTTTAGAGTAGGAAAACTATAGACCAATTTTTTTAATAGATATTGATGCAAAATTTTAAAATAAAATACTAGCAAGGAGATTACAGCAATATATCACAAAGATCATACACTGTGACCAGATAAAATTTATACCAAGAATTCAGGTTCAGTATTAGGACAACTATAATCGTAATTGACTTTATCAATAACAAAAAAACAGAAATCTCATGATTATCTCATTAGATGCCGAAAAAGTGTTTGACAAAATTCAGCACCCGTTCCTGTCAAAAATAATAGAAAGCATAGGAGCATTCCCTAAAATGATAAGCAGTATCTCTCTAAAACCATCAGCAAGCATCATCTGTAAGGGGGATAAGCTAGAAGCCTTTCTGGTAAGATTAGGGGTGAAGCAAGGATCCCTGGTATCACCGCTACTCAATATTGTACTAGAAATATTAGCTATAGCAATAAAAGGAGAAAAGTAAATTGAAGGAATTAGAATAGGCAATGAGGAAACAAAACTATGAGTCTTTTCAGATGATATGATAGTATACATAAAGAAGTCTAGATAATCAACTAAACAAAACTACTAGAAATAATTAACAATGTTAGCAAAGTTGCAAGATGTGAAATAAACCTGCATAAATCATCAGCATTTCTCTATATGACCAACAGAATCCATCAGGGAGAGATAGGAAGAGAAATTTCATTTAAAATAACTGTAAACACTGTAAAATACATGGGAGTCTACCAGCCAAGACAAACCTCCCAAGACACCCTAAAAAATTACAAAACACTTTTCACACAAATTAAGTCAGATCTAAACAATTGGAAAAATATCAGTTGCTCATGGGTAGGCAGAGCCAATATAATAGAAATGACAATTTTGCCTAAAGTAATTTACTTATTCAGTGCCTTACCAATCAAACTACCAAAAATTATTTGATAGAGCTAGAAAAATAACAATAAAATTCATCTGGAAAAAACAAAAGTTCAAGAATATCAAGGGAATTAATGAAAAAAATTAATGAAAAAATACAAAGGAAGGTGCCTCATCAAAACTATCTGGCTAAGAAATAAAGTGATGGATCAATGGAATAGATTATTTACGTAAGACACAGTAGTAAATGGCCATAGTAATCTAGTGTTTGATAAACCCAAAGACCCCAGCCTCTGGGATAAGAACTCACTATTTGACAAAAACTGCTGGGAAAACTGGAAAACAATGTGGCAGAAACTAAGTATAGATCAATATCTTAAAACACATGCCAAGATAATGTCAAAATGGGTATATGATTTAGACATAAAGGGTGATACCATAAGCAAATTAGAAGAGCAAGGAATAGTCTACTTGTCAGATCTATGGAGAAGGGAAGAATTTATGACCAAACAAGAGATAGAGAACATTACAAAATGTAAAGTAGATGATTTTGATTATATTAAATTTAAAAGGTTCTACATAAATAAAACCAATGCGACCAAGATTATAAAGAAAGCAGAAAGCTGGGAAACAATCCTTATAGTAAATATTTCTGTTAAAGGCCTCATTTCTCAAATACATAGAGAACTAAGTCAATTTTATGAGAATACAAGCCATTCCCCAATTGATAAATGGTCAAAGATATGAACAGGCGGTTTTCAGATGAAGATATCAAAGCTATCTATAAATCAAATGAAGAAATGCTCTAAATCACTTTTGTTCAGAGAAATGCGAATTAAAACAACATTTATCTGTACTACATTTATCAAGATAGGATAATACAACAAAAAAAAATGATACATGTTGGAAAGGTGTGGGAAAATTGGGACACTAGTGCACTGTTGGTGGAGTTGTGAACTGATCCGACCATTCTGGAGAGAAATTTGGAAGTAAGCCCACAAGCCAACCAAAATGTACATACCCTTTGATCTAGCAATACTACTACTAGATCTGTATCCCAAAGAAATCATAAGAAAGGGAAAAAGACCTACATGTTGTTTCAACAATTCAGCTAGCAACTACTGTGGCTGTGTAAAACCAACAACAATCAGCACACAGAATGCTGCAAGCCCAGGTTCTTTTGGTCTGCTTTACTAAGGAAAGCAATGTTAAGGGGTTAACAACCTTACTTTAATCCAGCATAGAAATATTATTCACTCAGCTCAGGGGGAAAAGCCAGCACCCTGAGCTTCAAAGCAAATACAAATTACAAACATCAACACACAGACCTTTTCTGATTCAAATCTCAATGAATAGTTACCAGAGTTTAACAAAGTCCCAACATACAGGTTTACAAGCTGGAGGGCTCTTAACTACAGCTGCCCAGAGTCTCCACATCAGCACACCGCCAAGAGTGAAAGCCCTAAGCAAATAGCTCTGTCTTCCCTTTTTATGCACTCCTCAGCCATCATCAGACATCATCTGAGTGACCAGAATTTAAGCTCTTACTATTGGCTCTGGTCTTAGCAACTCCCCTTAGGACCCTGGGGGCTTTACGCCCACATAGGCCTAGCACCTAGTAGGGTTTTGGGCCTACTTGGGAGCAAAGATATAATCGGACCTCCCTTCATTGTCCCCACCTGGAGCCCCACCTTAGTTACTAGTGCACATGTACAAAAATATTTATAGCAGCTCTTTTTGTGGTGGCAAAAATTGAAAATTGAGAGGATACTCATGGATTGGGGAATAGCTGAACCAGCTGTGGTATATGAATGTAATGGAATATTATTGTGCAATAAGAAATGATGAGCAGGCAGATTTAAGAAAAACCTGGAAAGATCTGTATGAACAGATGCAAAGTTAAATGAGCAAAACCAGGAAAACACTGTACACAGTAACAGCAACATTGTGTGATGATCAACTGTGAATGACTTAACTCTTCTCAACAATACAATGATACGAGACAATTACAAAGGACTCACCATGGAAACTGCTCTCCACATCCAGATGCTCTCCACAACTGATGAATTCTGAATGCAGATCGAAGCATACTGTTTTCACTTTCTGGGATTTTTTCCTTTTGTTCTGTTTCTTCTTTCACAACTATGCCTAATATAGAAATGTTTTACATGATTGCACATATATAACGTATATAAAATTTCTTACCATTCTAGGAAGGGGAAAGGGGGAAGAAAAGAGGGGGGGAAATTTACAACTCAAAATTTTGTAAAAATGAATGCTATAAATTATCTACATATAATTGGAAAAAAATACTACGAGACTCTTTAAAAAAACTTCCTTAGGGTATGTGTCTATGGGCCCCATTACCTAGCAATATGAAAAAGAAAGCTTCAGGTGTAGTAGTTCACACTGCCCTTATTTAAGAAAAAAAAGAAACCTAGGAATAGTGCCATTTCTGTTTTCCCCCTTTGAAATCTATAAATTGGATTTTTACTGAATGTATAGGTTTCAAAAAAGGTAAATCAGATTTAACATTTCAGTGAAGCATATTGTATTAGGCAAAATCTATGCTTGACTTGTTCGATTTTTCTCCATTATTTAGTTATCTACTAGCTTCATTCACTCATTCCTTACATACTATTTTATTATGTTTTGTAGGTTAAAGAAGATAATCAGGAAATAGCAGGCATGGAGAGGCAGTAGGTATCATTTTCCTTATGTCCATTCCCTACCCTTTATTTTTTAAACGAATATGAGATTAAAATTGTTATATTTCTTCATATTATGGTTCACATTGATAACATCAATACTGATGTATCTTTTACCTCACAGGATTGTTACAAATAGGCAGATTTAGACAGTATGAATCAGAATAGGTATCAAGAAGATCTGAATTCAAATCTAACTTAAGACACACTTTGTATGATCCTGGGAAAGTCATTTAACCTCTATCTGCTTCAATTTTCTCATTTGCAGAATGAGGGTAATACTAGTACCTACCTCCTAGGGTTGCTTTATCAAATAGTACAACAAATAATATTTGTAAAGCACTTTGCAAATCTTATAGTGCAATGTGAATGGTAGTTATTATTATTCCTGTATTATTGTTATTAAATTGTCATGGCATTTCTCTCTCTTGGTTTTCCTTTTGCTTGTTTAATTGCTTATGCTCAGTCTCCTTCTATGGGTGTACCCCAAAGCTTTGTCTAGGGCCATCGTTTCTTCTCTCACTTGGTGACTTTCTCATCTCCCATTGGTTTAGTTATTATCTGTATGCAAGTGACTTTTAAATCTCTATATCCAGTCCTAATCTGTCATTTTAAATCTAGTACTGCATCATGAACTGTTTATTGGACATTTCTGTCTTTATTTTTGGTAATTTTCTAAAACTCAAGGTGTCAAAAATATAATTCATTATCTTCCTCTTCCCTAACCCAGCCCTGTCCCCTCACCCCCTATTCCTTATGATTTTTCCATTTCATTTTAGGATCCTCCATCTTTCCAGTCACTCAGATTTACAACCTTAGTATTATCTTTGACTTCTCATTTTTCCCCCAACTCACGTATTCAGTCAGTGGCTAAATTTTACTATTTCTACCTCCACGACATCTTTTTTATTGGTACAACTCTGTCTACTCACACAGCCACTTCACCAGTTCAGGACTCATCACCTCTGACCTGGACTATTGCAGTAGTCTCCTAATTGGTTTCCTTACCTTAAGTCCTTTTCCTCTCCAATACATTCTCTGCATCAAAGATGTCAAAATCAATAGAACTATGTGCCACTTAACTGTACCTAAAGATCTCTATGAGAGCATATTAACTTAGAAAGCTACATGTTAACATCATTTATGTTTTATTACATTTTATTTATTTTGTCAAATATTTCCCAATTACATTTTAATTTGGTTCAGGCCCCACTTAGGAATGATGCAGGCTGCTTATGTGGCATGCAGGCTGCATGTTTGACACCTCTGCTACCAAAGTGGTTTTCCCCAAGTTCTGTTTTGACCACTTTACTCCTCTACTCTGTACAATCCAGTAGTTCTGTATTGATTCTAGGATTGAACATTATTTCATCTTCATCCTATCCCTTTAAAATTTTTATTCTTTATAAGTTTTATAGTGTACGTAATTATTAGTATGAACATGTGTATAATTAGATTAGTAGCTATACATATATTGGGTTGTGTTTAAAAAATTTTCTTGTTGACAACAGTGGTTAATTAGAAAGGTCCAGCCAAAAGAAGTGCTCCCCAAAGTGGGGGGTCATAAGATGGTAGTCAAATCCCACTTTCCTGGTAGCCAGTTGTGGGTCTCGACCCCCACAAATTTCTGCCACACTTATTGTATCCTAACAATTCTCTACTCTCTCTCCTACCCTCTTCCAGGCTCCCAAAGTCTTCCTTCTGTGCCTGGTGTCATCCCTTATGTGTATGGTTTTAACCTAATTAGGATCCAGGTATCTGTGGCCGCTATACATATATGATTAAGAAACTCTCACACACATCACAGTTCTCACGCTCTACACCTCTGATAACTTTATGGCTATAGTGTCTCTTGATTAGCCCTGGGATGAAAGACAGTGGCCAGTGAATAAGAGCCATGGCCTCTCTTTTTTCTTTTGGTAGGACATAGTGAGTCCCACAGGATGACTGTTTCAGTCTCTATTACAGATCTCAGTACCTTTCCCACTAAATCCATCTTTCATCTTCAAGCAACAAACATTTATTAAGCTCCTGCTACGTGCCAAACACTGTGTTAGGTATTGGGGATACAGTGACGAAAATGAAACAGTCCCTGTACTCAGGGATCCATGTGAACATTTCAGAGACTAGCCAGTTTATTTTCAAAGTCTGCAAACTTAAAGGCATCCCTGAATTCATGAAATAAACCATAGGAGTCTGTCTGTTGGTCTTCCCACCATCACCCTTCCCCCCTGAAAAGTTGACCCTCCTCATATTTTGTCATCTTTGCCAATTTGCTGGTGTGGGGTAAAACCTCAGGGTTATGTTGATTTGCATTTCTCTTAATGGTAGTCATTGGGAGCCACCTTTATGTAGTTGTGAATAGTGTTCAATTCTCATGATGTTTGTTAATAGCTTTTGATAACTCATCCACTAGGCAATGGTTTTTGGCTTTATTCATTGGGTTTAGTTTCCTGTCTTTCTGGGATGTCAGACAAAAGTGATTGAAAAAGCAACTCCTTTTGAAAGGAACTTGTGCTAAGAAGAGAACATCGGGCAATGGGTATTTGGAAATGTTCCCACTATTAGGTGGTTTTGTTGTCAAAAGTTAAATGTGTCACTTATATAAATTCTTATATCCACACACATTAAAAACTTAGAATTCTAATGTGTTTAAAAATCTTCCAAATTAAGAATTTTGATTGGTTTTTAATCCACTTGCTACAAATTTGAATTTATTTGTAAGAGTAACTGAATGTAAATTTACTTTCTCATTGGTAACTAAAACTTTTACATAATTGGTGGATGGGACTGAAAAATGAGTTTCAAGTAAGTGCTGTGAATAGTAATCTTTTGCCACTATGATAGTGATTTAAACCAAGTATTCAAATAAGCCAAACTTATGTAACTTATGAATATCTGTACGTATATTGGAACTGCCCTATCCACATATCCACTCTGTTGCCAAGGCCTGCTGATTTCAACTTTGCAGCATTTCATATGTTGCTCTACTTTGACACCCAGTCCCCCATCACCTTATGCTTTGATTACTGTAATAGTGTGCTAGTGGATCTGCCTGCCTCAAGTCTCTCCCCACTCCAATCTGTTCTACATTCAGCCTTCTTTTTTATTTATGTCATTCTTCCTAATGGGTGGTGTTATGTCTTATTTTACTATTCATATTTGAATAATTTGGGGGGGGTTTGTGTATGAGTGAGGAACGCTTTTAAAGTCAGTTGGAACTGAACCGGGGTGGTGGTGTATGGGTAGGGAGAAGGGGATAAATGAGAGCATTGAGGCAGAGACAGAAATAGTAGTATTTGACAACTGATTGACTGTGTGGCTTACGTGAAAAATTGTGTTGGTGACTGGAAGGATGATGGTGCCCTGCATCAGAAATAGGGGAGTTTGGAAGAAGGGTAGATTTAGGTGTAAGATAATATAATGGAATCAATCCACAGTGAAGATATGGATCACAACCCAGTAATACCTTTCCACTCAATAGGATTCACTCTGTTCCAAACATAATGAAAATGGAGTGGGCAGAACTGTTTTTCATGGTCATTACTTTGGAGCACAAAGCATACCTCTGAGGTACACCTGCTGCTGTGAGGTGACATGGGAGGCAGAGGCTTATGCTAATGGGTAGGGAATTTCCCAGTGGCACCTGAACAGCTGCTGTTTTAGGTGTCTGAGTTGTGATTAGGTTTTTAACTACACTCAGTGGCTGATGTTCTGTGTAGAAGGGTGAAGTGGATTAGACAGTAATGGATGAAGGGCAAACGTGTTTGTGTTGGAGATAAACTCCTCAATTAGATATAGCAGGAAGGGTGGAATGCACATTCTTCCTATTCTCCTGTTGATTGTTAGCATACCCCTTAATCTTGCTACACTTTGGAGACTGCTGCTTTAAACCTTGCTGGTATTATTTCCCAAAGACTAGTGGCTCTTACTAAATACTTCTCTCAAACAAAGAATTATAAAAGAAGTCTGGAAAGGATTATTAATCTCCCAAATGGGCAGGATTGTTTCTAGAGACAAAAGAATAAATTGAGCTGATTGTTGATATTATAAAGTATAAATAACACTGAATTGGGGGTCAGGAGACTCAGGCTCTAGTCCTGGTTCTTTCATTTACAGACTAGTTTACTTTAGGTGAGTCACTTCACTTCTGAACAATATTTTCTTCTTCTGTAAAATGGGAGGTTTAGATTAGATGATCTAGGTCCTTTCTAACTGTACCATTTTATATGTATACCAGCTAAACAGAACTCATTTTGCCGGTAACATTTCATATCATTTTAGGACCATAAATTTAGAACTACAAAATGCCATTATTAACATAGTATTTAGTCTGAATGAAGAAACTGAGACTCAGGAATGTTAAACAATTTGTCCAAAGCCACACAGATAGCAACAGAACTGTGCCTGGAGCTCAGGCCCTCTGATTCCAAATCTAGCACTTTTTGCAATGCAATAATCTGCTTTCCATCAAATATTTTTACCCCAATCTTACTTCTTTTTTTCATATGATTATTTTTTGTAAATCCTGAACTTAACAAATATTAGACAAAATGAGCATTTGCATATGTAAAACAGAAAAAATGTTGAATGTTATTTTCATTATTTTTAATAATAATTATTTTGTATTTGCTAGGTTAACAGATATAAAAGAAAAAATTAACCAGTTTAATGAAGAAATTCGGCAGCTTGACATGGATTTAGAGGAGCACCAAGGTAAATAATTATTATTGTTAGAGTTTGAAATAGGAAGTACTTAATAATTAAGGGCAAATATTCATGTAAGACTGGTCATCTTTTGAGATTTTCTGTCATAAACCAAGCTTGAAATAATTTTCAGTTATGTAATGAGGGTTTATATTTTTAGATTTATAATATACATTTACATTTTAAATGCTTTATATTACAAAGTCTTAAGCATTTACAGAGTCTTAAGCATTTGAGTTAAAAACATTGTTTCCTCATAAAACCAAATGAAGAGAGAAATGTATGAATAATTTGAAATAATAAGTGTGTGCACATATTAGGTATAAGGAAAAATTTGCAAAATTTTTATTTTTGCAAAAATTAAAAAAAATTTTAAAAATTGCAAAAATTGCAAAAAAAATTTTAAAAAAATTGCAAAAATTAGAAAATTTGTGAATTAAACTTTTGTTTATACTTCAATTCCAAAATCTCTGTTTTTAGCTTTCTATAGAACTGGAAGGACCCTAAGGTTGACCTCCTCACTTTACAGATAAGGAAACTAAGGCCAAGAAAGGTTAAGCGACTTGCCCAGGGTCACATAGCTATTAAGTATGGTAGACAGTGTTTGAACTTTGTGTCTTTTCTGACACAATTCCAGCACTCTATTGGCTGCATCAATTATAGCTCTCTTATGTAATTAAAATGTATTTATACTATGCAAATCTAATGAATGATAACTAAAAATAAAACTCATTAGACAATTGTCATATTTGCTACAAGTTTAAGTAGATGATGATGAATTTGCCTATTATTTCAAGCTCCCTCGACATATGTAAATTCATGTTGGAAAATAAAAATGTAGCTATTTCCTCTAAATTGGAGAGGAAGCACAGGGCATTAAAGTTACACTAGAGGTGAGTTCCTTTTGGTCATATCTCAGTGTTAAAAGATTTTCCTTGAACAATAATACATTTCCTATACTCTCTCCCCTACTGCCACCCAGTTTTCCCCTTTAACCTATCTTTCAAAAAGCCTACAAAAAAAATTTTACCGAGAGAGCTTTTTGTTCACAAAAAGTAAACTATGGGATTTAGATTTAGATGGATACTTAGAAATCAACTGGTACAACTTCCTCACTTTACAGAGACTGAGACCCAAAGGAGTCATCTGACTTGTTAAAGGTCACACAAATAGTTGATATTCAAACTTAGGTCCCTATTCCAAGTCTAATGCTTTTTTCCACTCTATCCTGCCACACTTTATTTTACCAGGAAAGCATTTGTCTAGCTACCCCAGTAAGCTAAGCTAACTTTGGCATTAAAAAAAATTATTGAGATCTGTTGCCTTTACTTACCTTAAGTATAGTCATTTAACCTCTTACTGCTCCCAGGCAACTCCCTAAGACTGTAAGTAGCAAGGCAAGTGTTTCAACAATCCAGCTAGCAGCATCTGTGGGGGTGTAAGATCCCCAACAACCAGCACCCAGAAAGCTGCCAACACAGGTCCTTTTGATCTGCTTTACTTAAGGAAAGCAACGTTAAGGGGTTAACAATCTTACTTTAATCCTGCATACAAATAACATCCACCTACTTCAGGGGAAAAAGCCAGCACCCTGAATTACAGACCAAATACAATTCGTAGTTATCAACATGTGGGTGTACAGCTAGGGAGCTCATTAGAACATCTGGCCCAGAGTCACATGCCACTCCTGCTATGGCTCAGAGCTCCCAGGGAGAACGCTAACCTCTGCGCTTATATATCCTTTGGGCCCTGACCTCACCCAGGCTGGGTGTGGAGAAGTTCCCCACCCCCAGTATCTCATCAGATACACATCAATGGCTCCCAATTGCCTCAGTGCTGAGAAATACAAAAACATCCCACTTTATCTGCCCCATTCAGACAAAAGCCAGAATCATTAAAAGTCAACAGCAAAAAGTCCCACCTTAATTACTATTACATTGGCCACCCCTTTCCACAATCAATGGACTAACAATATCTAAATTAAATGGCCACAAATCCTGGAACAAAATAGAAACATTATACATTGCAATCACATTCAGGGAAATACAACAAAACATATCGTTGACAACAAAGCAAAACATATCATTTAAGTGCCATTCCCAAATATTTGTTTATAATTCAAAAGTCCACCCCTAGGTCTCAGCAAGTTACTCTCCTTAAGCAGTACAGAAAGTCCAAGCAAAGCTCTTCTTGAGTGTCCTCCCCATGCAGCAGTTTCAGGCTTCCTGCTGCTGCCCTCAGGTTCTAGCATGCTTTAGTTAGCAAAGTCCCAACAAAGTCCAAATTGAGTTCTCTTGGGGATGTATCCTTCTCTTCACACTGCTATAGCACCCCACTTCCAAGTCCTGGGGGGCAGCTGGGCAGCAAAGCCAATAGGGTGGGGTCCCTGGGGGTCCATGGCACTTCCCCCACCCCACCATAGACAAATCCACCCCTTCATCCTGGGTCCCAAACAGTCCCAGAGGAAGGCAGGAAAGAGTCACATTCAGTGCCTTGCTGCAAAGTTTCCATCTTGCCCCAGGGCTGAACTCCAACCTCCTGGGTTCCTGGTTGTCCAGCTCTGGCTGGCCGGTCCTGGCTTCTGCCAGAATCCCAATGTAGGCGGTTCCCTGCCTTTGTGCTCACCTCACCAAAGTCAGCTGGAAGGCAGCTCACTGCTCTCACTTTTCCAAAGTTCTCATGCAGGTAGTCTTCTGCTCTGTCTGGGTCAATATTTCAGCAGCCATTGTCTGCTCATTACCAGCCACTCCTGCCAAATCTTCAGGAACACCATTCTGGCTGGTTGTTGGTGGATCTTACACCCCCACAGAAGCTCCTAGCTGGATTGTTGATACAGCAAGTACAGATCTTTTATTGGTAGAGGAAGTTTCCTAAATTGGAAGTTTTTTACACCAATAAAATCATAAACATGCTCTCCCACCCCCACCAAAATTAATTAAAGCATTACTCATATCTGAATCTGATAACATTGAATTTATTATCATTATGCTTTAATAGCTTAAAATTGCACCAAGACTTTTGAGTGTGTATACTTGCAGAGTATAAACACAAATTTATCATAAAGATATAATGGAAGAGAATTGTAAATAGTCATGAGAATATATGCTGTTTCTCAAACTTCCCCACATTTCAAATTGGAAAAGTAATCTGTAGTAGCTTCACTCCATACACTAAGACAGTCTAAAGTTTCTCAGAATGATGAGTTTTTTATAAGCTTTACCATAGAAAATTAGTCTTATATTGTGAAAGGGAAAGTTAAGCCATCAGTAACAAGGAAACTTAAAGTCATGGTTCCTTTGGAACTACTAGATAGGCTTATTGTTTAAACTGGCCAAAAATTATGCTTCATTTTAAGCCATACTTATTAAATAGTTTATCATCTTGTTCCATGCTTTTAAAAATTTTAAATATAGAGCGGAGCAAAGATGGCTACTGGAAGCAGGGACTCACTTAAGCTCTCCCACAGGTCCCTCCAAACACCTATAAAAATGGCTATGAACAAATTCTAGAGCTGCAGAACCCACGAAATAGCAGAGGGAAGCAGGGCTTCAGCCCAGGAAATCCTGGATGGTCGCAGGGAACAGTCTATTGCATGGTGCTGGTAGCAAAGACCAGCCCAGCGTGGGGCGCCAGGAACAACCAGACCTGGAGCCAGGGTGGAACAGGCTGTAGGGCCCTGAATCGTTGAGCTGTGGCAGTTACCAGACTTCTCAACCCACAAACACCAAAGACAACAGAGCAGGTTAGTGGAAAAACTGTTGGAACAGAGTGAGAGGAGTGAGGGATTGGTGCCAGCCCTGGGGCAGCAGAGGTGGTGCAGTGCTGCGACTGCTTCCAGAGCTCCAGCTGCGGTTGCTTCCAGCCTCAGACCCACCCAGTGGGAGGAATTAAGCAGTGGATCACATGGGGAGTGCAGAGCCTGCTTTACCCTGCTTGGATATGGGTTGTGGTCCTGGTTGGTGGTTCTTAGGGGAGGAGGAATGCTGGTGTGACAGAGCTTGCTGTGCAGAAGTAGCTCTGAAAACAGCAGGGCAGCCCCTAAAGCTTGGGACAAAGCACTCTCTACAAGTAGTCATACCTTGACAAAAAGCTCAAAGGTCACGTAGTTAGTTGGCTGGGAACATAGCCAAGCAGTGAAAACTGACCGAGATTCAGACTCAGACTCAGACTCTAGAATCTCTTTTTGCTGACAAAGAAGATCAAAACATACAGCCAGAAGTAGTCAACTAAGTCAAATTCTAGAGCTCCCAAATCAAGGAGAAAATACTGCAAGCATCCAGAAAGAAACAATTTGAGTATTGTGGAAACACAATCAGGATAAGACAAGATCTAGCAGCTTCTACATTAAGGGACCTAAGGGCTTGGAATATGTTATTCCGGAGGTCAATGGAGCTAGGATTAAAACCAAGAATCACTTACCCAGCAAAACTGAGTATGATGCTCCAAGGCAAAATATAGATTTTCAATTAAATAGAGGACTTTCAAGCTTTCTCAATGAAAAGACCAGAGCTGAATAGAAAATTTGACTTGCAAATACAAGAGTCAAGAGAAGCATGAAAAGGTAAACAGGAAAGAGAAATTGTTTACATTCTTATATGAAAAGATGATGTGTGTAATTCATGAGACTCTTCTCAGCATTAGGGAAGTTGAAGGGAATATACATATAAATATAGACAGAGGGCCCAGGGTGAGTTGAATATGAATGGATGATATCTAAAAAATAAAATAAAATTAAGGGGTGGGAGAGGAATATATTGAAAGAGGGAGAAAGGGAGAGATAGAATGGGGTAAATTATCTCGCATAAAAGTGGCAAGAAAAAGCAGTTCTGTTGGAAGGGAAGAGGAGACAGGTGAGGGGGAATAAGTGAATCTTGCTCTCATTGTATTTGACTTTAGGAGGGAATAACATACACACTCAATTGGGTATCTTACCTCACATGAAACTAGGGGGAAGGGGATAAAAAAGCAGGGATGATAGAAGGGGAGGGCAGACAGGGAGAGGAGGTAATCAAAAGCAAACACTTTTGAAAAGGGACAGGGTCAAGGAAGAAAATTGAATAAATGGGACAGGATACGATGGAGGGAAATATAGTTAGTCTTTCACAACATAACTGTTATGGAAGTGTTTTGCATAATGATACATGTGTGGTCTGTGTTGAACTGCATGCCTTCTTAGGGAGGGTGGGTGGGGAGGGAAGTGGGGAGATAATTTGGAACTCAAAGTTTTAAAAGCAGAAGCTCAAAAAAAGAGTTGTTTTGGTATGCAACTGTGAAATAAAATATACAGGCAATGGGGCATAGAAATCTATCTTGCCCTACAAGAAAATAAGGGGGAAGGGGATTGGGGTTGGGGGGAGTGGGGTGACAGAAGGGAGGGCTGACTGGGGAATAGGGCAATCAGAATATATGCCATGTTGGAGTGGGGGGGAGGGTAGAAATGGGGAGAAAATTTGTAACTCAAACTCTTATGGAAATCAATGCAGCAAACTAAAAATATTAAATAATAAAATATGGAATTAAAAAAAGAACATACTGTGTATCAAATACATATTTATATAAGTGTATATATGGAATACATTTACATATATACTAGACAGATATAGATACAACATTTTACTTTTCTGTGTACATGTTGTTTTAGCCCAAAAGAATAAAGTTCCTGAGGGCACAGATTATTTTGTTCTTTATTTGTATCCCTAGTACATAGCACAGTACCAGGCATATAGTAGGTGTTTTAAAATGTGCACATGAATGAAGCCTAATAAATAAAATTATATAAAATAAAAAAAATTAAGTATAGAGCCATTTTGAAAGAGTTATAGTGTTAAACATAAACTTATAAAAGCCATGAATCAGGGGGCATTGTTGTTACAGTATCTTAAACAGAGTTCATCTTTCTTAGAAAAGGACAAGATTTTCAGTGTTTTATGACCATAGTGTGTGTACTCATTTACTAAACTTTTAAAGAGAGAAATACTTATAAATTCTTGTATGTATATGCAATTATATATAATGTACATATTTCCTAATTGTGATGAAATAGGAAATACTTATTAAATAAAAAATTAGAAACCTGAGACTTAGGGCCTAGTTAAAAAACTAGATACTTTACTAATGGCCTTCAAGTCAAGCATTCATGTATGAAAAGTACATAATTGATAAAGTGTACATAAAGTGCGGCAAAAATGATTAGGTTTCAGATTAAAAATAACTTCTTGATTGTGGGAGTACAAATGCATATAAGAAAAGAAAAACTCAGGGGAATGATAGAATTCACATTCTTGAAAAAAAGAAAAGCTGTCTCTTGAAAGGATTAAGAGGTAGAGATCTGAACTAGGCCTTCCTTCTAGAACTTGTTTGTTTGTTTTTTTATGATTTTTCTGAAGCATCTTAAAATCTGAGTTTTTTGAAGTCTTCCCACAATACGTATGATTTTTTCTTTGTGGATTCTACTTGAAGCCATGTGTATGTGACTTATCTGTGTTGTGTTCTTCTATAATTTTCCTCATCCTGTATTTTCTTTTCCCTAATTTTAAAGTAGCAATAAAGGATTCTCACTACACGTAATTTTGTTTTAACATGTTGCAGTTTCCAACAGCTCTCTCAATGTGTACATATACATATCTGTGTACATGTTTTCATATATATACACTTGTATATGTGTGTGTCTATGCATGTTTCACAGGTCACCTTTTCTCCATGCAGTTCAATTTGGTGATGTCAGAGATGATCTACAATGATAGATCCATGTTATTTTTTTGGTGTCCTATGTGAGTTAGTTGAGTTGTTCTCTATGTCGGAGTCTAAAAAGCAAGTGGAAAAAATTTCCTCACTAATCCTAGAGATGAGAATATGGATTTTTTTCTATTCTTCTTCCCTTTATTGTAAACTAAATGATTTGTCATTTTCCAAAGCTAAATCTTTTTATCTAACTCCTGTCTCAGAAAACTGATTGCCATGCAAAGCCCCTCTTCAGTGTTCATAACATAGTATTTAGCTTTACCCTCATATAGATAAGATTTTTGCCTTTTATTACTCATTGTATTTTTTAATTTATTTATTTTATTTATTTAATATTTTTAGTTTTCAGCATTGATTTTCACAAGAGTTTGAATTACAAATTTTCTCCCCATTTCTACCCAACCCCCCACCCCAACATGGCGTATATTCTGATTGCCCCATTCCCTAGTCAGCCCTCCCTTCTGTCACCCCTCTCCCACCCCAATCCCCTTTTCCCTTACTTTCTTGTAGGGCAAGATAAATTTCTGTGTCCCATTGCCTGTATATCTTATTTCCTAGTTGCATACGAAAACTTTTTTTTTGAACATCTGTTTTTAAAATTTTGAGTTCCAAATTCTCTCCCCTCTTCCCTCCCCACCCACCCTTCCTAAGAAGGCAAGCAATTCAACATAGGCAACATGTGTATCATTATGTAAAACCTTTCCACAATACTCATGTTGTGAAAGACTAAGTATATTTTGCTCCTTCTTATCCTATCCCCCTTCAATTTTCTCCCTTGATGCTGTCCCTTTTCAAAAGTGTTTGCTTTTGATTACCTCCTCCCCCTATCTGCCCTCCCTTATAAAGTTCCCCCCTTTTTATCTCCTTCCTCCTTCTTTCCTGTGGGGTAAGATACCCAATTGAGTGTGTATGTTATTCTCTCCTAAAGTCAAATACGATGAGAGCAAGAGTCACTCATTCCCCCTCACTTGCCCCCTCTTCCCTTCCTACAGACCTGCTTTTTCTTGCCACTTTTATGTGAGATACTTAACCCCATTCTATCTCTCCCTTTCTCCCTCTCTCAATATATTCCTCTCTCATCCTTCTTAAGTTGATTGAACTTTTTTAGATATCATCCCTTCATATTTGACTCACTCTATGCTCTCTGTCTGTATACACACACACACATACACACACACACACACACACACACACACACACACACACACGTATATTCCCTTCAGCTACCCTAATACTGAGGTCTCATGAATTATACACATCTTTCCATGTAGGAATGTAAACAAAAGAGTTCAACTTTAGTAAGTCCCTTGTGATTTTTCTTTCTTGTTTACCTTTTCATGCTTCTCTTGATTCTTGTGTTTGAAAGTCAAATTTTCTATTCAGCTCTGATCTTTGCACTGAGAAAGCTTGAAAGTCCTCTATTTTATTGAAAGTCTATATTTTCCCTTGGAGCATAATACTCAGTTTTGCTGGGTAGGTGATTCTTGGTTTCAATCCTAGCTCCATTGACCTCTGGAATCCAAGCCCTTCAATCCCTTAATGTAGAAGCTGCTAGATCTTGTCTTATCCTGATGATATTTCCACAATACTCAAATTGTTTCTTTCTGGCTGTTTGCAGTATTTTCTCCTTGATCTGGGAGCTCTGGAATTTGGTGACAAAATTCCTAGGAGTCTTCATTTTGGGATCTTTTTCAGTAGGTGATCTGTGGATTCTTTCAATTTCTATTTTACCCTCAGGTTCTAGAATACCAGGGAAGTTCTCCTTGAAAATTTCTTGAAAGATGATACCTAGGCTCTTTTTTTGATTGTGGCTTTCAGGTAGTCCAATCATTTTTAAATTATCTCTCCTGGATCTATTTTCCAGGTTAGTGGTTTTTCCAATGAGATATTTCACATTGTCTTCCATTTTTTCATTCCTTTTGTTCTGTTTTATAATATCTTGATTTCTCAAGTCACTAGTTTCCACTTGCTCCAATCTATTTTTAAGGTAGTATTTTCTTCAGTGGTCTTTTGGACCTCTTTTTCCATTTGGCTAATTCTGCCTTTCAAGGCATTCTTTTCCTCATTGGCTTTTTGGAGCTCTTTTGCCATTTGAGTTAGTCTTTTTTAAGGTGTTATTTTCTTCATTTTTTGGGGGGGGTCTCCTTTAGCCAGTCATTGACTTGTTTTTCATGGTTTTCTTGCATCACTCTCATTTCTCTTCCCAATTTTTCCTCTACTTCTCTAACTTGCTTTTCCAAATCCTTTTTGAGCTCTTCCATGACCTGAGACCAGTTCATATTTTTCTTGGAGGCTTTCGATGTAGGCTCTTTGACTTTGTTGACTTCTTCTGGCTGTATGTTTTGGTCTTCTTTGTCACCAAAGAAAGATTCTAAAGTGTGAATCTGAATCTAAGTCTGTTTTTGCTGCCTGGCCATGTTCCCAGCCAACTTACTTAAACCTTGATTCTTTTCTTCGGGGTTTGACTGCTTGTAGCATATAGAGTACTTTGTCCCAAGCTTGAGGGGCTGTGCTGTTGTTTTCAGAGCTACTTCTACACAGCAAGCTCTGCCACACCAGCACTTCTCCTCCCTCAGGAACCATCAACCTGGACCAGACTCAGATCTAAGCTGGCTCTGCACTCCTGCTCAGATCTGCCACTTAATTCCTCCCACCGGGGGGGGGGGGTGTCTGGGGCCGGAAACAACAGCAGCTGTAGCTCTGTAAGCAGCCTCAGAGCTGCATGACCTCCGCTGCCCCCAGGGTAGTGGCTGAACTGGAAACTCCTTTCACTCTGTCCCAGCAGCTTTTCCCACTAACCTTCTCCCTTGTCTTTGGTGTTTGTGGGTTGAGAGGTCTGGTAACTGCCACAGCTCACTGATTGTGGGCCCTCCTGGCTGTTCTGCCTGGCTCCCGGTTTGGTTGGTCCAAGTGCGGCTCTTGCTGGGTTCTGCTCAGCTCAGCTCAGCTCCCAGTTCCGTGTGATAGACCTTACCCCGTGACCTTCCAGGCTGTCCTAGGCTGGAGCCCTGCTTCTCTCTGCTGTTTTGTGAGTTCTGCAGTTCTAGAATTTTTTCAGAGCCATTTTTATAGGTGTTTGGAGGGACCTGGGCGGGAGCTCATGCAAGTCCCTGCTTTCCAGCCGCCAACTTGTCTCTGGCCCCATCTTGTCTCTGCCGCCACCCCCTCCCCCATTGTATTAAGTTTTAAGAAGTTTTGTTTAAATGTAAATTGAAGCTATATGTAGTTGATATGAAGACTGGTAGTTATGCATTAAATAAATATCATCAGATCAATCTGATTTTTAATTATTCCTAGAAATTGTACAAAGACGATTTGTAGCCATTCAGCAAAAATAAATTGCCTTTCCATACCACAGTGGTCCACAAGACGGTGCCAACTTTGAGAGTCCAATCATAAAACAGAAGCCTGGAAATTAACTAACAGAAAATAGTCAATTTCTGCATATCTTCCTACAGTGGATTCTGAATCATATGACTCATAAATTCCTAAAGATTAGTTATACTGTAAAACTGAACACAAGATATGCAAAGTAGTTACTAAAACAGATATTCCTCAGTTCAAGGTATGTCTCTCTTCCACTGATAGTAGCACACTCTTCCAATTCTTAGCAGAGGACATACTGGATGCCTGTATAATTTATATCTTTCTGTCATGGAAGAATAAAATGCACAATCTTATTGCTTTAGACAGAATTCTTTACCTGACTTAAAGCTAGGAGCTCAGAAGCACCATGCTTTGTCTATCTCAATGAAAATGAAATGACTTATCAGAACTGGAATCTGCAGTCTTTCCTCTTGAATAAATTTCCTGAATGATATTATAAAATATTTTTAATGAAATATTGAAGAAAATAATTTTATTTCTCTATCATCATCATTCTACAACTTAAGTTCAAACTGTTTTCTTCTCTGAAATCTTAGAGTATTAAGTGATGCTTTTTTTGTAGGTTCTCATACTATCGGATGACAAGCAGTAGCTTGTGGTTGAGCTTATCAATAGTTAAAATGGATTCTGTATCTCTTATTTAAATTAACCTCCAAGGGCCACACTCCTGTATATTATACTCAATGCATGTCAGAGTACTAATTATATAGTCCCTAATTTTCTTGGTATGCCAGTTATTCCTACTGTATCTAATTCCTACTGTATCTAGATAGTCCAGCTAATTAACATTTACATGTTAAATGTCACTCTGTTTTTAAATGGTATTTTAAACCACTCCATTGATGTCTAGAAATAGAATTATTTTGTTCTAGCCTGTTATGACTGTAAAAAAAAAAAATTTGCTGCCCCAATTTAAAACATGTAGAAGATGTCTAAGCTATTGCTCAGTTGGGTAAAATATGCTGTAGCCCAAATTAGTTGTGCAAGATAAGGTACATTTCCATATTTATAACATCCCTGTTAAATATTCCAGTTTAATACTTACTGCAGTGTTGATATTTGAATAGAATATTGTTATAATTATGTTAACAAATACACAGTATATATCTGTATAACTAAAAGGTAGTTAAGACAATGTAAAAATTTCTTATAATTGCTTGGAATGGGAAACATTTAAGTCACATTAACTAATGAAAAAGAAATATGTTGGGAAGTATAACACATTTAGAATTAAGATTACTATATCATTTGTGAAATTATAGAATTCTGTATCTCTTTTAGGAGAAATGAATCAAAAATACAAAGAGCTGAAGAAAAGGGAAGAAAACATGGACAGTAAGTTCTACATCAGTTTGTGGAAACATATACACAAATCTTTAAATATATACAGCATCATTAGATTGCTTTGCTTTTCTATAAGTCTATTATTTTTTTTTTAAATGAGTCTTCTATTATTATGGGGCAGCTAGGTGGCACAGTGGATCAAATGCTGGAGTCAGGGAGACCTGACTGTGTTCAAATCTGGCCTCAGACACCTTACTGTGTGACACTGGGGAAGTCACTTAACTACTGTTTGCTTCAGTTTCCTCATCTGTAAAATGGGGATAATAGCAGTAACTACCTCACAGGGTTGTTATGAGGATCCAATGAGATATCTGCAAAATGCTTAGCACAGTGCCTGGTATATACTAGGCACCATATAAATATTTATTTATCATCATCATCATTATTACAGCAGGTTCTATTCAGATAGCTTAATTCATACTGTACATAAAGCACTGTGGGAAGGAGGGAGATATAGATTTAAATGAGACATAGTCTTTGTTCTCGGAGAACTGAGAGTAATTTAGGAGAAACAAGACATTTATAGATCCTTATAGATTTGTAGGTCCTAAAAAAAAGTCCTGCTTCATTGCTTCATCATGGCATGGAAGTGGTACTAGAAAGCAAACTCTAGTAGGCTCTGGACTTGGAGGCAGTAGAGGCCACTGTTCAAGTCCTGACTTTTACACCTACTAGTTGTATGACCATGAGCAAATCACTTAGCCTCTCTGAGTCTCAGTTTCCTCATCTTTTCTTTTCTTTTTTTGGGAGGGGAGGGTGGGGGGAAGGCAGGGCAATTGGGGTTTAGTGATTTGCCCAAGGTCACACAGCTAGTAAGTGTGTTAAGTGTCTGAGGCTGGATTTGAACTTAGGTCCTCCTGACTCCAGGGATGGTGCTCTACTACTCACTGCGCCACCTAGCAGCCTCTTTCCTCATCTTTAAAATGGGGATCCTAGCAAGCAAGAGACTTTACTCACAGAGCTATTGTGAGGATTCTGATGAATGTAAAGGAAATCTTAAAATACTATATGAATTTCAGTGTTGTTATTATCAAGCTAGAAAGACTTTAGATACAGACCCAGTAACATGCTGTATTTTCAGTCCAAGAATTGCAAAAGAAAAAAAATTCATAGCATGAGAATTATGCCTTTGAACAAGCCATTTACTTCAGGGAATTGCAGGGAAGAGAGTACAGTAGGTTAAATTTAGAATTTTTTCACAAGGATTAAGTTTCATACGGAAGTTTTTACATATCTAGATAGATGTAAAAGTGTTTCCAGTTTTAAAAAAATTATAGCTTGCAGAAGATCCAGTCCCTGGGCAACTTCAAAAGAAAAGAATATCAAAGAAGGTACAGCCATCCTTACTTTTAGGAACTGTTTCACATTCTTGTTATTCTTGTCTTGCATAGTTAGGACAAAGAAGCTCTTAAGCCTGGGAGGCTTTTTGGGTCCCTGAGGCCATCAACTGCCTCCTCAAGATAAAACTCATTGATCAATTCAGAATTGGGGCTTTCTACAATTTTATCAAGAGTTGGTTGTTAGTCATTTCAGGCCTATCTGACTCTTTATGCCCCCTTTTGGGGTTTTCTTGGTAAAGAGACTTCATTGGGTTGCCATTTCCTTCTCCAGCTCATCTTATAGATGAGAAAACTGAGGCAAACAAGGTTAAGTAACTTGCCAAGGGGCACATAGTTAATAACTGTCTGAGGCCAGATTTGAACTCAGGTCCTCCTGGCATCAGGGCCAGCACTCTTATCTACTGTACCACCTTACTGCCCCTTATCAAGAGGCTATTTATGAAGAAACAGCATCAGAAATTTGGCTAGTAAATAAAGAATATTTTTTGGCCTTTTTTAATTTCCACTTGATTATTTTCATTTTTTAAATTACTAAACATTTAAAAAATTAATCTGTCCCTCCCACTACCTCTGCCCCTGAGAATTTTTTTAAACTCAAGAAATAAAGCCCCCTCTATCATAACAATAGCTGAAATTTATGTAGCATTTACTATGTGCCAGGAACTATGCTAAGCACTTTACAATTATTATACTATTTGATCCTTACAGTACCCCTAGGAGGTAAGTGCTATTATTATCTTCATTTTACAGATAATCGAACTGAAGCAAACAGAGATTGAGTGACTAGCCCAGCTGGTCACTTACAGGTAATAAGCGTATGAGGCTGGATTTGAACTCATCTTCCTGACTTTAGGCACAGTACTTTATTCACTGTGCCACCTAGCTACCCTGGTATTTTTTCCCTTGTATATCTACGTAGTCCGGCAAAAAAAAATTCTTACATTAGACATGTACAAAAATGTGTGTTGTTTCTATATTTTAAGCTTATCACCTCTCTGTCAGGAAGTGAGTGGCTTGTTTCATTTTCATTTCTTTGGGATGATGGTTTATACATATAAACATAGAAAACCCTTTAGTCTTGCGGGATCCCTTTTTGTTTATGACAGTGAAAGGAGTAGTTTTGTAAGAACCGTACTGTTCTTAAACCATCTGCAAACATTAGTACACCTTTTGGTACTTTTGATGGTTGGTCTTTGTTCAGTAACCAACAAGTTGAAGAAATCGAACCATGACCAGAAGAATTGAACCACATCCACATCATCATATTTGGAAAGACAACTCACCAGTTGCTCCTGGGAAGCTATAGACAGTGGCGATGATGGTTTCATGAAGCCCAAAAAGCAACAGAAAACATCAGGTCTTGGGACTCTTGGCTCTTTATTTGCAGTGCTCACAGTGAGTCTATATAAAAAGACTACTAAGAAGATACTCACAACTCATGCCTCAACATTTGTAGGAGAGGATGAAATAGTAGAGAATTTCTATTAAAAATTTGCATATATCCTTCAAATTAAATCAATATGTACCTTGATATGTATATAGATGTTGATTTCAGTCAACTGGTAGGTAAAAGAGAGAAGAGCTAAAGCTATGGTGGAAAGTATAGCTCAGGATAAAGAATGAAAGAGGCCAGCAACTCTTACACTACCCAGAAGCTTCATGTATATACTTTATGGATACTTTCTTTAGGAAAAGAATTTGTAAGATAGCTAGGTCACTGGAAAACATAAAAATTAAATATACTGTATTTTAACGAAAAAGAATTATTAATTATAGAGAGGGTAATCGCATTAGGAATCAGTTATGTATATATGTATATGTATATAATCAAGTCCTCATCTGGTTAGAGGAGAGGTCAAAGTTAATACCAAGAAGAAAGGATACATACCAGATAATATTTGTGATGACCTGCAACTCAGCCAACCTGTCTAAAGAAGCCATTGACTCTAAAAATAAGAAATGGGAAAAAAGGTACAGAGCAGACAAAAGCCAGGAAACCACCCTATGTCGCAGTCTCTTGATCTCTTCCTCAGTGGAGAAACATGGTAGCCAAGGACAAAATAAGTTCAGCATACAAGTTCATGTGTACACATTGCAGAGGAAAACAACAGAAGATGAAGAACTTTAATTTTCAGTAGAGCAAAAGAAGTTGAAGGGAAAATTAATCTACTAAGAGCTTGGCCCAAGACTAAATGAAGCTATATCATCTTGAGATTATTTATGGAAAAGAGTGAAAAGAACATAAAATAACAAAGAAAAAACCCCAAAGAAACATATCTGAAAATTGCCCACATTTCTTAATGATTGTATCAACAATGAGACTTGCAGCTACTGTGGCTGTGCAAGGCCAATAACAAGACGAACAATACCAGCACACAGGAGGGCTACCAACATAGATCCTTTGATCTGCTTTTCTAAGGAAAGCAACTTTAAGGGGTTAACAATTTTACTTTAATTAAACATACATATATCATTAAAGTCAGCATCCTGAACTTTCGGAGAAATTACAAACAGGAATTACGAGCAGGGAGAATAACAGAAAAGTAGATTTCCATCTGTCTGACCAAATCACAATACATCATTACCAGAGAGAGAGAAGTACTTACACCTGTGTTTTCAAAGTTGGGGGAAAGGCAGGGCTCTTAATGGCTACCCAGAGTCTCCTCTGGCCAAACCACAAGACCACTCTTCCAGTGAGTGAAACCCTCAAAACAAACCATCATATATATACTTCTCAGGGCCCTGGAGCTTAGTGCCTACTTAGTAAAAGGGTGTGGGACATGGGGTCTGGGGCTTTCTTTTTTCCTGAACAGGTCATCAAAGACTCTTAATTCAGTCAAAGACTCCCAATTGAAACAAACAAGACCCATTAAAGGCACTTGATTACCTCAGTGCTGAAAAACATTCCAGAATAAAAGACAACAAAAAGTCCCACATTGCTTGCCATTACATTTGAAAGGTACTTGATTGCCTTAGTGCTGAGAAAAACAAAGGCAAAAAGTCCCACTCTGCTTGCTATCACAATGATTTATTTGTATTAGTGACTGTAGTGTAACCATAATATTAGGCCCCTCTTATCTCAGGTACTACGTGAGGGAATGACAGTTCCACTTAAGAAAATGAAGCCTGGAACAGTGGCTATATTTTGCCAAATACTGAAGAAATCCATGATGAAGATGACACAGTTTTAAAGACACTCAGAAATCTTTTCAAAATATCTCAAAAGGAGCAACACTCCAAAAGTTTGAACAGAATAGACCTTATCTGGTACTTTTACCAATCAAAAACAAAATAAAGCAAGAAGACATTAACAATCACTGACCTGCTTTCTCATCTTTATAAAAATCTTCATCATAATGTTGTATGTATTTATAAGGGACATCTTTGATAAAACTATGATGGGAGGAGATAACTTTCACAAATGATTTTCTTATAGCAGACATTTTTAGTCACAAAACTGACTAAAAGATACACAGCATAAGATCCTGCTATGACTGTTATTTATGAATTTCAAAACATTCCACCCATATGTTAAAATGGTATATGACTTTATGACAGGTATGACCATAGACAACTTTGTTCAGTAATATGCTGAGTAGCAACATCAAATGAGACATAAAACAGGGCTAAATATATTTAGTAAGTTACTTGTCAATGTCATGGAAGGTACTTTAGAAAAAATTGAGAAGTTTTGCAAGAAGAGGAGAAAAGACATGGTATGGTAGTTTGATAAGGTAACTGAATAACAGAAGGACTTTATGGAATAGGTGAGACCTTAGTGTATTTGTAGGCAAAGGAGAGGGAGCTAGTGAAATAGAACGAAAGCACAAGGTGTTCAATGGATCCAGGTCTCAATAGGTTAGGGGTAGAAGGAAGATTTGAAATCAAGGGCATAGATGGAGGGATTAGCTTTAGTACAGAATAGATTAATTCTCTCAGTACAGAAGGAAAGACCATAAGATGGGGAAAAACAAAAGTTTTGAGGTGGGGAGGGAGTATATTTGAGCTAGTTGAGCTCTCATGTTAGTTATCATCAGTTCTAAAGATTAGGATGCAATGCTATCTTTTGAGAGGAACAACATTAAATATGAAGGATTGTGTAGATTGAGAAAAGTTGGATTAGTACCTGTGTAGAAAAAAAGGATGAATGAAAACAGTTATTATGCAACAGTAAGAAACTCAGATGAAATTAGACAGAATGAATTTGGAGTAGACTTCATCAGCATGATGTCATTACTTTTCTCAAGCATTGCTCTGTGGTCCAGGAATTAATGAAGAAAGACTATGGTGAAAGTTTTCAAACTGACACTGAGATTTGAAAAATATACTGGCATTAAATTTCTAAATGTGCTGCTGAGAATCAATCACATCACTACATCAATTACATGACTACTTTTCTATGTCATTTCTGTATCAACAGTAGCTTCTCTCATGTTTTTTGATATATAGCCTTTATTGAGACATTTGAAGAGGTGAAGAATCAAGAACTAGAACGGAAAGGACAGATAGAATCCAACATTGTTGCTCTATTAGAACACTGTAGCAGAGTAAGTACTGAGTGTATTTGTTTTTCTCATTAACTGTATATGCTATGACATCTCATCAAATATATTCCCAAAATGGAGTAGCCCCACCTTCATCATATCCACTAAGTTTAGCTATCTCTACAGCTCCCCTAAAATCCTCTTGTGTGTGCCATTAATTATTTCTCCCTAGGAAACTATCTATTATTTGTTGGGGGCAGGGGAGGCAGTGAAGGGAAATTGAATATATACCTATAAAGCCATAAACGGTATGCAAATATGATATCAATTCACAGCAGTGAATTTGTTAAATGCCTACATTACGTACAAGGCCGCAGTAACTCATGATATTTTCTGACACATGTAGTTGTTATATGTATCAATGAAGGGAGCACCCACAAGTTGAATCACAAGTTCTTGAAATACCGAAACATATGCAAGGTTTTCTTTTAGACCTGGGGGAGACAAATATAACTTAAGGTATATGGACTGCTAAGTGGTACAGTGACTAGAACATTGGGCCCGAAGTTGTGGTAACGTGAATTTAAATTTGACCTCAGATGATAACTACCTATGTGACCTTGGGCAAGTCAGTTAACCTCTTATTTGCCTCAGTTTCCTCATCTGATGATAATATCACCTACCTTGCAGGGTTGTTGTGAGGTTCTAGTGAGATAATTGTGAAGTGCTATGTAAATGTTAAATTAAAATATTCCTCCTATTCTCAAGGATATAGGAATAGGAATGAGACATACACATAAAACTCTGATACAAAGCAAAATGCAACGCATGCAAAAGAGAGGTTTGGAACTCCTACTCTGAGATATTTGAGGAGGAAATGACTTAAGGAGAAATTTCCAGTTTGGGGGAATGTGGAAAAAATGGCAACAGAATTGGCCTTTGAAGGAAAGGAAGGATTTTTAATAGACAACAACTGAAGAGAGGTGATCTATCCTGGACCTGGGCATAGCAAATGAGATAGGAGAGGGCAAGATAAAAAGAGAAAAGAGTGGTTCAGTTTGACTGGAATTTAGAGGACCTTGATTCCTATAACCTTTTTCATCATAATTCAACCAGCATATTCACATCTAAATCTTTCTGAATCATGGAATTGTACTACCTTCAAAATCATGGACTTTTGATACTCAACTCTGCTGTTACAATCCCCTGTTCTTTGACTTCTTCCATTATTAGTAACATGAAACCTGTTTGTCATGACCTCCATTCCCTTACTTTATTCTTGTTCTCTCATACTATCTCCCTTTATCTGATCTGCTAGCTTCATACTCAGCCTTGACCTTTATGATCTGTCACCTTCTACATCTTCTTGCCTTTTGAAACCTATTAATCCTCATCTCTTGGTTACTCTTACCATCTAATTTCTTTGCTGCTGATACCAGTTTCTGAATATCTCTACAGAAGATCATGAAATCAAGCTAATTCTATCCTCTAAATTAACTGTTATATTTACTATTTTCCTGGTATTCAACCAACTCTACACTTCTGGCGTAAGTGAAACCTGGTCAGAGTGTATAATCTCTTTAATATGTTGTTGTAGCTTTGTGGCTAATATTTTATTTAATATTTTTGTATCAGTGTTCATTATGGATATTGACAAATAATTTTTTTCTGTATTAGATATCTCCCTGGTTTAGGTATTAGAACCATATTTCTATCATAGAAAGAGTTTGGGCAGATCTCTTTTCTTTTTTTTCAGTTTATATAATATTGGTATTAATTGTTCTCTGTTTGACAGTTTTTACTTGTTAATCCATAGGGTCCTATATTTTCTGTTTACCTATAATGGTGCCTAAGAGTTCTATTCTCTGTGCTTAATAAATGCTTACTGAATTGAGTAATCTTGAGATATGCCTGAAAAGAAAGACTGCAGCCAGATTATGTAGAACCTTAAATGTCAGAATAAGCATTTTTTAAAATAGGCAAATCAGACCTGTGATTTTTTTTTCTTTTAGTAGTTTAGTAGAGTAGATCTGAACAGTGCTTAAGGAAGTTTAAGCTAGTGAAATATGGAAAGTAGCAGCAGGAAGACCAGTCAGAAGACTGTAACAGCTAGCCAGGAAAAACATGAGAGATTTAACTGGTGGTTGTAGTGGGAGTAGAAAGAAATTTGAATGGTATTGCAGAGGTAGAATTGACAGGACTTGACAGTAGATTGGATATAGATGTGGGTGGTGAGATATAGGAAAAAATTAAAAATGATTTGAAAGTTTTAAGCCTGAGTAACTAGGAAAATGTGGGAATTAGGGGCAGCTAGGTAGCGCTTTGGATGGAGCAACCAGCCGTGGAGTCAAATCTGACCTCAAACACTTAATAGCTCTGTGACCCTGGGCAAGTCACTTAATGCCACTTGCTCCCCCTGCCCCCACAAAAATAAAGAAAAAGAAAATGTGGGATTATCAAAAGAAATAAGGAAGTGTTGAAGCAAGAATAGGGGGAAATGGGTTGTTTTGTACAAGCTGAGATTGTAGTATAAGTGGGATATCCAGGTGGAAATATTTAGCAGAAATTTGGAAATGTAGGACTAGAACTAAAATCAGCAATTAGATATTTATTAAAATGCAAAAAGAAAACTCAAGGAGTTTACATTCTATTGGGAGATACATGTCAGATTATAGATAGAGCAAATCCGTGAAAGCAAATGGAAGGTCATTTTGTTCAGGGAGATTAAGAAAGGACACAAATAGCAGTTGACTCTTCTGCTGAACTTTGAAGGAGGCTAAGAATTCTCACAGGTGAAGATGAAGAGGGAGTATGTGAAAATAAACACGGATAGGAGATGAAATAACATAAAGGAGGAGTAACAAGTAGGTCAATTCATCTAGAGCCCATATGGAGTCATGACCCACAGTTTAAGACGAGCTGAAGGGGTCACAAGTGGAAAAAGTTTAAGAAGCCTGATCTAGACCATATAGTCTTTGAGAGGAAGTACTGTGGGGTAAGTTCAATGCAATAGATTTTAATTTTTATCAATAAATTTTGTAATGACACAGTTGTGTGGAAGTAGGAGCTAAAGAAGAATATAGTAGTAATTGCCCATAATTTAGTAATATTGATCCTGGCATGCAAGGATTGGTTAATGGAAAGGTTAAGTGGAAATAGAGGAAAATCATAGAGGCCAGTTATCAGAGGGTAGAGAAAAGTTATTGTTAAAATGGCACATCATTGGGTCAAGACTAGGTATAAAGGGAAATCAGGCTAGAACAGAGTTTAAAAACTACAAGAATATCAAGAAGTAGAAAGCTGAAAGTCATGATAAAATCAAGGAGAATGTTTAAAAAGAGTAAATAAGTAGAATAAGTTGAACGATCTGATTGTGGTCAGAGAGTGGAATCTTAATTTCAAGATGTTGGAAATGGAGTAGTTTCAAATAATTTTGAGCCTGGAGCAATTACAGTCTTGTCTGTGGCTGAAGTAGAATAGAGATCAATCATTCGACAAGTTTTTATTAAGCACCTGGAATGTGTGAAACACTGTGTTAGATGCTGAGGTTATAAATGCAATGAATAAAACAATCCCTACTCACAAGGAGCTTCTGTTTTATCAGGAGTGACAACAAGGATTTACTTAAGTATATACAGAATAAACATTAAAAATACAAATAAATACAAAATTATTAAATAAAAGCTAATTTAAGAGGAATGACATTAGCAGATGAAGGGTATCCAGGAGGAAAGGGTAGTCAAATGCAGGAGATAAGTTTGAAGGCTGAAAAAGATTTTAAAAAGACTACCAGATTCGGCTATTAAGAGATAACTTTGGAGAGGGCAGTTCAGTCCTTGATAAAGTCACAAACCAGATTGCAAAGGGTTGAGGAGTGAGTGAAATAGAAGTTGAAACAGTGAGTGTAGACAGCTTTTTCTAGGAGTTTGACTCTCAAGAAAAGGAGATACATAGGATGATAACTTGAGGGTATGGTAGAATTTAATGAAACAAAATTTTTTAAGAATGGGGGAGACTTGGGCATGGTTGAAGGCAATATAATCAATAGTTAAGGGAGAGGTTGTTGTCAATTGTGGTTGTAATCTTCTACAGAAGATAGAAGTAGATGGCAAATGTAGGTGAGTCAGCCTTGGCAAGGAGGAGAGAGAGGGGATGATATCTAGGGGTCTTGAGATAAAAAAAGAAAGAACTCAAATTGAATGTCTTCAGCTTTCTCAATAAAAGGTGGAATCCTCAGTTGAGAGGAGAGAATAGAAGGAAGTATGGAAGACTTACAGAAAGAAGTTTTAGAAAAGCTTTTCTAGGGAGTGAGATGGAGGACCAGCTAGGGAAGAACAAAAAGATCACATTGCTGCAGTGAAGGTCAAGTTGAAAATGAATAACATGAAATTATAACTTACTTAGTAAATATGCTTTATGACTTCCTTTAGCTCAGTTGAGTAGCAGCCAGTTAGAGGTAGAAGAGGCAGATAGTGGGAGTAGTCCTGACTGAGTTTTGGCAAGGTGTAAGTGGTGATAAGGTGGTAGGGGTCATAGGAGTTTGGAAGTTCCAAAAACTGTGAGGATGGCTCTTCTAATACCTAACCATTATAATTCCTTGAACCTCCAAATTACTATAACCTGTATACCCATCCAATGTCAGCCATTCATCAAGATAGCCACACCTTAAAACTTACTAAAAACAAACTCCATTATTGTGTCTCCAATATCTTAAGCATCTGAAATTCCTCTTACCACAGTCACCTTTCCTTCCATTTCTCTCACTTTCTTATTCTTCACTGTAAATGGTCCTAAAGCACATGCTAATTATTCAAGAAATATTGATTGACTAGCTCTATGCTAGGAACTATGAGAGTATGAAAGATATATGACATGGTTCCTTTCCTAAGGAGATTACAATCAACTTGGAGAAATTAATGGAAAACTCAAACTAAACTCTTTAAATAGAGTAATTGAATTTTAATCTCTCTTTCCCATCTTATTATGCCCCTTCAAGGAAAAGTGATCATAGCAATAAAACAAAGAAAGCAAAATAGGAAAACAGAAGCAATCTTTTTTTAAAACCAAAATTTATTGAAACATTTTGATATTTCTATCACAGCATAATAGTTAAGCATCGAAAGGAACTTTTGGAGATAATCTATTCCAGTTTCCTCGTTTTGAAAGTTTGGGAAACTCAGGCCTGGAGAAGCTAAATATCTTGTTCTAATTTATCCAGTAAGAGACAGAACCAGGAATGGAACCTGTAAATTATTTATTAAAAACCTGTAATCCTGGTTTAGTTTATTCATTTTAAAAATAAAATCCTATTTAAAATATTATCAAAGTCTTTAAAATTTTAAATTATTTTTATTAAGAGATAATTCAGATTAATTTCACATTATTTTCTTTTTAGAATATAAATCATATGAAACAAATATCTTTGATCACTAACCAAGAATTGAAGATGATGCAAGAAGACCTCAATTTTAAATCTACCGAAATGCAGAAATCACAAAGTACTGCCAGAAATTTAACTTCAGGTAAGAACAAACTGATTTTGATATTGTTTCTCCTAAATGATGTAGGTCTTGACTCTGAGATCTTCTTGGCTGCAAACTGAACTCTCCGTCCACTCTGTCATGTTGTTTTTGTACGCAGGAATTTATTCATAATATAAAGCATTATTTTATTCCAAGTACTTTACTGATGTTGGACTTTTCTATATTGCAAACTCAAAACTGTCTTTTTTGACATGGTAGAACTTCTTGGTGAAATTACTTTGTTCCATTCATGAAGACTTGGCTCTGGAGGCCCAAGAACCTGAAATCAGATTACCTTTTTCTCAAAAGAACTAGGAACCCGTTTGTAAAACTTCTAATTAAAAATCGACATCGTAATATACAGGACTGGTACTGTAGTAGTTTTGTCCACTGTATACCTGCTGTCAATTGCATCCATGATGGTGCGGTTTAGCGTTGGCTGAGGTAATTAGGTAGTAGAGAAGATAGAGGGCTGGCCTTGGCACCAGGAAGGTCTGAGTTCAAATGCAGCTTCAAACAAGTTACCAGCTTTATGACCCTGCCTAGGTCACTTCACATTTCTCCGGATCAGCTTCCCATTTGTAAAATCAGTACAGTAACACCACCTACTTCACAGGATTGTTACAAGGGTTGCATAAGACACTATATGTAAAGACCTTTGCAAACCTTAAAATGCTGTATTAGTGTTTGTGATTGCTACTAATAATAATTAATAGTTATAATTAACAGCTATATGCATAATTAATAGCTAATATCTATCAATAGTTAAATAGCTAAAAGCTAATTAACAGCTATAATTAATAGCTGATGGAACTAGATCTCTGCTACGTAGAAAAGAAAACATATAGGAGAATCTAGTAAAAATTTGACACATTAAAAGTGTGACCAGATTTTTTATTTTAAATCTATTTTTAATATGTTTGGTTTTCAGCATTGATTTTCACAGGCGTTTGAATTACAAATTTTCTCCCC
>CM053624.1:230840546-230870481 GCA_028646595.1 Phalanger gymnotis | reverse complement strand
TGATCTTCTTTGTCACCAAAGAAGGATTCCAGAGTCTGAGACTGAATCTGGGTGTGTTTTCACCACCTGGCCATGTTCCCAGCCAACTTACTTAACCCTTGAGTTTTTCAGGGGAGTATGGCTGCTTATAGACTAAAGAGTTCTATGTTCCATGCTTGGGCGGATGCGCTGCCTCACCAGCACTCCTCCTTCCCCAAGAACCCCCTATCCAGACTGGGCTTAAATTTTCAGCAGGCTTTTCACTCCTGCTCTGATCAGCCACTTAATTCCTCCCACCAGGTGGGCCTGGAGCCAGAAGCAGCCCTAGTTCTAAAGCTGCCCCACCTCTGCTGCCCCAGGGTCGGTGGCCGAACCGCAAACTCCATCCTTTCCCGCAGCTTTTCCCACTAACCTTCTCTGTTGTCTTTGCTCTTTGCGGGTTGCGAGGTCTGGTGGATGCCACAGCTCAGTAATTCCGGATGCTAGGGCACTCTCCGCTCGTCCCCTGGTCTGGTAGGTCCGTGTCTGGTCTGTTCGCACTGCGCGCGCTGGGCTCAGCTCCGCTTCTCTCAGCTGGGGGCTGGGAGCTCCATGTGGGACAGACCTTACCCCGAGACCATCAAGGCTGTCCTGGGCTGGAGCCCTGCTTCCCTCTGCCACTTTGTGGGTTCTGCAGCTCTAGAATTGGTTCAGAGCCATTTTTTATAGGTTTTTGGAGGGACTTGGTGGGGAGCTCATGCCAGTCACTGCTTCCCAGCCGCCATCTTGGCTCTGCCCCGCCCCCCCACTGTGACCAGATTTTAAAAAAACTTATATGTAAAACTGGTCAAATCCATGCACATCATTTATGAACTACACACTATACAGTGCTTAATAAAATGTTTGTTGAGTTCTATTAGTATTTGGATACATTATAGATACATGATTATCTGTAACTAAATATGTTTATTTTTCCTTATCCTTCTATTTTATCTCCAGAATGTAATATAGTAGATAGTAGGCCCTTAATTATTATTAATAATTATTAATATAATTATTATAATATAATATAATAATAATATAATATCATATAATAATATAATATAATTATAATTATAATGATTATTAATAATTATTGTTGTTACTTTTGGAGCATTAGGGTTCACCATATTTTCATTAATTTACTTGTTGGAATTATATGCCAAGCAATAGAGAAGGCAAATGACAACTTCGTGTATATCTATCATATTGTTAAATATATGTTGTCCTAAATATAAGCAGCATATCCAAAATGAGATCTCTTTGAAAGATATATGCATGTATACAGACATATATGTATATATATGTCTGTATACATATGTGAGTGAACAATCCCTCTCAGCTCACCGTCCATGTTTCAGTACATTGGGTCCCCAGACGGTCAGTACTGATTCTCCCTTCAGTGTCTTACAGGTCAACCTGTGGGGTTGCAGATAGTTTCTGATAGGGTTCAGCTTGAGAGCTTCTTTCCATTAAGGTCTTATTTGTTACCAGTGATCCAAACTTAAGTAGTTTTTACAAAGTGACATTTACTGAGATGGTATAGTAAGGACAGTTGGTACAAAAACATCCATCAAAAATTGTGGGACATAATCCTTTCACATATGCATGCTGAGTTTGGGGAAAAGTGTGTTGAATCTTAGAGAGCACATATAACAAAGAAGTAACTCAGCTCCAGCTTGAATAGAGGTCTCCATGTGTAGAGAGTCCACGTGAGGTTTACCCTTATGTATAGCTCTTTGCTGGGTTCTAAGCCTTGGTGCCCTTGTAGAGTCCTGAAGCTGCTTTTCTTCTATGTGACTAGTTTGTTCTTAGCTATTGATAAAGATATTGTCCCCCAGCCAATGCTGTTTTTGAGATAGTGCCAGCAACAATGATGGGCAATCCAATCTTTGACCTTTTGAAGTTTACAGATTCATCCTCTGGTCAAGGAAGGCAGAGAAGAGAAGGAACTCTCTCTCACCCAACCCAAGTGAGGGCTTGGCAGGAGTTGTTCCACCACTAGGGAGGTCTTCTATTAGAATGTTAGATTATAAAGTGGCTTGTTCCTTTAGCCAACTCCACAAGGGCATGACTCATTCATTTCAAGCAAGAAGACACTTGCTATGTGGTATCGGCTGCTTTCCCTTGATTCATACCTGGTTCACACCTTTGATTGAGTCTGTAACTCATTCAAAAAAGTATCTGAATATAAAGCATCCTGTTCATCCCGAATAGCTATCTTTCTATCTCTCTCCTTCCTTTTGTGGCTAAAGTCCTTGAAAAGGTGGTCTACAATTGGTGTTTCGACTTCCTTTCCTGTTACTTTTAATTCAGTCTGACTTCTGATCTTATTCAACTGGAATAAAGCTCTCCAAAGCTAATAGTGATCTCTTTATCATCATTCTAATGGCCTTTTCTCAGTTTTCATCCTTCTTGACTCCCTACTGCCTTGGGCAATTACTTTCTTCTCATTGAATTTTCTTCTTTCTAGGATCTGATGACACTGCTCTGTCTTGGATCTCCTTTTACCTGTCTAATTGCTACTTCTTGGTCTTCTTTTCTGGATCTTCAGCCAAGTCATACCTGTTAACCATGGTGGTCACTTAGGGCTCTGTGCCAGACTCTCTTCTCTGTCAATACTATTTCATTTGGCTATCTCATCGGTTCCCATAGATTCACTGGTGGTCTCTATATAGATGATTCTTAGATTCTTTATTCAGACGTAACCTCTCTCCTGATGTTCATTCTTACATCTCCATCTAAACTCAGCATGTTCAAAATTGAATTCATTCTCTTTTCCCCAAAACCTTCCCCTCTTCTAAATTTCCCTATTACATTTGAGGGCATCACTATCCTCCCATTCATCGAGGATCACAAACTAGTTATCATCCTTGACTCCTCACTCTCACCTCCCACATCCAATCTATTGCAAAGTCCTATCAGTTACACCTTCACAACGTCTCTTACGTGTATAACCTCTTTTCTCCTCTTACACTGCCATCACCCTGGTACAAGCCCTCATCACCTCATACCTGGGCTACTACAGTAGCCTTCATGTTGGTCTCTCTGCCTGAAGCCTCCCTCCACTCCAATCTGTCTTCCATTCTACTATCAAAGTGATCTTCCTAAAGTGAAGGTTTATGTCATCATGTTATATCCCCCACCTCCTCCCAATCTTCACCTCCCTAACTTCTTTCAATAATCAGTAAAGTCTCTCCTTTCTGCAAGAATATTTTCCTGCTCCCTCTTCTATCTATTATTGTATCCAATTTGTCCTCTGTGTTAACTATTTCTAGTTTTTTTTCACATGTTGTCTTCCACCATTAGTAATTGAATTCCTTCAAGGAGGGACTATTTTTACCTTTTTTTTGTATCCCTAATCTAGAACTTACCCTAGTGCTTAGTAAATAATAGGCATTTAATAAATAATTGTCGAATTGACTTGTTATTTACGTTAATTGGGGTGGAGGTGTTTGAAACACAACTATTACATATGTAGACACTATAAAATCACACTAATTACAAGCTGCACTGAGGTTTTATACAAACCAGATTTGGATAACATAATGTTAGTTGACACAATCAGTGGGTAATAGATAGTGTTAGTCTGAAACAGTGGGGTTTGTTTTTTAAGGCTTTCTTTCTGCTTAGAATCAGAGCTAAACAATTTCTAACTTTAGTTGTTTGAATTAGAAAACTGTTTTGGTGGGGCAGAGACAAGATGGCTGAATACAGAAAGCACTCAGCTGAAATCCCCCAACGTTCCTCTCCAAACAACTTTATTTTAATAATGCCTGAAATCAAATTCTGTAGTAGCAGAGCCAGAAAAAGGTCACAGCAAGACAATCTTTCATCCCAAGACAACTTAGAAAGTCAGAAAGATTTATGCCATGGGAGGGGGCTGGAAGCTAGCCTGAATCCTACATGGATGAAACACCAGTGATGAGACAAACAACTTTGGAAGTTCTCAAGCCAGAGATAGTAAGGGGACCAGGAAACTGATCAGAATGAGAATACAGGAGACCCAGGACCAGACATTGTTTGGCAAATCCATTGCCTATTGCACACTTCTATGTCATAGTTCAAGAGCAGAGAGGAATACTTGGTGGTCAAGAGGAAATGGGATCCCTGAGGAGTAATATCATTTTTATTCACAAGGATTCAGGGACTCCAAGGAACAGTATTATTTTTGGTTTCATGGGAGCAAGGTCCCTGAGGAGCCGTATCGATTGCAATCCCAAGAGATCAGGGACCCTCCCTGGGTAAAAACCAGAGTGCAGACCAGGAGAACAGTGATCATACCTTTCTCCAAATCACACCACCTTGGAAGCACCAAAAAGTTTCAAGCCCCCAGAACTGGATGTGAAAAGAGCAGTATAAAAAAGCCTGAAGCTTGAGACAGTGTCTCTCCCCTCTCCATGCCAAGAACAGAGTCCAACTTTAATGTAAAATTAAAAATCAAGAAGTAGGGTAGAAAAATGAACAAACAAGAAAAAAAGAACCTGACCATAAAAAGCTAGTATAGTGACAGGGAAGATCAAGAATCAAACTCAGAAGACAGTGAAATCAAACAGCTACAACCAAAGCACAGCAAAAATTCCAGGAAGAGCTAAAAATTATTTTCAAAATCAATAAGAGGGGCAGTTAGGTGGTGCAGTGAGTAGAGCACTGGCCCTGGAGTCAGGAGTACCTGGGTTCAAATCCAGCCTCCGACATTTGACACACTTACTAGCTGTGTGACCTTGGGCAAGTCATTTAACTCCAATTGCCCTGCCTTACACCTTCAAAAAAAATCAAATAAGAGTAGTAGAGGAAAAGTTAGGTTAAAAAATTAGAGCAAAGGAAGAAAATTATGAAAAGACAATTGACAGTTTGGTAAAGAAAGAATTATTATAACCAGTAGAATGAATCATGAGAAAGAAGAAATGAAACCAAAAAAGAGGGAAGGGAAAAAAAGAGAGCAAATAGTTTGCCTCAATCTGCATTCATACTCTGTAATTCTTTCTCTGGATGTGCATATCTTTTTCTACCATGAATCTTTTGGAGCTGTCTTTGAACCTTACATTGATGAGAAGAGCCAAATCTACCAAAGTTAGTCCTTACAGATTCCGTGTGTCTGTAATTGTGAATAATGATCTCCTTGTTCTGCTCCCCTTATTCAACATCAGTTCATATAAGTCTTTCCAGCTTATAATGAAGTCCATCTGCTCCTCATTTCTTATAGCACAATAGTATTCCATTACATTCATATACCACAAACAAAGAGTGAAAAAATAGAAGAAAATGTGAAATATCTCATTGGAAAAACAATTGACCTGGAAAATAGGTTGAGGAGAGATAATTTAAGAATTATTCAACTAACTGAAAACCATGATTAAAGAAAGATTCTAGACATCATATTTCAAGAAATTATCAAGGAAAACTGCCCCTATATCCTAGAATCAGCAAGCAAAATAGAAACTGAAAAAATTTACCAACCACCACCTTAAAGAGGTCCCAAAATGAAAACTCCCAGGAATATTATAGCAAATTACAGAACTCCCAGATCAAAGAGAAAATACTTCAAGAAGTCAGAAAGAAACCATTCAGATATCATGGAGCCACACTCAGGATCACACAATCTTTAGCAACTAACATGTTAAAAGAGTGACCGACTTGGAATTTGAAATTCTGAAAGGCAAAAGAGTGGGGCTTACAACCAAGAATAACCTATCCAGCAAAACTGAATGTAATCCTTTAGGGAGAAAAAGGATATTTAATGAAATTGAGGACTTTCAAGTGTTCCTGATGAAAATATCACAGCTGAATAGATAATTTGACTTTCAAACACAAGACTCAAGAGAAGCATAAAAAGATATCAGAGAAATCGTGAAGGACTCAATAAGATTAAACTATTTACATTTCTCTGTGGGAAGGTAATATATGTAACTTCTAAGAACTTTATCATTATTCAGGCAGTTAGAAAGATTCCACATAGATGGGGGCATGGGAGTGAGTTGGTTATGTTGAGATGACTTTAAAAAAAAAGGGTGGGTGAGAAAGAGGGATGTCATGGGAGAGAAGGTAAAGGGAGAGAAAGAATGGGAAAAATTATCTCACCTAAAAAGATGTGCAAAGAAGAGGTTTTACGTCACAAGATATAAAATGGATAATTTTGATTACATGAATTAAAAAGGCTTTTGCACACTAAAAAAAATGAATGCACCCAAAATTAGAAGGAAAACAGAAAACCGGGAGAAAAAGATTTTTAGAGCAATTTCTCTCATAAAGGCTTCATTTCTCAAAGATATAGGGAACAGACAAATTTATTAAAAATATGAGTCATTCTCCAATTGATAAATGGTCAAAATATATGAGCAGGCAGTTTTCAGAAGAAGAAACCAAAGTTATCAATAGTCACACCAAAAAATGCTCCAAATCACTATTGATTTGAGAAATGCAAATTCAGCTAACTCTGAGATACCACCTCACACCTATCAGATTGGCTAACATAACAGAAAATGAAAATGACAAATGTTGGAGGGGATGTAGAAAAATTGGAACTCTGATGTATTTTTGGCAGAGTTATGAACTAGTCCAACCATTCTGGAGAACAAATTGGGACTATGCCCAAAGGGTATAAAATGATGAATACTTTTTGACCCAACAAGAAATCAAAGAAAAGGGAAAGGGCCTATTTGTACAAAAATATTCATAGCAGTTCTCTTTGTCTTGGCAAAGAATTGGAAATTGAGGGGATACTCATCAATTGGGGAGTGACTGAACAAGTTGAGGTATATTATTGTGATGAAGTACTATTGTGCTGTAAGAAATGACGAGCATGATGGTTTAAAAAAAGAAGTGGGAGAAGATTTATGTGAACTGAGGCAAAGTGAAATGAACCAGCAGAATATTGTACACAACAATTGCATTATGGTAAAAATGATCAACTATGAAAGACTTAGCTAACTCTGGTCAAGACAATGATCCAAGACAATTCCAAAGGACCCATGATGAAAAATGCTGTCCACCTCCAGAAAGAAAACTGGTGAACTATAATGCAGAGCGAAGCATTCTTCTTTTACTTTATTTCTCTTGGGTTTTTTTGTTTGTGTTTTCTTTTGCAGCACTACTAATATGGAAATATATTTTGCATTACTTCACATGTATAGTTGAAATTAAATTGCCTACCTTCTCAAGGAAGAGAGGGTCAGGAAGGAGGGAGAGAATTTATAACTCAAAAATTTTTGAATTTATGTTAAAAAGTTTTTCATCTAATTGGGAAATATTTAGTGAAATAAAAATGTATTTAAAAAATAAAACTCTTTTTTGATTGTTGGTGTATTTTAATCATATTATACCATCAGATTGTTGTGTTATTTAAATACCTCAGCCAATGTCAATATTAATCAAGCCAAGCTATTGTCAATTTTCTGAAGACCAAATAAATCATTTAGCAAGGGGAATTCATCCTCTCATAGCTATTCAGGAAACATAAAATAGGAAAAAAAAATATCAACATCACCAAATTTAGCATTCAAAAACATGCAAAATCTCTTTCTGTATTCCTTCACTTTTCCCTTCCTTTAAAAATCTAGCAATTATATTTCCCTAATTACATGGGGTTAAGAATGAGCATGTAGGGGGTGGAGCCAAGATGGCAGCTGGAAAACAGGGACTTGCTTAAGCTCTCCCCCAAATCCCTCCAAAGCACCTGTAAAAAATGGCTCTGAACAAATTCTAGAGCTACAGAACCCATGAAATAGCAGAGGGAAGCAGGTCTCCAACCCAGGACAACCTGGATGATCACTGGGAAGGGTCTATTGCACAATGCTGGGGGCTGAGCCCAGCCTGGGGGGGGCTGCACCAGGACAGACCAGGTGCTGAGATCAGCGGAGCAGGCTGTAGGGCCATGAATTACTGAGCTGTAGTAGTTACCAGACTTCTCAACCCAAAAACGCCAAAGACAACTTAGGTCAGTGGAAAAACTTCTGGATCAGGATGAGAGAAGTGCACGGTCTGGCCCCAGCCCCGAGGGTGACAAAGATGGTGCAGCAGCAGCAGCAAGAAGCTCCTGAGGCTGCTTCTAGAGCTCCAGCTGCACTTGCTTCTGGCCCCAGGGCCACCCAGTGGGAGGCGTTAAGTGGCAGATCAGAGAAGGAGTGCAGGGATTGCTTCGCTGGTGCAGAGGCAGGGTTCTCTTTCTTTGCCCTGCTTAGATCTGGGTCGCAGTCCTGGTTGGTGGTTCTTGGGGGAGGAGGAGCGCTAGTATGGCAGAGCTTGTTTTGTTGAAGTAGCTCTGAAAACAGCAGTGCAAGACCCCTGAAGCTTGGGACAAAGCCTCGCCACTCTGAAGGTAGTCATACCCTGACAAAACCTCAAGGGTCAAGTAGTTGGCTGGGAACATGAGCAAGCAGCAAAAGACTCAGACTATTGAAACTTTTTGGTGACAAACAAGATCAACACATACAGCCAGAAGAAATCAGCAAAGTCAAAGAGCCTACGTCAAAAACTTTCATCAAAAGTCTTCAAGAAAAATGTGAAATTTTAAACTAAATTAATTTACTTATTCAGTGCCATACCAATCGAACTACCAAAAAATTATTTTACAGAGCTGGATGAAATAATAACAGAATTCATCTGGAAGAACAAAAGGTCCAGAATATCAAGGGAATTAATGAAAAGAAATGCTAGGGAAGGTGGCCTAGCCATACCAGATATTAAACTGTACTATAAAGCAGCAGTCATGAAAACTACCTGGTACTGGCTAAGAAACAGAATGGTAGATCACTAAAATAGAATAGGTACACAAGACACAGAAGTCAAGTACTATAGCAATCCACTCTTTGATAAACCCAAAGAATCCAGCTTCTGGGCTAAGAATTCACTATTCCACAAAAACTGCTGGGAAAATTGGAGAATGGTATGGCAGAAACTGGGTATAGACCAATATCTTATACCATATACCAAAATAAAGTCAAAATGAGTTCATGATTTAGAAATAAAGGCTGATACTATAAGCAATTTGGGAGAGCAGGGAATAGTTTACCTATCAAATATATGGGAAAGAGAAGAATTCATGACCCAACAAGAGAGAGAGAGAGAGCAATGCAAAATGGATAATTTTGATTATGTTAAACTGAAAAGTTTTTGTATAAACAAAGCCAATGCAACAAAGATTAGGAGGGAAACCGAAAATTGGGAGAAAATCTTTATAACCAGTGTCTCTGATAAAGGCCTCATATCTGAAATATACCGGGAACTGAGCCAGATTTCTAGGAATTAAAGCCATTCCCCAATTGAGAAATGGTCAAAGGATATGAACAGGCAGTTTCCAGAGGAAGAAATTAAAGATATCTATAGGTATATGAAAAAAAAGTGCTCTAAATCACTATTGATTAGAGAAATGCAAATCAAAACAACTCTTAGGTACCACATCTCTCCTGTCAGATTGGCTAACATGAAAAAACAGGAAAATTATAAATGCTGGATAGGATGTGGGAAAATTGGAACATTGTTACATTGTTGGTGGAGTTGTGAACTGATTCAGCCATTTTGGAGCGCAATTTGGAACTATGCCCAAATGGGCTATAAAAATGTGCATACCCTTTGACTCATCAATATCACTTCTAAGGCTGTATCCCAAAGAGATAACACAAGTGGGAAAGGGACCTGTATGTACAAAATATTTATAGCAGCTCTTTTTGTGGTAGCAAAGAATTGGAAATCAAGGGAATGCCCATAAATTGGGGAATAGCTGAATAAGTTGTGGTATATGAATGTAATGGGATACTATTGTGCTATAAGAAATGGGGAAGATAGGACTTCATAGTAACCTGGAAAGACCTACATGATATGATGCTGAGTGAGAGGAGCAGAACCAGGAGGACGTTGTACACAACCATGGACATATTGATTCTGTGATGACTAACTTTGATAGACTTGGCTCTCCTCAGCAATACAAGGCTCAAAGACATCTTCCAAGGACACATGATAGAAAAAGCTATCTACATTCAGAGAAAGAACTGTGGAGTCTAAATGCAGATTGAAGCAAACTATTTGCTCTCTTTTTTTCTCTTCTTTTTGGTTTTGTTTCTTCTCTCTCATGATTCATTCCATTAGGCATAATTCTTCTTTGCAACTTGACTATTGTGTAAATAAGTTTAATGCAAAGGTTTATATAGAATCTATATCATACTGCATGCCATCTTGGGGGGAGGGAGGAGGGAAAGGGGAGGGAAGGGAAGAAAATTTGAAACTCTAGAACATGTAGAGAACTGAGTGTTGTAAACTAAAAATAAAAAATCTAATAAAAAAAGAAAAATATGAATTGGTCTCAGGCCATGGAAGAGCTCAAAAAGCATTTTGAAAAGCAGGTATGAAGTGAGAGTGATGCAAGAAAATCATGAAAAACAAGTCAATGACTTGCTAAAGAAGACCACTCAAAATACTGAAAAAAATAGCACCTTAAAAATAGACTAATCTAAATGGCAAAAGAGCTCCAAAAAGCCAATAAGGGGAAGAATGCCCTAAAGGGCAGGATTAGCCAAATGGAAAAGGAGGTCCAAAAGACCACTGAAGAAAATACTACCTTAAAAATTAGAGTGGAGTAAGTGGAAGCTAGTGACTTTATGAGAAATCAAGAAATTATAAAACAGAACCAAAAGAATGAAAAAATGGAAGACAATGTGAAATATCTCCTTGAAAAAACCACTGACCTGTAAAATAGATCCAAGAGAGATAACTTTAAAATTATTGGACTACCTGAAAACCATGATCAAAAAAAGAGCCTTGATATCATCTTTCAAGAAATTATGAAGGAAATTGATATTCTAGGTATCCTCTGACATTCTAGAACCAGAAGGTAAAATAGAAATTGAAAGAATCTACCTCTTGAAAAAGACTCCAAAAAGAAAATTCCTAGGGATATTGTCGCCAAGTTTCAGAGTTCCCAGGTTAAGGAGAAAATTTTGCAAGCAGCCAGAAAGAAACAATGTGAGTATTGTGGAAACACAATCAGGATAACACAAGATCTAGCAGCTTCTACCTTAAGGGATCAAAGGGCTTGGAATATGATATTCTGGAGGTCAAAGGAGCTAGGATTAAAACCAAGAATCACCTACCCAGCAAAACTGAGTATAATACTCCAGGGCAAAATATGGATTTTGAATTAAATAGAGGACTTTCAAGCTTTCTCAATGAAAAGACCAGAGCTGAAGAGAAAATTTGACTTTCAAATACAAGAATCAAGAGAAGCATGAAAAGATAAACAGGAAAGAGAAATCATAAGGGACTTACTAAAGTTGAACTGTTTTGTTTGCATTCCTACATGGAAACATGATATTTGTAATTCATGAAACCTAAGTATTAGTGTAGTTGAAGGGAATACACACACACACACACACACACACACACATATGTGTGTGTATATGTATATATATATGTATATATTTAGACAAAGGGCACAGGGTGAGTTGAATATGAAGTGATGACATCTAAAAATAAATAAATACAATTAAGGGATGAGAGAGGAATATATTGGAAGAAAGAGAACAGAAAAGATAGGATGGAGTAAATTATCTCACATAAAAGTGGCAAGAAAAAGCAGTTCTGTTGGAAGAGAAGAGGGGGCAGGTGAAAGGGAATGAGCAAATCTTGCTGTCATCAGATTTGACTTAAAGAGGGAATAATATACACACTCAATTGGGTATCTTACCCTACAGGAAAGTAGGGAGGAAGGGGATAAAAGGGGGGATGATGGAAGGGAGCACAGATTGGGGAAGGAGGTAATCAAAAGCAAACACTTTTGAAAAGGCACAGGGTCAAGGGAAAATATTGAATAAAGGGGGACAGGATAGGATGGAGGAAAATATAGTTAGTCTTTCACAACATGACTGTTATGGAAGTGTTTTGCATAAAGGTACGTGTGTGGCCTATGTTGAATTGCTTGCCTTCTCAAAAAGGGTGAGTAGGGAGGGAAGAAGGGAGAAAATTTGGAATTCAAAGTTCTAAAAACAAGTGCTCAAAAAAGAGTTGTTTTTACATGTAACTGGGAAATAAGATATACAAGCAATGGGGTATAGAAATCTATCTTGCCCTACAAGAAAGAAAGGGGGTTGGGGGGTGGGGTGGGGTGACAGAAGAGAGGGCAGAGTGGGGAAAGGGGCAATCAGAATATATGACATCTTGTGGTGGGGGGAGGGTAGAAATGGGGAGAAAATTTGTAACTCAAAATCTTGTGGAAATCAATGTTGAAAACTAAAAAATATCAAATAAATAAAAGGAAAATGATTTTTAAAATTGTATAAGGAGAAAGAAAAGAATGAGCATGCAACTCAATGTGAGCATTCTTGTTTGCTTCTGTGATTAAAAAAAAACCTTTACTAGAAATTAACCCTTAATAAGATCTTTGGGTACTGACCGTAATGTATAATTTCATCCACCTACTCAAATTTCCTTTTCAGTGTTAGTTTTAACTGTGTGTGTGTGTGTGTGTGTGTGTGTGTGTGTAATATCTATATATGCATTTTTCCTTCTGGAAATTTCCTGAATCTTATAGTTACAATAAGAGATTTACAATAAACAACATCCATTTTTCAGGGATAATGGATTGTACATTCCAATTTTTGGAATGTTTCCCAAACATAATAAGAAATTATCGCCCTGTGGCTGAAGTAAGGGATTCTCCTAGTTTCCATAGTGTATTGCATTAATAGTGGCAAGCTGTCTGTCAACTACAGCTTTTATTTATATTTTTAGAAAGGAAACTCCAGGGAGTAAACAAATATGCTGATGGCATAGTTTCTCAGAAACATTTCACTGGGTCAAAATAGTTCATCTGAGATTTTGCTACTTTGAACACACTGCTTGCTAAACTCTGCAATTTCATTGCCTATCAGAAGGAACTAGACTGTATCCTCTTCCTGTCTCTTCCCCTTAGGGACCTTTTTTGCTTTTAATTGAAATTGTTGTTGAAAGAAGATGAACTTTACCCTATACTAACCAATTATTTTCCCCTTTTCTATAAAAAGACTAAGTTGGATAATTCTTAAATTTATTGTACAATGTGTCTTTAAATTAGCCATGCACTTACGTTTGTTGTTGTTGAGTCATTTCAGTCATGTCTGATTCTTCATGACCCCATTTGGAGTTTGCTAGGCAATAATACTAGAGTGGTTTGCCATGTCTTTCTTCAGCTCATTTTACAGATGAGAAAACTGAGGCAAATAGGGTTAAATGACTTGCCCAGGGTCATGCAGCTAGTGTCTGAGGCCATATGTTAATTCAGAAAGATGAGTCTTACTGACTCCTGACACTCTGTCCACTGAGCCACCTAACTGCCCCACACTTAAGTTACAAACTTCTTAAGTAAAGCTAAGTTTTCTTTTTTTTATATGTTAATGAAACCAACTTTAAAAAATAATTTTGGTAGTGCTGTATTCTTTTTTTTCTTTTCGTGTTGAATCCCAATATTCACATATATAAAGACAAAGGAAATGTGGTATACTAAAGAGCATCAGAGTCAGAAAGTTTTGGTTTTCAAAGCTTTGCCTTTGAAATGTGCTGGCTGTGTGATCCTGGATAAGTCACATAATTTATTCTCAGTATTCCCAGTCAATTCCCCAGGATTATAAATTGCAGAACACTTACTAATTTGCATTGACACAAAGGAGCTTCCTCATTGGAGTTCCTAAAACCATTGAAATCACCTGTCTGTATCCCCTCCTTGTCTCTCCACCTCCTGAAAAGAAAGAAAGGTACACAACTCTTGTCCATGATGAATTTTTAATACAGTAGCGCCTTGCCTGGATTTTAATTGCTAATCATTCATGCCATACTTATAGTCACTTGAGTGTACCCTAAGGTTTTGTCCTTGTCCCTCTTATCAACTTTTTTTGCCCCCTTTTTCTTGGCAATCTCACCAATATTTATGGGTTCATTCATCAGCTGTATACAGATACATCAAATCTATATATTTAGTCCAAATCTCCAGAGCTCAATCCTGCATCACCAACTTCTGCTAGACATACACCTTAATGTTCCATTATCATCTCAAATTCCACATGTTTGAAATGCTTTATTTCCCCCCATTTATGTGCCCATGCTAGAAATTTTTCTATTTATATTGAGTACCACCATTGTTTTAGTAACCAAATTTTACAACCTCAGTCATCCCCAATTCTTCACTCTCCCTCACTCAATCCAGTCAATAACCCAAATGTCATTAGTTGTACCTCCACTGCATCTCTCTCATTCCTTTCTCTTCCGTCACACAGGCACCACCAAAGTTTAGCTCTCTACCTCTTGCCTAGCAGTAGTCTTACAAATGGTGTCAGTTTCTCTCTCTAGTCTCTCCCTTTTCTTATCCTCCATATAAGTTGTCAAAATAAGTTCTCTCAAGCACAGGTCAGACTGTGCTCAAGAATCTATAGTAGCACGTGATTGCCTCTCTGATAAAATACAGACTCCTCAACCAGACATTTAAAACCTCTCACAGTCTGGCTCCAATCTGTATTTTCAGACTAATTTTCTATTACTGTCCTTCTAATTCTCTCTGTTCTGGCATGTGGCTCCAGAGGAGAAAGTGAGGCTGGTGACTTTGCACAGCCCTCCCTCACTTAAACCCACTTGAATTGCAAGTCATGGCATCCTCTTCCTGATGTCATGGTCCTCTTTGAGAATGAAGGACAACCACAACCTCTGTTCTAGCTATACTGGCTTACCTATGAACTGGCATTCCATTCCCCCATCCCATTATATCTTGAATGATTTCTCTCACTTGTGCCTCTTCGAATTCTTAGCTTCAAGTGCTGACATGTGGGAAGTGTTTGTTGATCCTCCAACTTATTAGTACTTTCTCCTTTCTCAAATTATCTTGGTTTTACTTTTTTTTGGTAAGTATAAATCCCTAATAAACTGTAAGCTCTTTGAAGACTTGCTTGCCGAAATGAATAAAATTGAGTTGAACCATTTGTTTTAATATATAAATAAGACTTTATTATAATATTTGCTTATTATTTATATTATTAGTATTGCATCTTAGCTGCGCTTGGTTTCCTCTAAGAGAACTTATTATTATAAGTTTAGATTTATATAAATACTGCAAAGCCTAATATTTTAAAAACTACTCAATTGATAAGCAAGGTCTTCTGAGAAACATAGTAAAATTTTATTTGGGGCTTAAAAATATAAAATTAATCAAATAGACCTTTTAAAAATCATAATCACAAAAACTAGTAAATTTAGAAAAATCATTTCAAGAATTTAAAATATCTTTACTGTTTTAACCTAATTGTTTTTTAATTCACTACTTTTGAATAATGTCAAGTAGTTTTTAAGTTATCCTTTAATTACCTTTCTCATCATTCTGTCTCTTTACCAGTGTCAACAAGGGATATTTTGTAGGAACACTTAATTCCTCTCCATGACATCATTCAAAAAGGTTAAAGATGTGGTTCAAACATTACTAAGCATCCTTTAACCTGTTATAGACTTATTTAAAACGTTCTTGTATGTGTTTATATTTTCAATACATGTTATCTCTTGAGTTGGTACCTTCTACATAGTACTTTTCACATGGTAATAATTGGCATTTATATAGACAATTTATAAAATTCCTTAAATACCTTTTTAATGTTTACTTCTCAAAACAAAGCCACGCGATAAGATAGCTGATATATGCTAAATAATCTCAGTTTATATTTGAGAAAATTGAAGGTCAGAGGCTTCCGCAACTTGTTCAAATTACATAATAAGTGGCAGAGCTGAACTGAGTCCCAGGCTTCTAATTCCACCTCCAGTTATTCCCTAATTGCCTAATGTGAAGAGAAAAATATTATATGTTTTAAATTGTTATCATTATACCTTTTTATGGAATGAAGAGTTCTAATTATTTCAAACATGCTCATATTTCTCTTTAAAAATTTGATGAGACCCTGAATTTATTGTCCTATATCTTTCATCCCTTTCTCAGTCAAACTCTTAGAAAAGGCTGTTCGCATTTGTTGAATGAATGAAACAGCATTTATTAAGCACTGGGGATACAAATACAAGCAAGCCAGACAGTCGCTGCCTTTGAGGAACTTACATTGTAATAGGGGAAGGCAACATATGTAGGGGAGTGGTGACCAGAGAGAAATGTTTTGATAGTGTTGATTTGGTTAGTTTTTTTCAGAACCAGAGTTAGAAATGTGAGAGATGAGAAGAAGAAGGGGGGGGGTACAGTGAGAAGGATAGCATGTAGAAGCCTGGCATTAAAGGAAAAATATGATAGGTATGGGTCTGAGCCAGAAATGAAGAATGGCCACCAATCAGAGGTCCAGGGTCCAGGGCCAGAGTTTAGAATATTGGGGTGGAAGTGGAGGATGGAGCACAGGTGCATAGCCAGAGAGTCAAGTAAAGAAGCATTTTATTAATCATTAACCATGGGCCAAGCACTGTGCTAAGTGCTAGTGATACAAAGAAAGGCAAAAACAATCCCTGCTATTAAGGAATTCACAATCTAATGGGGATGAAAACATGCAAACAACTATTTCCAATTCTCCATATTATATATTAAGAACTGAGATCCAAAAATAGCATTGCCATTATCATTGTGGATAGTCTCTGGATTTTTGTGACCCTGCTTTCTCTTGGTTCTCTTCCTGCCTATCTAGCCTTTCCTTCTTAGTCTCTTTTGCCAGATCATCATTCATGCCATCATGCCTCTCTTCCTTGCTATGGGCATATCCCCAAGGCTTTATACAGGGCCCTCTTCTTTTCTCTTTCCACTCCCTTTTTTTGGTGACCTCATTAATTCGTATGCATGTAATGATTATCTCTGTAACAATGACTCCCAATTACATATCCATGCTTAAAGGCACCTCATAAGTTCCCCCCAACAAAGGGAGAAAGGAATTTCTAAGCAGTAAGAAGCTATGAATTATCCCTTTACCTCATCACATGGTCTAAGCTCGAGTCCACTTTCCTCTGAACTCTGTGTACATTGGTGGGAGAGTGTGTGTCAAACTTAGGGGTAGGATGTTTTGTATCAACTACTCTTACTATATATATGTCACCTTACTGAATATACCATTTTAAAAGCTAATTACATCTGCCTAACTAATTGGCATCAACTAATAATCATGGTGGGAGCTACAATACCAAAAAGACCACCCACCAACCTCTCAGGTTTAATCCCTAAAACCTTGAGGGGAACCACAATTCTGGGGATCTAATTCATCCCAAGAGTACAAAGGTGAGTTGGGATAATCTCCACAGATCCTGCTTTATACTCCTATGTGTTCATTTTTTTTTCACTTATAAAATATAAGCTCCTTTTGAGAACAAAGACTTTATTTTTTGTCTTTGTATCCCCAAAATGCAACATAATGCCTAAAATAAAGTAGGTGCTTAATAAGTTCTTATTGATGAGAACCATTTACCATAGAAACACAGAAAAATATCTGTTTCATTTTTCATCTATTTATTGTCCTTCCAGTTCCATTTAGAAATGCTCTTGGGGTAATATGGCTTAGTTAGTTTTCACTCTTAGCTTTCTGCGGACTAACTTTCAGTTCTTTCCAAACATCTTCCTTAGTATTGTTTTGCAAATAAATTTATACTCTAAACCAATTCATTCTAAATTGAAGAACCACCATATAATTAAATAAAAATTATAATTATGATACTGATTTGGACATATATATATTGTGCACAGATTTTCATACTAGATCCTCATAATAACCCTGTAAAATAAATATTAGTCATATTTTACAGATGTGGAAACTGAAGCTTTGAAAGGTTAGCTTATATCTGAAACAAGATTTTAATTCAAGTTTTCCGGCTTCAAATTAATGGAATTTTTTCATTTTACCTTGGTAGAGCCATGCCTTTAGATATGACAGGGTAAAAACTAGCTTTAGCATGGCATGGTTAAAAAATTAAAAAGAATACTATCCTAGAAGTCAAGACTTGGTCTGAGTTCTAGTCCTAGTTCTATTACTGACACTCACTGGCTATAATATTTTTAGGCAAGTAGCTTAACTTCTTTGGCCTTGGTTTATTATCTGTAAAATGAGAGCATTACCTAGATTATATCTAAGGGCCTTTATAGTTCTAAAAGTTATAGCCAGCAATGTATAAACCAGACATTTTTATTAGCCAGAACTTTTACAGATCCATATGGATTACAGTGATAATATTCATAATAATGCCACAAAACACTGCAAGATTCTGAGTCTCAAGAATCATCAAAGTCAGATTCTAATTTTTGTGTTACATATTTTGTTGTATTCATTGAAAATTTATAGTCCATATGTTGTTACATATGGAAACCACCTATTAATCAAGTATTTAGTTAAAGACAGTACTCTAAGTATCATACCCTGACAGAAAATTGAAAGTTTATTATTCTGTTTTATACTATCTTTACAACTGGATATAAGAACCAGATGATGGTTTCTTTTAAATTCTGGCCCACAGAAACTAGTTTATATAGATATCCCAAAATTCTATTTTTAAATAAACGAGCAATTAAGGGGTATATTGCTTGACTTTTCACCTTGGTTTTATTATCTCAGAACTTTAATAATTTTTAGTAAATTTTCTAATTTACTGTAGTAAGAGATGCTACTCCTTATTTTTGCACCATCATTATCATAGGATCCTATACCTGGAGATAGAAGGGACATCTGAGGCCAACTAGTCCAGTTTACAGATGAGGAATCTGTGGCCCAAAAAGATTAAGTGACTTGCCTGTGGTCACATATGTTGGCATCAGAGGCAAGATTTAAATTCAGATCTTTTGGGGCAGCTAGGTCACTTATTACCAGCTGTGTGACCCTGAGCAAGTCACTTAACTACAATTGCCTCAAAAAAATTCAGTTTTTTTGACTCAAAAGACAGTGCTCTTTCTGCTATACCACATTGCATCCTATTATTCACAATGAAAAAAGAAAACAATGATAAAAAGGTATTTTATGAAGAAAATCATTAATTTAAGCAGTTAGGAGTAGAGAATGCTAAACTTATAGTCAGAAAGATCCAAGTTCAAATCTTGTCTTAAACCTTTGATAGCTTGGGTAATTTAATTTCTCTTAGCTTTAATTTCCTCATCTGTAAAAAAAAAAAAAAGATAATAACAGCACCTATCTCACAGGGTTATTATTGAAGACAAATTGTGATTAGATGCATAAAATGCTTTGCAAACTTCAGAGCACTATAAAAATTCAAGCTATGATTTTTAATAAAAAAATTACTTAGCATTTGCTAAGACTAGAAAATCATGAGTTTTTCAAGTAGTGGACAACAATATCACATTAGATTTATGTAGCACCTAAAATCTCAAGGTGCTTTTATTTCTATGAAAACAGGCAGAGATTATTGTATTCTGTCAAGAAAACATAAAGTTCTGATTAATCATGGGGTTAGTTGCCTTTATTCCAGATAGTCAACGTCTACAGTTGGATTTAAAGAAAATGGAACTCCTGGAAAGTAAAATGACTGAGGAACAAACTTCTCTAAAAGCTAAAATTCAGCAAATGACGAAAGATCTAGAGACATACAGTGATTTGCCAGCTTTGAAATCATCAGGCGAAGAAAAGAAAAAGGTAACATGGCAACATGGTCTTCTAAAATCAGAATCTCAGTTGTTTCTTATTTGGCTATCAGTGTTCCCCTTCTAGGTCTTCTAACATATGCTACAGGTGTGTTGCTATTGCTATAAATTCTTTTCTTACAGTTATGGATTTAGAGCTGTAAAGGACCTTGAGAAAGCATGTAATCTAACACCTTCATTTTACTGGTGAGGAAACTATCTCACAAAGTTGCCATAAGGCTCAAATTAGATAATATATGTACAATATGTGTAACTTGTTGTTAGGCTAAGGTCCAGAGAGGGGAAGGGCTACAAGTAGCAAAGTAACAGAATTTGAATCCAGGTGCTTTGAGTCCTAAGTCGGTATCCTTTCCTTTTGCTAAGCCCTCTCAGTTCATAATACTTTAATACATTCCTGGAAAGGTTCTTTATTTTTTTAAAATTATTTGCTTATATATTATAGTTTAAGAATCATTCTAAATGTCAAAATGAATATAAAAATTAAAAGAGAAGCAGTATATAAAATGTTTCCATCGTATTTGATAAAATTATGACAATTTCAGCTAAACATATTTAGATATGGTTAAAAAATACATTCAGAAGAGAAAAACGCATTTCAGAATTAAATAATATATTGTAAATAGATATTTTTGAGAAAGAATTTTAAGTTGGGTAGAATTTTATGAGAAATAAATGAAATTATTTAGGCCAAATAGAAATGTGTACTAACACTTTTCAGTCTTTTAAAAACATTACTTCAAGTTCTAATTGCCACATGTGTACAGGTTGTTTTTAAGAGGCACTAGTAAACACTGGAGAAATTTTAATAGCGTTAATAGATAAAATTTAAAAATATAAAATAGCTTCTGAAAATTATCTGATATAGTAAGGAATTAGGCTGGATAAGAAAAAGCAAAATTGGGATCCGTTTAGCTTTTTCCTGTGTGTAGCTTATCTTCCTAACACACACACACGCACGCACGCACGCACGCACACACCCTCTTTAGGACCTAGAGGGGAGGAATTGTGTCGTATACTTGTTTTAAATTTCACCCTCTGCTCTGAGATTAGAACTAGTAAAATATAAGCACTAGATAAACACTTGCATAATAATCACAAACAAAAGAGAGAGATACTTTCTACTTGTGTGATCCTGGACAAGTCATTTGATGTTTTTTACCCTTTATTTCTTCATCTATAAAATGAGGATAATGATAATTCCTCTCTCATAGAGTTGTCAGTCAGTTAACAATTTATTAAAAGCTTACTATGTGCCAGGTACTATAATAAGTGCTAGGAATAGAAGGAAAAACAAAACGATGCCCCTGCCCTCAAGGAGTTCACATTCTAATTGAAGGGATAGAATGTAAACAACTGTGTAATAATAAGATCTATAGAGGGTAAATTGGAAGCAGTTTCAGAAGGAAAGTACTAGCTTTAAAGGGGACAGCTTCTTGTGAGAATCACATAGGAAATAATGTATATAGAGTACTTTGCAAACTTTAAAACAGTATAATAGATGTCAGTTATTATCTCATTCTTTTCTCTAATTGTTTCAACTGGTTTTTTTTTTTTAGCTATGTAGGGTTCTCTAAGTAAACCATCATTATCTGCATAAAGTGAATTTTCTTTCCTCATTGCCTATTCTAATTTTTTTCTTTTACTTGTTTTATTGCTATAGGTAGCATTTCTAGTACAATTTTGAATAATAATAGTGATAATTTATATCTTTGCTTCATCCCCTGATCTTACTGGAAAGGTTTCTGTTTTATCCATTACAGATAATGCTTGCTTTTGGTTTTAGACAGCTACTAATCATTTTAAGAAAAAGCTCCATTGATTTCTATGGTTTCTAGTTTTTTTTAATAGAAATGAATATTGTATTTTGTCAAAAGCCTTTTCTGCATCTATTGAAATAATCATGATTTTTGTTGTTTTTGTTATTGATATGGTCAATAATACTGCTTATAGTTTTCCTAATATTGAGCCAGCCTTGCATTCCTGGTATATAAATCTCACCTGATAAAAGTATATGATCTTTGTGATATATTACTGTAATCTCCTTGCTTAGTATTTTACTTAAAATATTTGCAACAATATTCACTATGGAAATTTCTGTTTTGGCTTTTTCTGGTTTAGAGATCAAGACATACAGGGAATTTGCTAGGCTCTTTCTTTACCTATATTTTCAAACAGTTTATGTAGTTTTGGAATTAATTGTTTTTTAAATGTTTGGCAGAATTCACTTATAAATCTATCTGGTCCTGGAGTTTTTCTTTTAGGGATCTTATTTATGGCTCATTCAATTTCTTTTTTTATTCTCTGTTTTCTGTTTCTATTCTATTTTCCCTTCTGTTAATCTGGGCAATTTATATTTTTTTATAAATATTAATCCATTTTATTTGTATTGTCAGTTTTAGTGGCATATAGTTGGACAAAATAGCTTCTAATAATTGCTTCTATTTTATCTTCATTATTTGAATTCTCTCTTTTCATTTTTGATACTTGTTATTTGGTTTTTGTAAATCAAATTAGCTAATTGTTTATTTTATTGGGTTTTTTCCTCATAAAACCATCTCCAAGTTTTATTGGTTAGTTCAGTGTTGTTGGGTTTCTTTTTTTACTTTCAATTTTATTCATCTCTCTTTTGATTTTCAGATTTTATACTTTGGTGTTTAGTTGGGGATTTTTTAATGTGTTGTTTTTCTAGGGTTTTTGTTGTTGTTGTTATTGCATGCCCAGTTAGTTGATCTGCTCTAATTAGATATCTGTGTTTTAAAAGCTTTTTATTCTTATAGTTTGGAGATTTTAGGTATTTTGTATGGGTTTTTAAAATTCCCTTTTTATTATAATTAAAAAATGTTGAAAAACATCAACAAACAACATTTTCCTATACAAAGGAAAACAAAAAAAAGAGGACTTTCTGTGAAACTCAATGAAATCTGCCCTTTGCAGCTTCATTTTTTTCTTTTGAAATTTAACCACTTGCAACACTTCCATGCTACTTTGTATAACAAGCTTCTTTAAACTTCTGAGCTTCTTTATACTCTTCCCTTTTTTAAACTGTTAATTGATCCTCCTTTGTGTTCTTATTTTTTGGGCGTCACTATTTTTTAAGAGTAGAGGAGACAAATGTGCTTAAAGGCAAGAATAGCAAAGGAACCAGTAGAGAGAGATGGAAGATGGGGATAAATAGAGGGTAATTCAAGTTGTAATCTGATCGAGAAGATGAGAGGGAATGAAATCAAGGGCACAAGAAGGAATACCTTATTGTAAGAGACTAGGAGATAGGAGAGAGTGGGGAATGATGTATAGGGGTTTGAGATAAAAAGAAAGATAGTCTAGGTAGCTCATGTCAAATGTCTAACTCTTCCGAGTAAAGTAAAAGGTGAGTTGAGGGTGAGGAGGTGTGTAAAGGAGAATTATGAAAGGTTGGAGGAGAGAGAAACATTTGGAAAAGCTCTCATAAGAAATGAAATAGGGGATAATAGAAAGATTGCCTCGTTCAAATGAGGGCACAACTGAAGTTTAATAACATAAGCTTATCCAATGTGACTTCCTCCAGCTCAGGGTAGAAGTTTGGCAAGAAATACCAAAGTTTTGAGTTTAAGAAACTGTGGAGATGCCTCTTCTAACAACTAATCTTTATAGTACCTTGAACCACCAGATAATTAGGGAGTTATTGTCAGATAGAGGAAATGTCTTTTTTTTTAAAAAATTAAGAAAGTGGAGGACTTGTGGTTAACAAATCCAATCCAGGGTATAACTTTCCCTGTGTATGGCTAAGGTTCAGTTTAATAGTAGGTCATGGGATTTGAGGATATTGATGAATTGGGAAGTTAGGGAATTTGAGGGAGCACCAGCATGAATGTTGAAGTCATCCAGTATAAGGAAGGGCAGGATTTGGAGAACAAAGGAGACAGTGACTTTTTTCTTGAGAAAGGAAGTAAAGTGATCTGGGAACCAGTATACAGTAGCCACCATGATTGCAAAAGGATATGGAATTTCAAAGAAGGAGAAGGTCCTGAGTGATATGAGCAAAGGGAGAGTCTGGAAGTGGCAGTGAGGAACAAAAAACATTACAATTTCCCATACAGAACCACTGTGTTGAAGGTGTGCATCCAGCGTTAGATAGGTTATAATACAGGGTCATCTAAGGGAATCCATGTCTCAGGAAGAACAAGTAGGTGAGAGGAAGAGGTCAGGAATGAAGGGAATTTTGTTCACTATGGAGTGGGACATGAGTGGATTAGATCTATAGTGAATGGGAATGAGAGAATGGAAGTAGGGATGGGGATAGTTTGCCAGTAATAAGGAAGGAATAGGTGGTGGGTGGGAATTTGTTCACCATAGGGATAAATACTAGTGGGTGGCAGTTCAGTTCTAATGGTCATAGCTTAGAATATTGTTGGTAGTCAAGGGTCAGGGTACTGGGCCTTAGTCATCTCACCCGCTCCTTTGGGCAGGGTAGGCAAACCTACCTAATTTGTATCAAGTTGATGTAACCAGGTCCCCAAAAGGCAATGTTTTCTAGGCAGGGCCTAGGGTATTTTGGATTACTCATGAGTTTTGGACAGTGATGCAGCCATGATTAAGATCACTATGTCGTCATATTCTTTTTTAAAAAATGTATTTAATATTTTAGTTTTCAGCACTGATTTTTGAATTAAAAATTTTCTCCCCATTTCTACCCTCCCCCCCACTCCAAGATGGCATATATTCTGGTTGCCCTGTTCCCCAATCAGCCCTCCCTTCTGTCACCCCACTCCCCCCCAATCCCCTTTTCCCTTACTTTCTCATAGGGCAAGATACATTTCTTTGCCCCATTGCCTGTATATCTTATTTCCTAGTTGCATGCAAAAACTTTTTTTTAAGCATCTTCTTTTAAAACTTTGAGTTTGAAATTCTCTCCCCTTTTTCCTCCCCACCCACCCTCCCTAAGAAGGCAAGCAATTCAACATAGGCCACACGTGTACCATTATACAAAACCCTTCCACAATACTCTTGTTGTGAAAGACTCCTACCTATCCTATACCCCTTTATCCAATTTTCTCCCTTGACCCTGTCCCTTTTCAAAAGTGTTTGCTTTTTATTACCTCCTCCCCCATCTGCCCTCCCTTCTATCGTCCCCCCTTTTCTATCTCCTTCCTTCTTCTTTCCAGTGTAGTAAGGTACCCAATTGAGTGTGTATGTTATTCCCTCCTCAGGTCAAATCCAATGAGAGCGAGATTCATTCATTCCCTCTCACCTGCCCCCTCTTCCCTCCCAACAGAACTGCTATTTCTTGCCACTTTTATGTGAGATACTTTACCCCATTCTCTCTCTCCATTTCTCCCTCTCTCAATATATTCCTCTCTCGTCCCTCAATTTGATTTTATTTTTTTAGATATCATCCGTTCAAATAGAATTCACCCTGTGCCCTCTGTCTGTCTGTCTATCTATCTATCTATCTATCTATCTATCTATCTATCTATCTATATGTGTATATATACACATATAGATAGATAGATAGATAGATAGATAGATAGATAGATAGATAGATAGATAGATAGATATTCCTGTCATTGACTTGTTTTTCATGGTTTTCTCATATCATTCTCATTTCTCTTCCCAATTTTTCCTCTACTTCTCTAATTTGCTTTTCCAAATCCTTTTTGAGCTCTTCCATGGCCTGAGACTACTTCATGTTTTTCTTGGAGGCTTTTGATGTAGGCTCTTTGACTTTGTTGACTTCTTCTGGCTATATTCTTTAGTCTTCTTTGTCACCAAAGAAAGATTACAAAGTCTGAGTCTGGATCTGAGAGTGTTTTTGCTGCCTGGCCATGTTCCCAGCCAATTACTTGACCCTTGAGTTTTTCATCTGGGTATAACTGCTTGTAGAGTAGAGAGTACTTTGTTCCAAGCTTAAGGGGATGCGCTGTTGTTTTCAGAGCTATTTCTCACAGCAAGCTCTGCCACAGCAGTGCTTCTCCTCCCCCAAGAACCGCCAACCTGGACCTGACTCAGATCTTAAGCAGCCTGTGCTCTCCTGCTCTGATCTGCCACTTAATTCCTCCCACCAGGTGGGCCTGCGGCCAGAAGCAACTGCAGTTCTAGTTCTGTAGCTGCACCACCTCCACTGCCCATGGGGTGGTGGCCGAGCCAGGAACTCCTTCACTCTGTCCCCCGTAGCTTTGCCCACTAATATTCTCTGTTGTCTTTGGTGTTTGTGGGTTGAGAAGTCTGGTAACTGCCACAGCTTATTGATTCAGGGCTCTAGGGCCTGTTTCACCTAGCTCCTGGTCTGGTTGGTCCAGGCGCAGCCCAAGCTGGGCTCTGCTCCGCTGTGCTGTGCTCCCAGCTCCATGCGCGATAGACCTTGCTCCATGACCATCCAGGCTGTCCTGGGCTGGAGCCCTGCTTCCCTCTGCTATTTTGTGTTCTGCCATTCTAGAATTTGTTCAGAGCCATTTTTATGCATGTTTGGAGGGTCCTGCAGGGGGAGCTCAGTCTCTGCTTTCTAGCTGCCATCTTGGCTCTGCCCCCCCTATTGTCATATTCTTTGTAGTGATTACTTAAATGTTGATGGATTGTCTTTATTATATCCTGATATATTCAACATGGTGTTTTTTCCTAGAAACTCCACAGAGCAAGAACTGCATTGTCAAAACACAGAAACACATATAAGAAAGTAATGGAGAAGCTAAACTCAGAGTATGAGACATTAAAGACTCAATTGCAAGAGAATGAGACTCATTCTCAGGTAAGAAGAAAAAAAATTAGGATTTAATTTTTAATTGGGACAGAGGAGTTGGAAAGCTAATATATATAACCTGATCTATTTCCAGATAGTCTATCCTGATTCTTCCTCAATCCATAATCTAGGCCTCAAAACAATACCTTTCCTATAACCTTAAAAGAAAAGCTTTCTATTCTGTATTTCTTTCATATGTTTCATATGTATTATCATATATCTTAGTTATCTGTGGATGTGTCTTCTTTTTTGCCAGAATGTAAGCTTTGTGAGAATAGGAATGCTATCTTACCTAAATTTTGTGTTTATCCTAACATTTCGTACAAATTAATCACTTAATAATTCTGTTCTTCTACTCCTCACATCCAGACTTCCTACAAACCTCATTCACAATTCCCTATCACCATGATAGCTATAGGTTTTGGAGAAATTATCATCTATTAAATTCAACCAAATTAGTCTTCTTGAGACTTTCTGTTTATCTCACCATTTCATTACTTTAAAAGTTTATGCTGCCGTTCTGTTGCCTTTGTATCATATAAAAACAGTCTTCTTATTCAGGGTTATAAATCTATGTTGCCAATCTATTTTCTTCACAACTCTTCAACAAGAATTTTCCCTTCCAACTAAGCTAGTTTCTTCACTGTCAAGCTTCACAAGTACTAAACTTTCTCTGTGTTTGCATTCTTTATTTTTTTCCTTTTGCCACTATTATTTGGTTTTTATCCTCTTCTTTTTAAGTTCCAAATTCATACCCTCCCTTTCCCATTACCCACTTATTGAGGAGGAAAGAGAAATAAAACCCATGCAAAACAAATTTCCACATTAGCCATGTTTTTTTTTAAAAAAAGCAGTAAAAGAACGAATTAGAAGAAAATGTGCTTCAATATGAACTCTGAGACTATCTTTTGTCTATCTGGAGCTGGAAGTGTATTTTATCATGAGTCTTTTGGATTTGTGGTGGATTATTGATCAGATTATTGATCAACTGTCTTTCATGGTTGATTATTTTTACAATATTGTTGTTACTGTATAAATTGTTCTCTGGTTCTGCTCACTTCACTTTGTGTCAGTTAATACAAGTCTCCCCAGATTTTTTCCAAAACCACCCCCTTCATAATTTCTTACCGTACATTCATATGCCATAATTTGTTCAGCCATTACATTTACTATTTTGTTGAAAGCTTTTTCTGCATCAATTAAAATAATTTTGACTTTTGTTGGTTTTGTTTTTGCTATAGTCAATTATGCTTATAGTTTTCCAAATATTGAATCATGCTTACATTTATGGAATAAGTCTAGCCTGGTCAGAGCATATGATCTTTGTGATATATTGCTGTAATTGCCTTGCTAATACTTTACTTAAAATTTTAACATCAACATTCATTAAGAAAATTGGCCTATAGTTTTATTTCTCACTTTTTGCTCTCTCTGTTTAGGTATCAAGATTATATTTGTGTCATAGAAAGAATTTGGCAAGACTCTTTCTTTACCTATTTTTTCACATACTTTATGGAGTTTGGGAATTAATTATTTTTTTAAATATTTGGCACAATTCACTTTTAAATTCATTTGGTCCTAGAGCTTTTTTCCCCCCTTAGGAAGTCTATTTGTGGCTTATTCAATTTCTTTTTCTAAAGGCTGTTCAAATATTCTACTTCCTATTTTGTTCCTCTGGGTAATTTATATTTTTATAAATATTCATCCGTTTCATTTCAATTGTCAGTTTTATTAACACATAATTAGACAAAATAGCTCCAAATAATTGCTTTTACTTCATCTTCATTGGTTATGAATTCATCTTTTTTCATTTTTGATGCTGGTAATTTAGTTTTCTTTTTTAAATTAGATTACCTAATGTTTATTTGTTTTATTGTGTTTTTTTTTTCAGAAATCAACTTGGTTCAATGTTTTGTCTTTTTAATTTTCAGTTTTGTTATTCTCTCCTTTTATTTTCAGAGTATCTACTTTAATGTTTTATTAGGGTTTTTTAATTTGTTGATTTTTCTCATTTTTTTTAGTGCATGCCTGATTTATTGATCTATTATTTCTCTCTTTTTATTTATGTAAGTATTTAGAGATATAAATTTTCCCCTAAGTACTTCTTTGGCTACATCCCACAAATTTTGGTATGTTGTTTATTTTTGTCATTATCCTTAATGAAATTATTATTTCTATGACTTTTTCTGACCCACTTATTCATTAGAATTAAGTTATTTAGTTTCCAATTAATTTTTAATCTATGCTTTAAAGGCCTTTTTTTGAATACAATTTTTATTGCATTATGGTCTATAAAAGATGCACTTAATACTTCTGCTTTTCTGCATTTCTTTTTGGGGTTTTTTTATGCCTTAATGCATGATCAGTTTTTGTGAATGTATCATGAACAGCTGAGAATAAGTATATTCCTTTTGTCATTCAGTATTCTCCAGAAGTCTATGATATCTAAATATTCTAAAATTCTATTTGTTTCTTTAACTTCTTTCTTGTTTATTTTATGATTTATCTAGGTCTGAGAGTGATGAATTGAGGTTCCTTTCACTATTATAATTTCACTATTTATTTCCTCCTGTAACTTATTTAACTTTTCCTTCAAGAATCTAGATCAGGGGTGGGGAACCTGTGACTTTAAAGCCACATATTGCCTTCTAAATCCTTAAGTGGGGCCTTTGGTTTGTTCTGTAAAATTGGGATTCAATCAAAAGACTGCACTTAAGGATTTAGAACGCCACATGTGGCCTTAAGGCCACAGGTTCCCCACCCCTGATCTAGATGTTATGGTCTTTGATGCATGTTTTCAGTATTAATTTGTTGCATATGTTTTCAGTATTCATTATCTGTGTTAACTTTTAGCGAAATGTAGTTTATCTGTTTATCTCTTAATTAGGTCAGTTTTTGCTTTTGCTTTGTCTGAGATCATGATTACAGCCCTCCCTTTTTTACTTCAGTTGAAGCATAATAGATTCTGCTATAGACCCTTATTTTAACTCTATAAGTATCTATGTAAGTATTTCAAGTATGTTTCTTCTAAAAGATATTTCTGGATTCTGGTTTCTAATTGTGTTGTTAATGGAAATGGTCTCCTTTTGCTTTGAGTAATTCAGCTATTTCATTGAATCTTGCCCCAGGCCCAAATCCCTATTAGGTGTAACATTAACATTATTATGTAATAGTAATTAAGGTGGGACATTTTGCTTTTCTTCTCTTAAGTGCCTTTAATGATTCTGGGACAGATAAAGTGGAATCTTTTTGTCTTAGGTTATTTCTCAGCACTGAGACCAGTAGGAGTCATTGATTTGTATATGATGTGATCCTGGGGACAGAGAACTTTCCCAGACCCAGCCTGGGTGAGGTCAAAGCCTTCAGGGCTCCAAACACTGGATATAACTGAGGAGAGCTTGGCATTTGATTTTTGGGGCACACTCATGGAAGGAGTGTTGAGACTCTGGGCAAGCTGCAAACTGCCCCCCAGCTTTGAAACCCAGATGTTGGTACTGGTAACTATGAATTGTATTGGGTCTGTCTGTTTGTAATTTGTTTAAGGGCTCTTGAGATGGTGTTGATGTTGAGACTCCAGGCAGCTGTAGCTAAGGAGCCCTCCAGCTTGTAAACCCGGATGCTGAGACTTGTTGAACTCTGGTAACTATGTATTGGGATTTGAATCAGAC
>CM053624.1:230819987-230840046 GCA_028646595.1 Phalanger gymnotis | reverse complement strand
GCTTGCCAACCCCTTAACCTTGCTCTCCTTATTAAGGCATATCAAAAGAACCTGGGCTTTCTGGCTGTCCGGCAGCTTTCTGGGTGCTGGCTGTGGGTGGATCTGGACCTCCCAGAGAAGCTGCTAGCCAGATTGTGGAAACACTAATTAATTCTCCTATCCTCTCCATGAGATCATCTCATTCTTACTCCTAGTTGCAGTTGCTAATTATATATTTCCTTCTACCCTATTCTTCTCCACTTATACTTCTCTTTTTAATCCTGACTCCCGTTAAGAGTCTGTTTTGCTTCTGACCACTGCCTTCCTTAATCTACCTTCACTTTTCTCCTCTCCTTGCTTTCTGTTAACCCTTTTCCCCTTCTACTTTCCTATTGAGTAAGATGAGTTTCTGTACTCAACTCTGTGTTTATGTTTATTCTTCCCTCCTTAAACCAGTTCAACTGTTGCCCATTCCCACCCCACCCCACCCCCGCTGCCCCACTCCCTCCCTTGTATAAATTCCTCCTTGCATGCCCCATTTATGTGAGATGATTTTTCCCATTCTTCCTTCCCCCCTCTTCTTATTTTGAGATCATCCCAACATAATAGACTCATATCAAAGCCTCCTGTCTAATTAGACTTCCTGTAAGACAAGTTTAATCTTATTTAGTCCCTTATGATTTCTCATTTTTGTTGTTGTTGCTGTTCAGTCGTTTCAGTCATGTCCAACTCCTCATGGCCCCATTTGGAGTTTTCTCAACAAAGATCTTGAAGTGGTTTGCCCTTTCTTTCTCTAGCTCATTTTACAGATGAGGAACTGAGGTAAACAGGGTTAAGCGACTTATGCCCAGGTCACACAGCTAGTAAGTCATCTTCCTGACTCCAGACCCAGCACACTATCCACTGTGCTATCTGTGTGCCCTTGATTGCTCACTTATGTTTACCTTTTTATACTTCTCTTAAATCTTTTGTTTAATTTTTTTTATTTAGCTCTGGTCTTTTCATCAGCAATGCTTAGAAGTCCTCTATTTCATTAAATATCATTTTCCCCTTAAAAGATTATACTGAGTTTTGCTAGGTAGGTTATTTTTTGGTTGTAATTGTCAGTCCTCTGCCTTCCAGAAGATCATTCCAAGCCCTCCTTTTCTTCATATTGGAACTACTAACTCTTGTGTGATCTTGACTGTGGTTCCATGGCACTTAAATCCTTTCTATGTGCTTGCAATATTTTCTCTTTGACCTAGGAGCTTTGAATTTGAGTGATAATATTCCTGGGAGTGTTTTATTTTGATATTTCTTTCAAAGAGGTGACCATTGTATTATTTCACTATCTATTAGGCAGTTTTTCTTTATAATGTCTTGAAATATGATTCCCAGACTTTTTTGTTTGTTTGTTCCTGGGTTTTGGGTACTTCTGCGATTTTTTAATGATTTCCTTGTGATCTGTTTTCCAAGTCAGTTGTTTTTCCTATGAGATAGTTTACATTTTCCTTTACTTTTTCAGTGTTTTGATTTTATTTTTAGTATTTCTTGATTCTCATGAAGTCCTTAGCTTCTTTGTGGCAAATTCAAATTTTCAAGGCATTATCTTCTTAGTAAAATTTTGTGTCTCTTTTACCAACTGTTAATTATCTTTCCATATCTTTCTTCCACAGCTCTCATTTGGTTTACAAAATCATTTTTTAGTTTCCTCTGTAATTCTTCTAGAAATTCTTATAGGGTTTGTATCTAATCTGAATTTTACTTAGAATCTTGGCTTGTAGATGTTTTCAAGTTAAAGTCTTCTATGTTTGAACCTTGAGCTTCCCTATCACCATGGTAGCTCTTTATGTTTGGGTTCTTTTTTTGTTTGCTCAGTCTTCCAATTTTTTTACTTTTTGACTTGTTTTAGCCTTAGACTTTGTGTACTTCTGGGAGGTATATGTAGCCTGAGCTTCTGTCCTTTTATCTCATTCTGCTGCTTTCACCAGCTCAGTCTGAAGGCTTATGAGTTCCTTGCTTCCAAAGTGGTGTGATACAGGGAGAGTTTTATTTACTGTTCTCCTGGTCTGAGCTCTGCATGTTGGGTGTGTTGGCTTCTGTACAGTTGAGTTTCAATAGACTGTTTTTGGACTTACCCATTGTTAGTGCGCTGGGAGATTCTGCAAGTAACTGAACTGCTGGCTCCCCCTTGATCTTGGTCTCCTGCCTTGGTTATTCTACTATAGGTTTATGTGCTGGGCTGAAGGTTAAAATTGAGCCTCTGCTCTGCTCTTGCTCTCCATCACACAGCTAGGTTTCTGAAGATTGTTCCTTGGTCATTACTCAGGTAGGCCCTAAGCTTGCTCATGACCATTCTTGTCCACTGTGGATCTGTGATCTAGAACTGGGTGACAAAGCTGCCAGATGGCACCTGTACTGTACCCTGTGCTTGTTCAGAAGTTCCCTAGGATGTCATTCTACTTCAGTGCTTCATGTCCTGGTGCTCTAAGTTTCTTTTCAGTCCATGAGTATGGGAATGCTTTCCAACCCAGCAGCTGCTGCCTCTGCTCCTGCAAAAAATGCACAACTGGCCAGCCCTGACTCCAGTTTCCCTAGACTTCTTTTTCTGTCTTCCTAAACTTCCTTAGGCTGGAAAAATACTCACTTATTTTTTATTGGTTTCCTGATCAGAATTTGGTCTGTATGTTTTTTTAGGTTGTTGTAGAAGAGGTGTGTGCTAGGTAAAAATACTTCTCACTTCCTCATCTTGATTACCCCATCTGCCTTCTTTCTACCAAATAACCTGTGAGTTTGCTCTGCTATTCTTCCTGCCCAGCATAATAGTTGGCCTTTTCCTTTTGGAAAGTTGGCCAATCCAAATTTTAGATTTTCTGAAGTCTTGTGTATTTAACTTCATTTTCCAGCATTGATTTTTTTCTGTTTTGCAACCTCACAATACTAAATATACAATTAACAATGTAATTACAGTACAATATAATACTCAAGTACACAATTCATAGAATATTAGAATTGCAAGTAGCTTGGGAAATATGGCCTAATCTGTAGCTGAACTCTACAGTGTCCTCAAGAAGTAGTCGTAAAGCTCTCACATGAAGGTGCAGAATAGTGGTGAAGCCACTGTCTACAGAGGCAGCCCATTTTACTTCTGGATTAACTGTAATTGTAGGGAAGTTTTTCACTTCCATATAGCCCAAATCTATGTGTACACATATACAAACACTTGCAAATACATACAAGGTTATTTGTTAGTTCATAAAGATTTGTTAAGCATCTACTATATGCCACGCACTGTACTGAGAGATGGAAATACAAAGAAAGGCAAAAGATAGTCTCTGTTCTTGAGAAGCTCACAGTCTAACAGGGGAAACAACAGGCTAACAAGTATACAAACAAGCTATATACAGAATAAATTGGAAAGAATCAACAGAGGGAAGGTACTATAGTAACTATAGTTAAGAGGCGTTAGGAAAAGCTGCTATGAAACGTGCAATTTTAATTGGGACTTGAAGGAAGCCAGGAGTCAGAGATGAGGAAGAACATTCCAAGCATAGAGGATAGCCAGTGAAAATGTGTAGGGTAAGAAGATGCAAGGTCTTGCTTGATGCATAGCAAGGAGGCCTGTGTCACTGGATCAAAGAATACCAGGGGACGAAGAGGGGGAGGTATAAGAAGACTGGAAAATTGGGAGGGGCAGTTTATGAAGGGCTTTGAATGCCAAACAGAAGATTTTGTATTTGATCCTGGAGTTGATAGGGAGCCACTGGCATTAATTGAATATGGGAATGAAATAGTCAGACCTTGATTTTTAAATATAATCAGTTTAACAGCTGAGTAGAGGATGGTCTGGAAAGACTTGACAAAGAGATCAATCAGCAGGCTGTTGCAGTGGTCCAGGCATGAGATCATGAGGGCCTGCATCAGGATGGTAGCAGTGTCATATGTGAAAGATTACAAAGATAAAATTGATAGGAATCAGCAATAGATTTGGATATGGGGAAAGGGGGTGAGGAAAAAGGAGTCAAGGATGACACATAGGTTGTAAGCCTAGGGTGATGGAGGAGAGTGATGCACTCAACAGTAATAGGGAAGTTTGGAAGGTGGGAGGTTTTGAGGGGAAAGATAATGAGTTCTGTTTTGGACATGTTAAGTTTAAGATGTCTGTGAGACATTCAGTTTGAGATATCATATAGATAGTAGAATACGTGAGACTTAGATCACATGATAGGTTAGGGCTGAATAATTAGATTTGAGAATCATTAGCATAAAGATGACAATTGTATCCATGGAATCTGATGAGATAACCAAGTTAAATGGTATAGAGGGAAAAGAGAAGAAGAGGGCTCAGGACAGGGCCCTGAGGGATACCCATGGTTTTAGGTTATGACTTAGATGAAGATCTAGCAAAGGAGACAGAGAAGAAACGGATAGGACAGAGGAATGTCATGAAAACCTAGATGGAAAAAGGTACCAGAGGGAAGAGAGTGATCCACATTATCAAAGGCTATAGAGAGGTCAAGAAGAAAAGGACAAATAAAACAGACTAAAATTTCCAGGCTTTTTCTCAGGGCCATACAGTCTAGAAGAGGGAGACATAAGCCTTCCACCCTTCCCCTGTTCAGCTAATTTATGACTGCCCATACTATGGATAGACAAGACCTTTAGTACCTTTACCACCCTGCACACTGTTGGAGAAAACAAAGACAATATTAGCCTTTAAAGTTTTAAAGACATAGCCTGTTCCCGCAGCCAGTGGAAAGAATCTGTCCCCATCCATGGAAGAGGGGAATAAAGGCCATGTTCTCCCAGAAGCAGGTCCCCACAAGTCTCAATGTCTTAAGACTTATGGTCTTCATTTCAAGTCAGTCTCAGGATTTGAAGACCATGTCTACACATAGGAAACTGAAATTGAAATTTAAAGAATTTTGTGGTACAGTCAAGTTGTGCCTACAGCCAAATAATAATTGTAGTCTGAAAGTGGATTTATCATTTAATTAGGTTTATAGCAAGGGTTTACCATCATGACTTCTTGATACCTTCAGGATACAGCTAAATATCTAATAGAATGTGGTGAAATTCTCAAAGTTAACTTTCATGTTTTAAAAAAAAAAGAGGCTATACCATGATTTAGATGTTATTATTTCAACAGTTTTTTACTCATCTGCACAATTCAAATTTATCAGCCAATTCTCTTCTTTGTACCTATGCTGTGTAAATCTAAATATATAAAAGTAGCAAACTAATCCTTGGAAGGAAGCATGCAGCATTTTCTGGAGAACTCCTAGAAAATAAATTAGAAAAATTATCATAATTTAACTTAATAGTCTTCTGTGAATTTTCTTAATTCTGAACTTAGCATACTTTATAAATAGTTAAAACTTAGTTAAATATATTGGATTTCTTCTACAATAACAACATGACTTTAACCTTCACTATACTTTTCCATAGATTTTAAATTGAAGTGAAATAATATCTCAAAGAACTTAACTGTCTGACATAAAAACATAAATGTAGCTGTGTTGAACTATACAATAGCATAGACCACATAACACTTCAGATGTTTACTGCATTATAGGGAAACTACTCTGTCGTATGAAACAAATAAAAACGTCCTCGTACTTGAATTTATAAAGGATTGTTGCAAAGAATTATTGCCAGAAAATGCAGACTGTTTCCTTAGGTTCCTTTTTAATTTCAAGGCCTTATCTGGGGCACAAAGTATAGAAGATTTAGTATTGTTAGCCTGTAGTAGATACAGTTCACATAATTCACCAACTTGGATTTACCTCAGTTTGGGGACAAATGTTGCATTAAGACTGAATTTTCACTTTAAAAAGAGTCTTAACTTTTGAATAGAACAATCAGTGCTAATCATAGATTGCTAACATGATCAGACCTTTTTAAATTGTCAACTCATTTTTTCAGATATACATGACTATTATTTTGAAACATTTTTTCCTTTTGAAAATTAAGTACTCATATATACACACCAAACTATTAATACCCGTACATTTTACCATAACAAAGAATGGAAAACAAATTGTGGTGCATGAATGTAATGGAATATTATTGTACCATAGGAAATGGGGAATGTGAAGAATTGAGAGAAGTTTGGGGAGACTTGTATTGAAAGATGCAGAGTGAAATGAGAGTCAGGAAAACCATATAATGACTATAACAGTGCAAATAGAACAAAACAAAACTGAAAATTGTATCATTTTAATGGCAAGGGTTAGCTCCAAAGAAAAGATAAAATTAATGCATTTCTCTCCCTTCTTTACAGAAGTGTGAAACTATATCTATATCTATCTATCTATCTATCTATATATATATATATATATACACATATATACATGTACATGTGTATATACTGTCAATATAATTGACATGTTGGTTGGTTGTGCTGAACTTGTTTGATTTATTATTTTTTTTATCTTTTGTTAACGTGGGTTGGCTTACCATTATGTGGAAGGAAAAGATATTTTTGGAAATTAAACTGTTTTCAGAGTGTGGTGGTGCATGTCTATAAGCCCTACTACCAGAGAGGCTATAGCCAGGAGCTAGGGGTATAGGGAAGAAGGGGTGGGGTTACCTAAAGAAGAACATTTCAAGACAGAGTGAGATGGGGACACCCAGGCTTTTTTTTTTTTTAAGAAATGAAGTTGATGTAAAAACAAAAGATATAAATTAAATGTAATTTGAAATATTAAGCATTTTGTATACCATGCTTTGCTTAGAAAAAAATATATGTATATATATATACATATATATATATATGTATACATACATATATGTCTCCTAAAGGAAAAGCCTGATACATTGAATAGATTTTTTTTTAAAAAAACCCAGTTTAATACTACACCAGTCAAATTGTCTTCTGAGGAAGCAGCCGTCAATATAATATCCACATTAGCTTCCTGTTGATGCTGAAATTATTGAAACAATGCCAACATTTCACCAGCCTCTTATAATCTTCTCCCTGCAGCTCTGTTCTTATCGCAGTTTCTGGCTTCAGTCAGGAAACTCAGCTCTGGAAATAAGGAAGTTTCTCGTATAGAGCTGAACCCTTTGACAGTATTAGGATGTATAGTATCGTCTGTGGTGTTAGACTTCACAAATTCTAAAGGAGATATACAGCATCTGATAAAACACAGAATTAAATAGCTAGCAATGTTCTCTAGAGATCAGCTCTAGCTCAATGACCTTGGACCTCTTACTTTACCTCCTGAGATCTTTAGGAGGGCATGGATGAAATGATCTCTAAAATCCCTTTTAGTTCTAAGTCAGGATCTTTAGTCTAGCCTTCTTGATTTTATAAGCAAGGAAACTGAGACCCAGAGATATGAAGTACCTTACCCAAAGTCACGGCTATTTAGTATCCAAAGTGGGACTAGAACACAGATCCCTTAGCTTTTATCCAGTGTTCCTTGCACTAAAAAATGCTCATCATCTATTCCATATATATGTTTGAATTGCTTCTTGTTTTAGAAGTGAGAGATATCAAAACATTAAGATCTGTCAGTTTTACATATTCATTGTTAGAAATGCCCTTTCTTTTGAAAATAAGTGGAATAAAAGCTATTTTAGAGACCAGTTGCATATTTTAAATTTATTTTCTATTGTTTATTCCTTTCTAAATATCTTTTGTGTTTACACTGGCCTTATCAGCAAAATTGCATGCCAGAACTTGATAAGATTTAAAGTTGAAAATTTTTTCCCTTATCCTCATAAAGAATGTATAGTTGTTGAGTTTAGGAATTTGCTAACATTTTTCTTTTTGTTCTCAGCTTACAAATTTGGAAAGGAAATGGCAACACCATGAGCAAAATAATTTTGTGATGAAAGAATGTATCCTTTAAAAAGCTACCAATAAACTCACCCAGGTGATTTTCTCTGAGTTTCTATCACAGACCTCCAGTGCAACCATACCAGATACTGCAGTATACTGCTACTTCAGAATCAGAACCTTGTGAGGTCAAGTGCTCTAGGCACAGCTGCCATCACCTCCTCCATTATTTCTGGCACGGAACAAGGAAGGCATAGTGGGGGAAGGGCCAAGAGAGATAGTTTTAGGACAGGCTAAAAAAAGCTCCAACCAAGTCTGAACCTTAAAATCTTCTCTACTCAGAACGGGAATAAGACAAGACTGACATCAATGTAGGGCACCACAGTAAGTCAGGCAGAGCAGGGAAAGGGCTCAGAAACACTTGCAAATTCACATATTTTCAGTGCCAGAAAATTCACTTTCTATGGTATGTCAATGTTTTATAACTGGGTTGTCCAAAATGCAGCCCACCTACAAGCATAGAAATTTACATAAAAGCTTTAGTAAGCAAAGCCAAGCTACCGCAGAGCTCTCACTAAAATGGCAAATCAAAATATATTGTCTGTTGTTTCAATAAAAACCTAAGGTTGGACAGCCCTGTTTTATAATGTCATTTATGGTGAAGGCTAAGTAACACTCAAAGAATGCAATTTTTAAACTTTACACAGTTAAGTACACAGATGCCATGTCCTGGTTCTGTCTCACCCAATCCAGCCTTGCCTAGTTTCTGCTTAGACCATCAATGCTATTATAGAGATATCCATACTATTATAGTGGAATTAGGAATTGCAGGAGCTGCCTGGAGCGAAGTAGGAACAGAACCTGTCTCCCAACTCCATTTCTTGCCATGAGTATCACTGGCTCCTTCTCTTTCCTTTTTTCTATTCTATCATAGAGTTAGCAATTAGACACCTGAGGTATATGATCTCTTGGGGCCCTAGTCTCTATGTCAGTGCTTCGTAAGCTGTGCTGCAAGGAAACCTGAAACAATATATTTTTAGTTAACCTTGTGTTGTTTGATGATATGCATTGAAGACCAGTTTTAGAGAACTTTAAAGATACTACCAAAGTGTTGTATATACTGAAGAATTCTACTGAGGAAGGGTTTGAGAATCACTGCTATGTGAAAGCAGGTAGCCTACTACCTAAAAGGTTGCTGAATCTCTGTTGAAAGGCATGGACCTTACTTTTCATTCTTACCACCCCCCAGCAATACTGCTTAATTAAAAAACATCATCAATATCAGAAACAGCTAAAGTTAGAACATAAAGGGACTAGAAAGAATTGCTTAAAAGCCTCAGGAGTTGTATTACTATCAAGAAGGTGAAACCTTTTGTCAATATAGTGAAAAATATTGGCACTGAAATCCAGTAAACTATTAATGAGAGGAAACCCTTTTTGATTCTGGTTAAGGTAAGCTGAATATATTTTGCTTTGTTCTTTTGTTACATAAGCTAATCTATTAAAATAGCATAGTATTTTTATATAATTTCTGTTTTGCTCTGAATTTGTTCTGATTTGAATAGGTGGAAACGACCATAATTAGATTATTAGATTAATTAATCATGTTAATTAGATAAGTGGATTAAAATTTTACTGGTGATTTTCTTTTTCTCCCTTAACTATCTTGATCAGTCATTGCAACCAAGAGTCAAGAGAGTGATTATGGGCCAGTTATGAAGAATGTGACTAAACAGATTGCCGAGTACAATAAAACCATTGTGGACTCTCTCCACAACACCAGTCGAAACTGAATCCAAACTTTCTTCAAGGTATCCACAAGCACCCTAAATCCCGTACTTCTGAGCTTCGAACAAGTTTATTTATAGAAAAGACACCAAAAAGGGAAGAAAATATAGCCTGCCCATGTGTAGTTACAAACTATTGTTGATGAGCAGTTTATTTAAATGAATCCTTGAAAGTATCACCCTATTTTTGAAAGCAGAATGCCAGGAGAGGACTTTTTAAAATGCTTGGATGAGTTATCAAAGTGGTTTCTCCTAAAAGGAAAATGTTTACTTTACATGACCTATTTTATATTCATATATGTCTGTAACATGATAACATAGTACAATAAATAGTTGTGATTTTAAAACTACCTTCTCCTATTTGTCAACTATTTTAATTAAGCTCAGTACTGTTTTTCCATCCAGGTTTTCAATAAGAAGTGAAAATTTTTATCCATCACATATCAAATATAGAAATAAAAGCAGTATTTTATAGCTTTTTTCTTAAGGTAGAGATTAAAAATTGAATCTTTATCAATAAAGAGAATTGAAATTTATCACAGTGCTTCAGTCATTCTCTCCAATCTGGTGATTGAAAATGTACTTTATGTATATACCCGTTTGTTGTAGAATTGTCTCCTTGTACAGAATAATATCTAAGAATGGTCAGAAAACTGAGCGTAGATTACAAAGGTAAGACTGAGAGTTACAGAAAAAAAGATGAAGTGAAAGCAGGCTTGACAGACTTTGAAACTCCTTATCACATTTACTCATTCCTCTAGCAAATTCCTTTCACTCTTCCCTACCCCCACTATTAATTCATACTTTCTCCTAGGACTGGAATTTAAAATTTTTAAAATAGGATTGTTATACAGCATGCTAGGTGTACCTTTATGTGCCTTTTGGAAAATTTAAGAACCAATGTAGATTTTATTATAACTTAGGTATTTTCATTATTAAATATAGATGGAAATCAGGGAAGTAAAGTCTAGCATACTTAATCAAGCCTTATAAAAAGCCCCTTGTTCACTATGGGCAAATAAAACTTTCACTGGTTAAATAGTTTAGACCACTAATTATCTCGATTTTATTTCTTGTATATTTGCTGGGAAGAAAGCATATTGGGAATTATGATTGTGGGCTATTATACTTTTTGTCATTCTTTGTTTCTTAGGAAAGCCAAATGCATTTGCCATTTTCTTTCACCTTCTTTCTCTTTAGATATATATTTTTTCATATCTTCCTCTTCAAACTAAGGTCCAAATTAGTAATGATTTTTAATATTAATACTAGGCACAGTAGTTGGTGAACAGGGCTTATCACTGTAGAACCTCACTAACGTCCTATGGCTTAAAAAAAAGTGAACCAATCTACGTAGAAAATTAGTACAGAGATTTACTTCTCCACTGATTAAAATGATTGTATCATTCCAAATGAGAAGCATAGCAGAGATCAAACAATGAAATGTTATTATTCAGAAAATAATTTTATTATTCTTAGAAAAATTCCAACTTTCCTTAAAATTATTTAATATATGGTATCTAGAGATCACAACTGAATAAGTTTTCTTTAAGTGAAAAATCTGTTATCAGTGGGAAATTCTCACTAATGTCTCTTCCTTCCTGTCAGAGTGTTTCAGCAAATCCAACAAGAATACACTATTTGCTCTGATAGAGTTACTCAGTGAGATCTATTGCTCATTGAGTTCCATTCATATTAGAATAACACCCTCTAAGTAGTAATGGAAAGAAGCTGCAGAATGGATAAACATGCTAACTGAAACCCTTTTTCATTTGATGTACAGTGATCCTTTTAAATCTGTGCTTCTACAAATGAATAGCAATATGAGAAAGTTGTAAAGTCTTTGTTTTCCTCTTCATCATTTGTCATAAACATGAGTTTGTAGTATTCCTTTTCCTTGAGACACATTGAATAATTCTTTCTTTTTTTCTATAGTCTTTTTCTTTTCAGTCACAAAAATACAGTGGGGGCAGCTAAAAGTAATGCTAAGTTCTGATCTTTAAGCCAGTTTTCAGTGACTAGCATTTTCAACTCTATTCCCTGAGTCCATTTCTTTACAGTCTCTCTCTTCCCTCTTGTCAAATAATTCTTATATGGAGATCTAGGTCAATTACCGTGCATAGAAAAAAAAAAGAGAAAAATTAAGAAATGACAAATTGAGTAGTAATCTATTTTAACCTGGTCATTGATTTTTTTTTTATTTTTGCATGCTGTTATCTCTTGAGATACAAATTCAGAATTAAGTACCCAAACTGAATTTTTTTTTACTTTTATGTGAAATTTTTATAGTTTTTTTCAAATTAATGTAAAAAGCAATTTTTAACTTTCATTAAAAAATTGAGTTCCATATTCTCTCCCACTCCTCCTCCATTCTCTCTTTCCTGACACAGCAAGCATATGTACAGTCATGCAAAACATATTTCCATATTAGTCGTGTCACAAAAGAAAACACAGCCCAATGACAATAACAACAACAACAAGAAAAAGAAAGTTTGAAAAAGTATGTTTGGATCTGTATTCAGACTCCATCAGTTCTTTATCTGGAGGTGATAGCATTTTTCATTATAAGTCCTTTGGAATTGTCTCAAATTAAACATTTCTTAAATAGTTCCCAGGTTCTTCTTGATTGACAAAGCAACAAAACTGATTAGGTAGGTTTTTTTAATCTTTATAAATTATCAATACAGGAATTTTTATGATTTAAGACCCCTAAGATCTTGGGTGGTAGGTTTTGAGTTAGAGTAGTTATTCATTCAGTGAATCACTTACTGTGTTCAATGCACTGTTCTGGGCACTGAAGGACATAAAGGTTAGATAAAATATTCCCTGCCCTTATGAAGCTTAAAGTCTCATCACACAATTGTACCTTCAAATTATATAACAATACCTATATAAGTTAAATTGAAACTAAACACAATCTTAAATAATTTTTCTTCCAAAAGTGTAATATAGAAATTTGATGTATGTTATACAATATCACTTTATAAAAGATATTTTCTCTTTTTTGTGAGCTATCAGAGCTTAACTTCTGATGTTCATTTTTGAATAGACTAGATTACCACCTAAAAAAAGGTGCCATTTTTTTCTTATTTGTATATGATGTAAAATTTGAATGCCTCAGGCATTCAGGCACTTTATTTTTGTGATAATGTAATTAATCTTCTCTAAAAAGCAAATAATATTTTTAAAATAATATTTAGCAACTATGGCTTTGTACTCAGCTTTTTCTCTCCACTCTCTAATGAATCAAGGTGGTTACATATAGAGGAAAATTTGTTTATCATAAGATGAGAACTAAAACTTTCTGAGGGAAAAATTTTTTTTAATCTGATAAAAGCATAAGGCAAAAGGAATTATTGTATGCTCACCACCTAGAAAGAATTCAGAGTAGATAGTCATTTCACTGCATTTAGAAATAATTAAAACTGAAGAGAAATAATGAAATAAAAATAAAATTGGAAAAATCCTAGTGTTATATAACCTTTGCTTTTGATCATCTGAGATGTCCTAGTATAGAAATTTTCTCTACCAGTTCATTTGTCTCTAATTTATAGGCTTAGTTGTCTGGGACACTGAAAGGTCGAATGACATGTGTGGTCAAATAGCTAGTATATGTCAGAGAAAAGACTTGAACCCAGGTCTTCATTGCATAAAGGTAGACCCTATGTTACCACATGCCATCTCTCCATATTAGTATAAAATTTTGTTCTAAATAAAACCTTTGTGCTTTCTGTAAGGATAACAGTCAGCGAGGTGCCTAGATAGAATGTTGAGGTTTAAGTCAGGAAGACTCATCTTCCTGAGTTCAAATCTGATCTCAAGATACTTACAGGGCAAGTCATTTAATCATATTTGCCTCAGTTCCTCATCTGTAAAATGAGCTGGAGAAGGAAATGGCAAACCACTCCAGTAAAACCCATATGTTGTCAGGAAGAGTCAGACACAACAGAAACAACTGAACAACAGCAAGGGTAACACTGATTAACTTAAAAAGATTTATGGTTTTATTGGTATGGATATTCCCTCTCTCTATGCTGATTGCAACTTTGCCATAGCTTAGTAGGCCTCCTTATGAGTTGCTGTGGCCAAAATATATCATCTAGTGGCCAGCCTTCTTGTAATGAAGCTCTCTAACTTAGCTCGGTAGGTCCTCAGTCAGGAAATACATAGTCCTATCACTAATCCATCCTGAAAACCTCTCCAATTGGAAGGACCTACCAGAGCTAACAAGCTGTCGTGACCTAGTCATAGAGAACCTACAGTTACCTTCACACTCCCACCAGGCATCAGATTTTAGAGGAGTCAGTACTTCAGAAGTATACTCATTTAATATAGACAGAAGATGAATTTGCTCAGATTGAAGGAATTGCACCTGGCTTTGTGCCAAGAAAGAATTGTACTAGAAAGTATACAAGAATGAATTGGACTTGACTAGTTAGCGGAGCTGAAATGTTATCTCATTTTTCTTATTGTATTATTTTTCAAAAGATTAATTACCTCTGTTAGAGGAAGTACAGATTACCCTAAAGGTGAAAATATTTGATTTCTTATAAAAATCAAAGTTCTTTCAGAGGAAAATATATTTCATTTACAAAAAACCCCCCTTAAATTTGTAGCTCTCTTTTAAAATGTACTCTTTATGTTACCTTTAACAATTGTTTTGTGATGATAATTAGTGGAGAATGGTGGAGGGGCACTGCCTTAGAAGCTAATCACCTCCCACTGACAGGAACAAAGCAGGGAACTTGTGCCTTGGGATTAGGGGAAATGGTTAAGAAGGAGAGGAAAAGAAAATTGCTTTTCCAGCATCTCCAATTTCCCATGTGGCCTAAAAGAGTGAAACAAATGTCCTTTGGGAGGAAATAGCAAAAGTCCCAAGCAGAGGCAGATGAGGAGACTTTGGTCCCTATCATGTTCTGTAGTTCTCTTACTGTACAGCACCTCAGCTCCTTTGCCTCAGAATGGTTATCACAAAGACCAATGAAAACCAAACACTTAATAGACATTATGGCCCCATTTCTGCCCTTCCTGAGTGCCCTCCCACCCCCATTTCCCCCTATGGCCCTGTTTGTTTTCCTTGTAGAATGGACTGGTAGGAGAAGTAGAAGACTACTAAAATCCCATAATTTTACTTGTCTCCCATTCAGAGTTAGAAGGCATTACTGAGAAAATGGAGTGACAGGTAGGCCAAGGCAGTAAACACATGAATGGAACACAATTTGAATTACCGCCTTCCTAGCTCAGCAGTAGAAGCTCTAGAAGAGAACAGTGGGGTAAATAAATCATTCACTTCAAGACATATTATTTGTTAACCACTTATCAAGGTTCAAGATCGTCTTGGGTGCTGGACATTCAAAGATCAAAGCAGCCTCTTCCCTCAAAGAATTTATTTATCGTGGGGGGATACAATGTTTATACAGACAAATGGTTGCTCAGGTGGATAGCACATTGGGCCCGAAGACTGGTCAGGAAGACTCAAGTTCAAATTCTCAGACATTTCAAAGCCGCAGACACTTCCAAGTTGTGTGACCCTGGGCAAGTCACAGCCTCTGATTGCCTGACAAAAAATATCCACTGGAGAAGGAAATATCAAACCACTCTAATATCTTTGCCAAGAAAACCCTATGGATAGCTAATAAAATCCATGAAGTCATGAACAGTCAGACATGGCTGAACAACTGAACCACAACAGACAAATACAATGTAATTTGACATGGAAAGCTCAATAACTACTTAAGGGATCAGGAAACTTTTTGTAAAGGAGGTGGTTACTGAATTGTGAAGGAAGAGAAGGATTTTGAGAAGCAGAGGTGAGAAAGGAAGGTATTCCAGTCAGTCTTGTGGCATGCTTATATACATGCACAGAGGTCAGAGATGGAATTTCAAGTATGATGACAGCAAATGCTTTGGCTTGAATGTAGAATGAAGGGGAATTATGTGAAAAAAGGCTGGAATGGTTGGTTGGATTGTAAAAGGCTTTCCTTAAGTAGGGAGAGAGCCACTGAAGATTTTTGAAGAATGATATCAACTAAATAACTATTTTAGGAATATTAATTTGGCATCTATGAGGAAGAGGGATTAGAGAAAAAAGAGCCTAAAGCAGGAGAGAGACCAAGTAGGAAGCTATTACACTAGTCCAGATAAGAGACGATGGAGGCTTAAGATCGATGGTTAGGGAGTGAAAAGGAAGGATATATTAAAGAGACTTTGTGGAGTTAGAAATGTTAGGACTTGGTAACTGATTAGATGGAGGATTATAGTGAGGAGAGAGTCAAGATGTCTTCAAGTTCATAAAGTGACTTAGAGAATGGCAATGCCATTAACAGAAATGAGGAAGTTTAGAAGAGGAACTGGTTTAGGTGATGATAATGAATTCCATTTTGTATATTTACCTTTGAATTATTGACCAGACAACCAATGGACATATCCAACAACCAGCAGTCAAAAAAGTGAGTTCATAAAAGAGATTAGGATTAGATATGTTGATCTGGGAGTCATTTGCATAGTGATGATAATTGAACCCTTAGGAACTAAAGAAATAATCAAAAGAGAATATAATGAAAAAAGAGAACAGAAACAAAGCCTTAAGGAACACTCAAGTTTAAAGGGTGCCTCCATTTACCTGCTTCTCTTTTAACTTTAGTTGGATTGATTCTGTTTGTGTAAAAACTTTTAAACTTTATATAAACAAAACTATCCATTTTAACTTCTGTGATCCTCTCTATCCTTTGTTTGGTCATGAACTCTTTCCCTATCCATAGGAGATGCAATGGATAGAGTTTGGTCTAGAGTCAAGAAGATCTGAGTTCAGACTCAGTCTCAACAATTAGTAGCTTTATGACCCTGGGCAATTAGCTTCTGTCTACCTCAGTTTCCTCAACTGTGTAATGAGGATAATAATAGTATCTACTCCCTATAGTTGTTAGGATCAAATGAGATATTTGTAAAAGTGCATAGTGTGGTACCTGATAATATATAGTAGGTGCTATATAAATACTTATTACCTTCCCCCTCCCATTCCCCCAAACAGCCAACAGATATCATTCTCATTTATCTAATTTGTTTATGATATCTTTATGTCTAAGTAGTATACCTGTTTGGAGTTTATCTTAGTGTACCATACTGCCTTCCTGTTTCTCCAACAGTTTTTGTCGAACAGTGAGTTCTTTGTCTACTAGCTGAGATCTTTGTGTTTATCAAACACTGAGCTACTATGCTTTTTTGCTTCCATACATTGTGCTTAGTAAGCAGAGCTCATAGTCTTGTTCTACTCTGTCCTACTCAGAAAAGAGGACTGTGTTCAATATTAGATACCACATTTTAGAAAGAAATTGACAAGTTTCAGTCTTCAGAGGATGGTAAGCATAATGGTGAGGAGTCTGGAGATCATATACAAGGACTGGTTGAAGGAACTGAGAATGTTAAGCATGTGGAAGAGAAGGCTTAGGGGAGACATGCCATCTGCCTTCAAATATCTCATGGATAGCCTATGTAGGAGGGATTTGACTCCACAAGACAGAATTAGAAACCATGGGTGGAAATTTCAGAGAGGCAAATTTAGGTTCAATGTAAGGAAAAACTTCCTAACAATTAGATCTTCTTCTTTTTCTTTTTTTAATTTTTTTTTAGAAGTTAAGACAATACTGTTTATTGAAAGTTTACAAAGACAGGCTCAAGGACATTGGAACCTGTTATTTAAACACACACACACACACCCAAGAAAATGAGGCAAAACACCTCCCCACCCTGACCCTGGGAAAAATAAACAAAAAAAAAAAGCCCAAACATTGAAAACCAGACCAGATAAAATCCCACATAAAACTGGCTTCTAACAAGACACAACATTCTGAAATGCAAAAGCAAAAACCAGTCTACAGGCCAAAGGGAAAGTGGTTGCTCCTGGGTCAAACAGGGACGCTGGCAGGGGGCCCAGGAGCTGGGTTCGGCAGGTCATTTCTCAGGGCTGGAAGTTTAGTCTCTTCAGGGGGTTCTTGGTAGGAGATGGGAGAGTGCTACATCTGTGGGTGGCCACTGAGACCCCCTTAAAAGTTCAGGTTCCTCAGGCCAGAGGTGCTTTGGGTCAGTGTGGGGCTCTTCGCTGTCTTTTCCAGTGAAGGGGAACCTGACCCACAGTGACCTGAGAAGGCCCATTGAGTGAATTTTCGCGGACTGGAAGCAGTCTGTAGGCTCAGTAGGGGAGGCCCCCCAGGTCACCCCAAAGTGTCTTTTCTATTTCATTCACATGGCATAGAACCCCACAGTGACAGTAGCTATGACGGAGGCGGTAAGGATCCAACGGAGGAGGGGTGAGTGGGACAGGAGACTTTGCTGGGGTTTTGGGGCACTGGTCTCTGTGGAAGTCAGGCCTTGTTCTTTGTTGCTGTTTTTCGAAGCTCCTGCTTCCCAGAAATGTTTCTGTTCTCCTGGTTCTTGGACAACAACTCCTGCAGTTCCTTAAAAATCTGAATGTTCAGGAGGAAAGATGTCTGTGCCTCCTCTACCACCTTCTTCTTGGTAGCTGGGCTCATCTCAGTGGTGTTCATTTGGGAGTGGTAAAGCTGCTTGAATTTGGTGGCATTGGTGATGGCCAGGAAATCGAAGAAGGCCACCCCTTCCCCTGTGCTAGAGAGCCTCAGGGACTTCTGGGCAATCTTCTTAAGGATCTGACCCCCAGAGAGGTCCCCCAGGTAATGTGTGTAGGCATGGGCCACCAGCAGCTCAGGTTCATTGTGGCCCAGGTCATGAAACCGATTCACATACTTCTGTGTGGCTGCCGTGTATGGGATGTTCTTCCTCCACTGGGGGCCATACCAGAACTCTATGTCCTTCTCCAGGGCAGGTGTGCAGTTCAAATCCTCAGGGAAGTAGATGGGGGTGATGGCAGGGTGGGTCTTGTTGCACTCCAGCTTCTCTTCCAAGGCCAAATAGATGTGATACAGAGAAGACATCATCATCTTGAAGCCTTCCTGGGGCACTTGCCCCTTCTGGAAACTCTTCAGGATTTCCACATTCTCAGCCTGGGTGTGAACCTCCTTTGTGGCTTCTTTCAGAGCCTCTGACAAAACTTGAGACATGCTGTCGGGCTGTTCTGCCTTGACCACTTCAATCGCAATCTCCTCTTTCTTCGCTCGCCTGTCCCGGCACCTGTCTGCACTTCTCTTGGTCCGGCCCCGAGTGCCCAAAGCCACTTGCGCCGCTCTTTCCAAAGTCCTGGGAATGCAGTGGACTGAGTTCATCTTTAATATTTTTTATTATTTAATATTTTTTAGTTTTCAACATTGATTTCCACAAGATTTTGGGTTACAAATTTTCTCCCCATTTCTACCCTCCCCCCACTCCAATATGGCATATATTCTGATTGCCCCATTCCCCAGTCAGCCCTCCCTTCTATCACCCCACTCTCCCCACCCCCATGCCCTTTCTCCTTACTTTCTTGTAGGGCAAGATAGATTTCTATATCCCATTTCCTGTATATCTTATTTCCCAGTTGCATGGAAAACCAACTTTTTTTGAGAATCTACTTTTAGAACTTTGTGTTCCAAATTCTCTCCCCTCTTCCCTCCCCACCCACCCTCCCTAAGAAGGCAAGCAATTCAACATAGGCCACATGCGTATCATTATGTAAAACCTTTCCACAATATTCATGTTGTGAAAGACTAAGTATATTTTGCTCCTTCTTATCCTATCCCCCTTTATTCAATTTTCTCCCTTGACTCTGTCCCTTTTCAAGTATTTGCTTTTGATTACCTCCTCCCTCTATCTGCCCTCCCTTCTATCATCCCTCTTTTCTTATCCCCTTCCCCCTACTTTCCTGTGGGGTAAGATACCCAATTGAGTGTGTGTGTGTGTGTGTGTGTGTGTTATTCCCTCCTCAAGTCAAATCTGAAGAGAGCAAGATTCACTCATTCCCTTTCACCTACCCCCTCTTCCAACAGAACTGCTTTTTCTTGGCACTTTTATGTGAGATAATTTACCCCATTCTATCTCTCCCTTTCGCACTCTTTCAATATATTCCTCTCCCACCCCTTAATTTTATTTTATTTTTTAGATATCATCCCTTCATATGGAACTCACCCTGTGCCCTCTGTCTATATATATATGCATATTCCCTTCAGCTACTCTAATACTGAGGTCATGAATCATACACATCATCTTTCCATGTAGGAATGTAAACAGTTCAACTTTAGTAAGTCCCATGCAATTTCTTTTTCTTGTTCTTTCTCGTGATTACCTTTTCATGCTTCTCTTGATTCTTGTGTTTGAAAGTCAAATTTTCTATTCAGCTCTGGTCTTTTCACTGAGAAAGCTTGAAACTCCTCTATTTTATTGAAAATCCATATTTTGCCTTGGAGCATGATACTCAGTTTTGCTGGGTAGGTGATTCTTGGTTTTAATCCTAGCTCCATTGACCTCCAGAACATCATATTCCAAGCCCTTCTATCCCTTAAAGTGGAAGCTGCTAGATCCTGTGTTATCCTGATTGTTTTTCCATAATACTTAAATTGTTTCTTTCTGGCTGCTTGCAATA
>CM053624.1:230799423-230819487 GCA_028646595.1 Phalanger gymnotis | reverse complement strand
TTTGGGGTCTCTTTTAGCAAGTCATTGACTTGTTTTTCATGGTTTTCTCTCCTCCTTCTCATTTGTCTTCCCAATTTTTCCTCTACTTCTCTAACTTGCTTTTCCAAATGCTTTTTGAGCTCTTCCTGAGTTCATGTTTTTCTTGGAGGCTTTTCATGTAGGCTCTTTGACTTTGTTGATTTCTTCTGGCTGTATGTTTTGGTCTTCTTTGTCACCAAAGAAAGATTCCAGAGTCTGAGACTGAATCTGAGTGCGTTTTCGCTGCCTGGCCATGTTCCCAGCCAACTAACTTAACCCTTGAGTTTTTCAGCGGGGTATGACTGCTTGTAGAGTACAGAGTTCTATGTTCCAAGCTTGGTGGGATGCGCCAGCTCTGCCACACCAGCACTCACCCTTCCCCAAGAACCCCTAACCTGGACAGGACTTAGATCTTCAGCAGGCTCTGCACTCCTGCTCTGATCCACCACTTAATTCCTCCCACCAGGTGGGCCTGGGGCCAGAAGCAACTGCAGCTGTAGTTCTGTAGCTGCCCCACCTCCACTGCCCTAGGGGCGGTGGCTGAACTGCAGCTTTTCCCACTAACCTTCTCTGTTGTCTTCAGTGTTTGTGAGTTGAGAAGTCTGATAACTGCCATAGCTCACTGATTCAGGGTGCTAGGGCATGCTCCTCCTGACCCCTGGTCTGGTTGGTCCGCACCACCCATGGTGGGCTCTGCTCTGCTCTGTTCTGCTCCCAGCTCCATGCAGGATAGACCTTACCCAGAGACCATCCAGGCTGTCCTGGGCTAGAGCCCTTCTTCCCTCTGCTATTTTGTGGGTTCTGCAGTTCTAGAATTGGTTCAGAGCCATTTTTTATAGGTTTTTGGAGGGACTTGGCAGGGAGCTCACGCTAGTCCCTGCTTTCCAGCTGCCATCTTGGCCCCGCCCAGGCCTCAATTTTCTTGATACTGTGCAGTTTAATGTTAGGTCCTCAGTGGAGAGGAAGAATTCTGGAGAGACACAAGTCATTTTCAGTATTTCCATTAATGGACCTTTGGACATTAATCTCACATTTAGAATATTAAATGGCTAAACTGAAGTTTATAAACAGTATAAGAACTTAGTTTTTAGCACCCTCTACCTTTTTTTCTAATACTCCGACACTTATCACTACAGAAGCAGAGAAGGTCAAACAAAACAAGAGCCACTTAGTATGTTTTTGTCACGGTCAAAGAATTCATCACCAAGGGACCAGGCTACTAGCGATGAGCCTCTCCTACTGTTATTTTCCTTTCCATCCACCTTTTTATGTGTAACAAAACCATTTAGCACTAGAGTCATAAAGCCCAATGGATTCTACACATGAGACAAAATTCTATTAGTAATATATTTTTTCTTAGTATCAGTTGGATTTCTAAAATCAGATTTTGCCCTTAAATTTTGGGGATTCCTTTAATGCGAGTTATTTCATATTCTCAAACTACTACAAAAATATTTTTTTCTTTTTTAATTTAAACATTTATTTAAATTTTGAATTCTAAATTTTCTAGTCTCTCCAGCCCCTCCCCTACCCTAAGGCAGGTAATGTGATACCCATTATACATGTGAAGTCATGCAAAACATATTTCCATATTAGCTATGGGGGGGGGCGGGGAGCAAAAAAAAGTGAAAAAGGGGGTAGAGCCAAGATGGCAGAGTACAGGCAACAACCCAACCAAACTCTCCAAAGAGCTTTAAAATAATGCCTGAAATCAAATTCTGGAGTTGCAGAGCCAAAAAAGGTTTGGACTGAGATATTTTTCCAGTCCAAGATAACTTAGGTCTACAAGGAAGGTCTGTGATACTGGGGTGCAGGCTGGTCTAGAGCACACATAGCATGGCAATATCAGCAGCAGGCCTTGGAGGTGGCTACAATAGCAGCAACAGTAGCTTTAAGAGTTGTTAGCCCAGAGTTGATAAGGAAGTAAGACAACTGGCTAGGAAGAGATTACAGGGGATCATTTGCTAGTACCTGGTACAAAACTGGGTGCTGTTTGCCCATAAGTAATTCTGAAACATAGCCTTGGGCCACTTGGAATGCTAATTAGCGTGCTTCCTGGGTAAAAAACTAGAGCACAGACTAGGAAATCAATGATTACATCTCTCCTCAAATTGTACCACCTTGGAAGCACCTGATAACTTGTAGACTACTAGATGCAGTTCTGAAAGCAGCAGCCCACAAAAGCCTGAAGCTTGGGACAGTAACTCCCCACTCCAAGGGGAGCAGGATCCAACTTTAACATAAAGTTCAAAGTCAAGAAGTAGGACAGGAAAATGAGTAAACATCAAAAAAAAAAAAAAACACCTGGCCATAGAAAGCTCCTGTGGTAGAAAGGAAGACCAAACATGAACTCAGAAGAAGATAGCAATGTGACAACAGCTACAAGCAAAGGCTCAAAGAAAAATGCCAAGAAAAATTCCTAGAAGATTTAAAGATATGAGCAATAGAGAAAAATGGGAAAAGAAATAAGAATGATGCAAGAAAATTATGAAAAGAGAATTAACAGCTTGGTAAAAGAGGCACAAAAAAAAATTCCTAAGTAAATAACATTTTAAAAAACAGAATTAGCCAAATAGTAAGAGGCACAAAAAATCCACTAAAGAAAAGTACTCCTTAAAAAGCAAAATTGGCCAAATGGAAAAAAGAGGTACAAAAGCTCAACGAAGAAAGTAGTTCCTTAAAAATTAAAATTGGGAAACTGAAAGCTAATGACTGCTTGAGACATTAAGAAATAATCAAATAAAGTCAAAAGAATGAAAAAATAAAAGAAAATGTGAAATATCTTATTGGAAAACAACTGACCTGGAAATAGATCAAGGAGAGATAGAATTAGAAAGGCTGAAAGCCATGATCCAGAAAAGAGCCTAGAAATCATATTTCAAGAAATCATCAAGGAAAACTTCCCTGATATTCAAATCTAGAAGGTAAAATAGAAATGGAAAGAACTCACCAAACATCTCCTGAAAGAAGTCCTAAAGTGAAAATTCCCAGGAATACAATAGCCAAATTCCAGAGCTCTAAGGTCAAATAACCAGAAAGAAAAAATTCAAATACTGTGAAGCCACAGTCAAGATCACACAAGATTTAGCAGCTTCCCCATTAAAGGAGCAGAGGGCTTGGAATATGATATCCTGGAAGGCAAAGGAGCAAGGAATACAACCAAAAAACAACTTACCCATTAAAATCTAGTATAATCCTTTGGCAAAGAAATGGTTAGCGAAATTGAGGAGTTTCAAGTGTTCCTGATGACAAGACAAGAGTTAAATAGAGAATCTGACATTCAAACACAAGACTCAAGAGATGCATAAAAAAGTGAACATGAAAAAGAAATCATAAGTGACTCAATAAGGTTAAACTGTTTATATTCTTATAAGGAAGAATGATACATGTAACTCCTAAAAACTTCATTATTAGAGCATTTAGAAGGAGTCCATATGGACAGAGGGCCTGAGTATGAGTCAGTTATGTTGGGACAATCTCAAAAAAAAAAATGAAGTATGAAAAAGAGATGCATTGAAAGAAGGGGGAAGAGGGAAGAAGAAGGGTGAAAATTGTCTCACATAAAAGAGATGTGCAAAAAAGAGCTTTTACAGTGGAAAGGAAAAGGTGGAAAGGTGGTGAGTAGTAATTGAACCTCACTCTCATTGGAACTGGTTCAAAGAAAGAAGAATATATATACACACTCAGATGGATATAGACAACCAAAGAAACTACATTTTGCTAAAAGGTATCACAGACAATGAAGTAATGTCAACAATTTTTACCACTAGTTTCTCTATAAAGGCCTCATTGCTCAAACATAAAGGGAACTAAATCAAGTTTATTATTATTTTTTAAAAGAGCCATTCTACAATTGATAAATGGTTAGAGGATATGAACAGGAAGTTTTCAAAAGAAGAAATCAAAGCTATCTATAGTCACATGAAAACTAAATCACTACTGATTAGAGAAATACAAATTAAAATAACCATGAGGTACCATCTCACCTATAAGACTGGCTAACATGACAGGAAAGGAAAATGATAAATGTTGGAAGGGATTTGGAAGAATAGGTACACTAATGCATTCTTGATGGAGTTGCGAACTGGTGCAATCCTTCTGGAGAAAAATTTGGAGCTATTCTCAAAGCTATGCTGTAGAACTGTACATACCCTTTGACCCAGCAATACTACCACTAGGACTATATCCCAAAGAGATCAAAGAAAAAACAAAAGGACTTATATGTAAAAAAAAATATATTTATAGCTGCACTTTTTGTGGTGACAAAGAATTGGAAGTTGAAGGGATGCCCATAAATTGGGGAATGGCTGAACAATTTGTGCTATATGATTGTGATGGAATACTATTGTGCCATAAGAAATGAGGAGGGGAATGGTTTCAAGAAGCCTTGGTAAGATCTATAGGAACTGATCTAAAGTGAAGTGAGCAGAACCAGAAGATCATTGTACACAGTAACAGCAATATTGTAATGATAATCACCTGTGAAAGACTCAGCTATTTTGATCAATACAATAATCCAAGGCAATTCTAGGACCCATGATGAAAAATGCTGTCCATCTCCAGAGAAAGAACTAATCAACTCTGAGTGCAAATTGAAGTATAATTTTCTGTTTATTTTCTTTGTGACACAGCTAATATGGAAATGTTTTATATGATTTCACACATATAACTGATATCATATTGCTTGCTTTCTTTGTGGGTGGGAGAGATGACAGAAGGAGGGAGAGAATTTGGAACTCAATTATTTTTAAAAGAATATTAAAAATATATAATTTTTTGAATGGGAGAAGGCAGGGCAATTGGGGTTAAGTGACTTGCCCAATGTCACACAGTTAGAAAGCCTGTCAAATGTCTGAGGTCAGATTTGAACTCAGGTCCTCCTGACACCAGGGCTAGTGCTCTACTCACCATGTCACCTAGCTGCCCCCTATATAATGTTTTTTGAAGAATAAAGCGGAAAAAATATTTCAGCCTACACTCAGAATTCTTCAGTTTTCTCTCTGGAGATGGACAGCATTTTTCATCAGAAGGCTTTTGTAATTGTCATGGATCATTGTATTTATCAGAGTATCAAAGTCCTTTTACATTTAATTCTTGTTACAATATTGCTGTTACTATGAACAAAATTCTGTTTCTGCTCACTCCACTTTGCCTCAGTTCACATAAGTCTTTCCAGGTGAAAAAATTACTTTTTCTATAATTTCTTTCTTTCTAAGTCTAGAAATAAAGACAAAACTGCTGGGCTTGAAAAGATGAAAGAAACAACAGAGGATCTGTTTCTACACTCTATCTACTGATTAATTATTTGATTTAATTTTCTGAATCAGATTATTGTTTTGACATTGAGTCTTCAGATTTGGCAGCAGGGAGGGGGAGAAAGAGAGAGAGAGATTGAGAGAGAGATTGAGAGAGAGAGGGAGAGAGAGAGAGACTTCTGAATTGGCATTCTCAAATAAGTACCATAATCCCTTAAAAGAGATGGGCCTAGCCAACCACATATAAGAGTAGATAAAGAGCATATATTGCCAAGATTATGACATGCAGTTGGATGAACTATAATAAATGCAATCTATTAGTATATCTACATTTATATATTTATCTTTCTAGAGAGAGATTAATACATATATATCTTGTACCATATCTTATACAGATGGTCAATGAGTTTAACACAGAATTGAATAGAAAGGATAATCTGGGCTGGATTGCATTTGGGAAATTGTTCTGTGCTTTTAATAATCTCAAATTTCTGGGGAAAAATTCTATCTTTATAGTACAAATATCCTCCCAGTGATGCTATGACTGCATCATGGAACAGCATGATCGTAGAAAAGTTAGATTACAGGTGACAAAAAAGGAAAAGCAAGTGGTATTCAGAAAGCTAGACTTGGATTCAGGAAAATTCAAGCTGTGTCTCACCTCAGATATTTACTGGCTGTATGACAATAGTTAAGTCATTTATCTTCTCTCATTATGGAAACTGGGAATCATGTCCAAAACTCTTACCTCACAGGGAACTTACAAATAGGCAAATTTAGATGATGTCAGCTTGGTGATACAGTGGCTAGAATGCTGGATCCAAATCTGGCCTCAGACATGGCCTAGATTTGTGATCCTAGGCAGGTCACTTAACTTCTGTCTGCCTCAGTTTCCTTATCTCTAAAACAGGGATAATAATAGCACCTACTGCACAGGGTTGTAGTAAAGATAAAACTAGATATTATTGGTGAGGCATTTTGTAAGCCTTGAAGTGCTATATAAATGCTAGTTGTTGTTATTATTCATCATCCCCATCCTCATCCTCATGATCATCCAGAAGTAGAATGGGCTATCACCAGAGGTGCTAGGCTTCCTCTCATCACGAATCTTCAAACAGAATTTGGATGACAAATTGTGGTATTTGTTATAGTAGGGATTACTTTTCACATATGTACTGGACTAGACAACTTCTGAGGTCTCTTCCAAGTCTAAAATTCTTTGATTCTATGTATGAATAGATAGGAAACAGCCTAGTCAGTAATGAGAAATAACAGCCCAAGTGTTGAACTTATATTCATGAAATGTGGAGAACACCAAAAGGCCTCCAGTGTATCCTAAATAGGGGAATTGGGTGAATTCTATGCATAAGATATGCCCAGAGATAGAAAAGAATCACACAGGATGAGAGGTTGTAGAAGGATCCCAACCTACAACGTTGGTAGTAATCATAGATCCTTTGAGTTATTACAGTTTAATATTTGCAAGGAAACACTGGTCCTTAGCCCTGGGTACACCAAATAGAAAAAAAAATCATACACATGCAATATACATACATACATATGTGAATGCATTGTATATATATGCTTTTATATATATATGGATATAGATATATATGTTCACTGCTCCCAAGAAAGGCATAACCTAATTGATGCAGTAGTAGAGTATTGGACCTAGAAAGACCTGAGTTAAAATCTGGACTAGACACTTACTAGATATATGACTCTTGGCATGTCACTGCCTCAGTATCTTCATTTGTATAATGAGGACAATATTTAGCATCTACTTCCTGGGGTTGTTATATGAGGATGAAATGAGATAATATTTGTAAAATATTTAAAAACTTTGAAGTATACACACAAACATAAAAACAAAGATCAGGAGTAGAATTTTTCAGGGAAGGCATATATCTATATATGTACATATGCATTGGTGTTCCTAAAATCTGGACACATAGGCAAAATGCATATTTTCAAGAAATGAAATGAATGAAAATTTCAAAAATATTTATTTAATTGAATATTAACAAGTAACTTCTTCAATACGATTTCCATTATTTGTGATGCAAAGGTTCATGCGCTTTGCAAGATTCACATGAACTCAATGCAATAACTCCACATCACCATCAATTTTGGCACATTCCCTCTTTATGCATCCAATCAAGTGTGTTGCATCCGTGATTTTCATTGAGCACACCTTCTTTAGCACATCCCAGAAAAAGAAGTCACCGAACAACACAGAGTCTTCAGTGAAATGGTTAATGAGATATTAATGACATTTCCTATGCATCCAGACCTTAGGGACACTCTGTGTGTGTGTGTGTGTGTGTGTGTGTGTGTATAGAGGTATATGTGTATGTATACATCTATATCTTTATATAAATATATCTGCACTTAATTGTAGCCTTCGGGGTGGGGGGTGGGGAGGAAGGAGGGAAAAGAACAAAATAAAAAGTGCACAGCAGAGAATAAAAGAAAACTTACAAGGAAGCAAAGAAAAGATGGACAGTTCTCAATATAATGTACGGTATTTATCATACAGGCTTTCTTGAAATTAATGCTACATATTTTGAATACACTCTTATGTTCTGCTGTGCACATAACATGCTTTTTTTCTTTTCTTACTTTGGATTTAAGTTTCAGTATTTGAGTTTATGATATATGTTTCTTTTTCTTTTCTCTATTCTGTGTTTGAGTTCTGGTGTTTGAGTAAAATAGATTAAAAAAAGAAAACTTTAAAGTGATATATGAATACTAGGTAGGAGGAGGAGGAGAAGAAGGAGAAGAAGAAGTAAGTCATACGAGAGATAGGAGATGTACAAAAATTACTATAATGCAAATTAGAATATAAGTGAATTAGGAAGACTCAAAATCCTAATAGAGATTCCAGAAGGGAGAAATAATGTGTAGTTTGGTGGGAAGCAAGAAGAGAAGGAAATAAGGAAGGCTTCATAAAGACAGTCAAAGGTTTTTGAAAAAAAAAAAAAGGAATTAAACCTGGGATTGAGGATGGGGAAGGGTTAGCCATTACAGGCATGTGAAACAAAGCTAGTTTAGGACAAAAATCATGCCAACAGAGAAACTAATCAAAATGAGATACTGAATTATGGAGTTTATCAATATGTTCCTTAGTTAGTAGTAGACAGATTTAGGAAATTGATACTGTAGCATCAACAATCTTTAGAGCAAGGTTCTGCATCTCATTGTTCCTCATTTTAAATTCTTTATTTCCTTTGGAGGCAACACTATTTTACCAATCACCCTTGCTGGAAATTTTGGGATCTTCTTTTACCATACCCTCATAGTTGACAAATTCTGTCTACTCCACTTCTGTAATATCTCATACAACTTTTCCTTTTTTAATGAATTTTTTCAGTTAATAAACAACTTTGAAAGTCCAAGGAATGCTGATCAACACAATGACCAGTCATGATCCCAGAGGACTAATGATAAAGAATTCTGTTCGTCTTCTGACAAAGAAGTGATAGACTAAATATTCAGAGTGAGACACAAGTTTTGACATGACCAACATGTGAATTTGTGTTGCTTGTCTGTGAATGTATAATCTGGGACTGGAGTGTGTGCAGAGTGCCACTGATGAAAGTTCCCAAATAGATGAGGCTAGAGAACTTGCTTCCAAGAGAGTTGGGGTTGGAGATAATTTGGAGTATTAATAGACATTCTGTAACTGGTACAAGTTTGTTAACCATGTTGTTGACTGCAGCCTCTTTGACTAGAGTTATAGAACCGGAACTGGGAGTGCTTTGAAAAGCCTTTAGTTACCCTCAGTCTCTTCCTCTCTCTTGGTTGGACTTTGTTCATTCTTTGTTTGACTCCTTAACTGATAGCATCTAATGAAAGCTAATGCTGTAAGAGGAGAAGGTATCTTCTATAAGAAGAAAAAAATGAGGGGAACAGTTTACCAAAATTAGTACATTAAAATTATGATATAAATGCTAATTAAACATTGATAGTCTCCTGGGGGGAGGTGCATTCTCATATCTCTTCCTTGGGGCAAAGCTTAATCTTTATAATTTTATAACATTCACTTTTTTTGTTTTTATTGTTCTTTTAATGTATGTTATTTTAGTCATGATGTATATTGCTTTCTGGTTTGGCTTAGTTTGCTTTTTTCATCAGCTCTTATAAGTCTTCCCACACTTCATTGTATTCAACATAAGCATTGTTTCTTTGAGCATTATTATTCCAGTTTTATTCCATTACATGAATCACTTGTTTAACCAATCAGTAAGCTGCTTTATTTCCAATTCTTTGCTACTAGAAAAAGTATTTCTAGAAATAATTTAGTGTACATGAGTCCTTTTCTTTCATTGCTCTCCCTGGGCTTATGTGACTAGCAGAAGATTCTCTGGATTCTGTTAATGTCCTTACCTCCAGCCTAATCTCCAGCCATCTTTGGGAAGTGAAGTAGCACCCTCCTCTTAATGGTGAACATTCTCACATCTACTCACACTCTTCACATTCCAGGTATTCTGTAGTCCTGTAGGTCATCATCCAAACCCCAGTCCCCACTCCACCTCCCAATTCCTTATTCCCATCCTCTTCAACCCTCCCATACCCAAGTTTTAACCAAACATCACCCTGCCCTTCCAATGTGTCATATGGAATGCCTGTTCTATAGGCAACAAACTTCCCTTCATCCTAAATCTTTTCTTCTCCTACTCCTTCCTTCTACTGGTTGGTTGGTTGTTATCCTTCATTCTCAAAGAGGACCAAAATGACATCACTATGCTAGAGTCAAGTTTCAGGGTGTCTGACTGTGGCTGATCAGACCAATATGAGTTCAAAATGCTCTACCACAGGTTGGGCACGAATAGTCCGTGTGAACGTTTGGGGTGGATACTCTAAATTTGCATGTCCTGTGTTTCCTCTGACCTGTTTCAATTCTGATTTGCTCATAGAGCACAGCACCTTCTCTGATATGGGAACCCCATGCTGAGTGATCTTGTGCCAGTGTCTCCCATGTTACACAATCAATTCCCAAATCCTTAAGAGAGATCTTGAGAGTGTCCTTGTATTGCTTCTTCTGATCACCATGTGAACACTTGCCATATGTGAGTTTTCCATCAAACAGTCTCTTTGGCAAGTGTTCTTTTTGCATTTGAACAACGTGGCCAGTCCATTGGAGTTGCGCTCTCTGAAGCAGAGTTTAAATGCTTGGCAGTTTCAAGTAAGTTCGAGTAAGGACCTCAGTGTCTGGTAACTTATCCGTCCAGAAGATCTTCAGAATCTTCCTAAGGCAATTCAAATAGAAGTGATTCAGTTTCCTGGCATGGTAGTGGTAGACGGTCCAAGTTTCACAGGCATAAAACAATGAAGTCAGCATTGTGGCTCTGTAAACCTTCAGTTTGCTAGGCAGTCTATTACCTCTTCTCTCCCATACTTTCCTTTGGAGCCTCCAAACATTGAGCTAGCTCTGGCAGTGCGTGTGTCAACCTCATTATCAATGTGTACATCCTTGGGAAGTACACTACCAAGGTAAGTGAACTTATCCACAGCTTTCAAAACTGCTCCATTTGCTATAACTGATGGTTCCACAAATGGATGGTATGGTGGTGGCTGATGGAGCACCTGTGTTTCCTTGGTGTTAATTTTTAAGCCAAAATTAGCACAAGCAGAAGAAAATTGATCCATACTTTGTTTCATCTCAGCTTCAGAGGCTGCACTGAGTGCACAATCATCCACAAACAGAAAATCATGCACCAACACTCCTTCCACTTTGGTCTTGGCTTGTAGCCTTTTCAAGTTGAAGAATTTACTATCAATACAGTAGCTGACCTTGATGCCGTGTTCATACTCATTGAAAGCATTTGAGAGCATGGCTGAAAACATCATGCTAAAAAGCATGGGAGCAAGCACACAGCCTTGTTTCACTCCATTGGTGACTAGGAAGGCACAAGACCGTTGTCCATTATCTAGAACCCAGGAAAGCTTGGTGTCATGAAAGTGACATACAATGCTGATGAATTTCTCTGGACAACCAAATTTTGAATAATTTTCCATAAGCCTTCATGACTAACAGTATCAGAGGCCTTGGTTAGATGTATGAACGTTGTGTACAGACCTCTGTTTTGCTCCTGGCATTTCTCCTGAGGTTGTCAGGCAGCAAATACCATATCTACTGTTCCTCAGCTTCTGTTTAACTAAACACAATAAAACTTTATGGATGCACCTTCCAGCAAACATTGGCATTTCATAGACTATGTGACTGTAAGGATAAGAGACAGACAGGATGTGAGAGTGACAAAGGCAATGTGTGGTGCAGAGTGCTGGACTGATCATAGACATCCTTTCCAAGCTAAATATTCACATTCAAAAAAAGTGGCATCCCCAAGGCAAAAATCACAACCAGGAGAATTAATGTCACCTAGCCATACCAGATCTTAAACTATATTATAAAACAGCAGTCATTAAAACTACTTGGTACTGGCTAAGAAATAGAGTGGCAGATCAATGGAATAGGTTAGGTTCACAAAACACAGTAGTCAATGACTATAGTAATCTAATCTTTGATAAACCTAAAGACTCCAGCTTCTGGGATAAAAACTCACTATTTGACAAAAACTGCTGAGAAAACTGGAAATAGTATGTCAGAAACTGGGCATGGATCAATATCTCACACCATATACAAAAATGAAGTCAAAATGTGTTCACAATTTAGATGTAAAGGCTGATATTATAAGCAATCTGGGAGAGAAGGGAATAGTTTACCTGTCAGATTTTTGGAGAACAGAAGAATCCATGACCAAACAAGAGATAGAGAGCATTACAAAGTACAAAATGGATAATTTTGATTACATTAAATTGAAAAGTTTTATACAAACAAAACCAATCCAACCAAGATTAGGAGGGAAGCAAAAAACTGGGAAAGAATTTTTTACAATCAGTGTCTCCAATAAATGCCTCATTTCTAAAATATACAGAGAACTGAGTCAAATTTATAAAAATACAAGTCATTCCTCAATTGAGAAATGGTCAAAGGATATGAACAGGCAGTTTTCGGGGGAAGAAATTAAAGATATCTATAGTCATATGAAAAGATGCTCTAAATCACTATTGATTAGAGAAATGCAAATCAAAATAACTCTTAGGTACCACATCTCATCTGTCAGATTGGCTAATGTGACAAAACAGAAAAACCATAAATGCTGGAGAGGATGTGGGAAAATTGGAATACTAATGCATTATTAGTGGAGTTGTGAACTGATCCAACCATTCTGGAAAGCAATTTGTAATTTTGCCCAAAGGACTATAAAAATGTACACACCCTTTGGCCCAGCCATACTACTATTAGGGCTGTATCTCAAAGAAATCATACAAATGGGAAAAGGGCCCATATGTTCAAAAATATTTATAGCAGCTCTTTTTGTGGTGGCAAAGAATTGGAAATCAAAGGGATGCCCATCAATTGGAGAATGGCTAAACACTTTGTGGTATATTAATGTAATGGAATACTATTGTGCTATAAGAAATGAGGAGCAAATGGACTTCATGATAACCTAGAAAAACTTACATGATCTGATGCTGAGTGAGGGAAGCAGAACCAAGAGAACATTATACAAGATTATAGACATATGGCATCTCTGATGACTAACTTTGATAGACTTGGCCCTTCTCAGCAATGCAAGGTTCTAAGACAACTCCAAAATACTCATGATGAGAAAAGCAATTCATATTCAGAGAAAGAATTACGAAGTCTGAGTGCATATTGAAGCAAACTATTTGCTCTCTTTTTTTGTTGTTTTGTTTTTGTTTTTGTTTCTTCTTTCTCGTGATTCATTCCATTGGTTATAGTTCTTTACAACTTGACTATTGTGAAAATATGTTTAGTGTGAAGATATATGTAGAACCTTAATTGAATTGCATGCCGTTTTGGGTGGGGAGTGGGGAAGGTGAGAGAGGGGGAGAAAATTTGAAACTCAAAAACGTGAGGAACTGAAAGTTGTAAACTAAAACTAAACTAATTAATTAGCAATAAAAGAAAAAATAATATCAACAAATTAGAGCTCTTCTCTGAGTGGGAATAGTTTGTTGCTAATTTGGAGGGAAAGTTGAGCAACACACAGTTGGCAACAGTGGAGCAGAAAAGGAGTGGGGAGCTTTCAGAGATTTTGGTATATAGCACTGCATTTGCTCATCTGGGTGAGAACACTTGCAAACACCAAGACTGGTTTGATGAAAATGATGGGGAAATTCAGAGGCTGCTAAATGAAAAACGAGAACTCCATGAGGTTTACTGGCAGGATAATTCCATCTACTAGCTGTTATTGAAACCTGGCTCTCCCGATAGCCTCCCTGGTTGCCCTTTCCAGCATTGGCCAAGACTTTCATTCATTCCCCTCAGCTTACTGGTCAAGACCAGTAAATTGGAATAATTTTTACTCCCCATTGCCATTTCCAGGTTTTCCCCCTACTTCCGTCATTAAGCAAACCCTCTTCTTTTGAGGTGTATTATATTCATACGTACCATCCAATCAAAATCCTGGTAGCTGTTGTCTATCAGATCTCCAAGTCATTAGTATTCTTTACCTGTTCAGTGCCTGACAAACAATTATTCTCTCCTCAACTTTTGCCTTCATCCTAGGGAACTTCAACATACATATTTATTCACCTTTAAACACCCTAACCATTCAGTTCCTCAGTCTTCTCACTTTCCATGAGCTACTTACTCCTCCCTCCTGCCTTAACCTCAACCACACACAAATATCATCATACCCTCTTCTTTGTTTATACCATGACCTTCAATACCTTGACCCCTCAATTTTCTTCCAGGCTATTTCCCCTTCATTGTCCATTTTCTCCTCTTTTCCTCATCTTGACCCCTTGGTGAACCAATTCTTATCTACACTCCCTTCTTCTCTTGAATCCTGAGCTCCCTTATTTTGCTGATTACACCCTGCCAAGCCTCACCCTCAGACCACTCCAACCATTTACCAAATTTGCTCCTATGTGCATGCTACTGAACAAAGTTGGAGAAAATCACAAAACCATTTTGACTGTGTCCACTACATATTTATGTTACACAACCTCAACTGGACCTTAACTGCTGACAGGTAATCCTTCTCAACGTGTATGTTCAATTCACTATTCCATTCTCTAGAGTAGCTTTCCAAATACATCCCTCCTCAAACTTCCCATGGTTGTCCCCTACCCCAACTCTCTCCACTAAGAACTTTGCCTCATATTTTACAGAGAAAAATGAGGTTATTGCAGTGAGCACAGTCTCCTCTTCTCTTTTTCATCTCGTATCACTTGTATACCTTTTGCAACTAACTCCTCTTTATCTCCTGTTTCACAAGATGAAATGGCCTTACTCCTTTACTAAAACTAATGCCTCTATCTGCACAAGTAATCCCCTTTTGTCATCCCAACTCTATTGCTTATTTTCAATCTTTCCTTCTCTCCTGGCTCATTTCCAACTTGCCCATGTCTCCCCTATCCTGAAACCCCACCCACTTGATCCATCTCTACTAACGATAGTCCTGTATCTCTTCTGCCCTTTGTAGCAAACTCCTTGAAAAGACCATCTTACAATAGGTGCCTCCACTTTCTCCTACTCTAGTAACCCATTACAATCTAGCTTCCAGTCGTATCATTCCACTGAAACTGCTCTCTCCAAAATTATTAACAATCTTCTAGTTACTGAATCCAATGGCCTTTTCTCAATCCTAATTCTTCTCAACCTCTCTGAAGCTTTTGACACTGTTGATCACCTTCTCTTCCATGATATTCCCTTCTCTAGGCTTTAGGGATAGCACTCTCTCTTGATTCTCCTACTACCTATCTGACTGCTACTTCTCAGTCTCCTTTGCTGGGAGACCACACTCTCTAACTAGAGGTGTCTCACAGAGTTCTGTCCTGGGCCCTCTTCTCTTCTCCCTCTATACTACTTCATTTGGTGATTTTATCAGCTCCCATGGATTTAATTACCACTACACTGATGCTTCTCAAATCTACCTCTCCTCCAGGCTTGCATCTCTGTCTTTCAGACATCTCCAAGTGGATGTCCAGTAGACATCTTAAACTTAAATATGTCCAAAACAGAACTTGTTATCTTTTATTCTACACATTCTACCCCTCTTACTTCCCCTATTACTGTACAGGACATCCTTATCCTCCTAGTTCCGCAAGCTTACAATCTAGGAGTCATTCTTGACTCCTCACTATCTCTTATCCTACCCCACCCCCTTATCTGGTATGTTGCAAGGTCTGTCAATTTCATCTATGCAAAACCTCTCAAATATGCCCCCTTTCTCTTCTATAACCACCACTCTTGTTGCAGGCCTTCATCATTTTATTTTTGGACAATTGTAATAGCCTCTGGTGGGTCCACCTGCTTCCAGTCTATCCTTCCTTCAGCCACTATAGTGATTTTTCTAAAGTACCAGTTCAACCATGTCACTCTCCTACTCAGTAAACTCTCATGGCTCTCTAATGCCTCCAGGATCAAACCAAGAGAGAACAGTGCCAAACTGAGAAAGGAAAGATTACATAAAAAGAGGACATGGTCATAACTGTCAAAAGCTTCTGAAAGGTCAGAAATAATAAGAATTTGGGGGAGGGGGCAGAGCCAAGATGGTGGAATAGAAGCAGGGACTTGCTTGAGCTCTCCCCCAAACCCCTCAAAATACCTGTAAAAATTACTCTAAACAAATTCTAAAGCAGCAAAAGCCACAAAATGACAGACTGAAGCAAATTTCCAGCCCAAGACAATCTGGAATGTTGACAGGAAGGGTCTATCGCACCAGGCTAGGAGCAGAGGAGAGTCCAGCATGGGCTGCTGTTGCCTTGCTGGCACAGACAGGGTTGGAGCAGGCCTTAGGAGATTGAATCCCTGGCAGCTATGGTGGTCCAGACTTCTCAACCCATAAATGCCAAAGACAGCTTTGAAGGTCAGTGGGGAAGGTCTCTCACCTGGGTGAGAGAGGAGCATGGTCCGGCCCCAGCCCTTGGGCAGTGGCAGCTACTGCCTCAGCTGCCACTGCTTCTGCAGCTCTCAGCCTACAAACAGTGGGAGAATGGAGCAGCTGATTCTGGGTAACAGTCCTGGGTGGTGGTCCTGGGGTGAGGAGAGTGCTGGTGTGGTGGAGCTTGTAGTGGCAGTGGAGAGGGAACCCTCCTCACAGTTCAAAGGCAGAAAAGAGTGCTTATGGTTGCTGACAGACCAGAGCATAGGCCAGGAGAGGAGTAAACACCACTCCTTTGACCATCCCACTTTGGAAGAACTGAAAATTTACAGGTCTCTAGAAATATCTCTCTGAAAACAGCTGCATAAAACACCTAAAGCTTGGGGCAGTACACCCTGCACTTAACAAAGAGCTCAAAAGTCAAGTAATTGGCTCGGAAAATGAGCAAGCAGGGAAAATCAGACTATAGAAGCTTACTTTCTTGGTGAAAAAGTCTTTATTTACATACTTGGTGACTAGGAAGATCAAAACATACAACCAGAAGAAGACAACAAAGTCAAAGCTCTTGTATCCAAAGCCTCCAAAAAAAATATGAATTGGCCATGGAAGAGCTCAAAAAAGATTTTAAAAAATCAAATAAGAGAAGTAGAGGAAATATTGGGAAGAGAAATGAGAGTGATGCAATAAAATCATGAAAAATGGGTCAACAGCTTGCTAAAGGAGATCCAAAAAAAATGCTGAAGAAAATAACACCTTTAAAATTAGACTAACCCAAATGGCAAAAGAAGTCCAAAAAGCCAATGAGGAGAAGAATGCCTTAAAAAGCAGAATTGGCCAAATAGAAAAGGAAGTCTGAAAGCTCATTAAAGAAAATAATTCCTCAAAAATGAGAATGGAGAAAATGGAAGCTAATGACTTTATGAGAAATCGAGAAATTATAAAACAAAACCAAAAGAATGAAAAAATAAAAGACAAAATGAAATATCTTATTGGAAAAACAACTGGCCTGGAAAATGGATCCAAGAGGGAGAATTTAGAAATTATTGGACTACCAGAAAGCCATGATAAAAAAAAAAAAGAGCCTAGACATCATCTTTTAAGAAATTATCAAGGAAAACTGTCCTGATATTCTAGAACCAGAGGGGGAAATAGAAATTGAAAGCATCTACCAATGACTTTCTGAAAGAGATCCCAAAATGAAAATTCCTAGAAATATTTTACCTAAATTCCAGAGTTCTCTGGTCAAGGAGAAAATATTGCAAGCAGTCAGAAAGAAACAATTTAAGTATTGTGGAACCACAATCAGGATTACACATGATTTAGCAGCTTCTACAGGATTGAAGGGCTTAGAATATGATATTCTGGACGTCAAAGGAGCTAAGATTAAAACCAAGAATCACCTACCCAGCAAAACTGAGTGTAATTCCCGAAGGGAAAAAATTGATCTTCAATGACATAGAGGAATTTAATGCATTCTTAAGAAAAGACCAGAGCTAAATAGAAAATTTGACTTTTAAATACAAGACTCAAGAGAAGCAAGAGAAGGTAAGCAGGAAAGAGAAATCATAAGGGACTTACTAAAGTTGAACTGTTTACATTCCTACATGGAAAGATGATATTTGTAACTCATGAGACTTTTCTCAGTATTAGAGTATTGGAGGGAATATATACATACATACATATATATATATATATAAATGATACCTAAAAATGAAATTAAGTGTTGAGAGGAATGTACTGGGAGAAGGAGAAAGGGAGAGATAGAATGTAGTAAATCAGCTCACATAAAAAAGGCAAGAAAGAGCTTTTAAAATGGAGGGGAAGGGAGGAAGGTGAGAGGGAGCCTTACTGTCATTGGATTTGACTTAAGGAGGGAATAACATGTATACTCAATTGGGTATGGAAATCTATCTTACCCTACTGGAAAGCAGGAGGGAAGGGGATAAGAGAGGGAGATGATAAAAGGGATGGCAGATTGGGGGAAGGGATAATCAGAAGCAAACATTTTTGTGGAAGGACAGGTTAAAGGAGAGAATAGAATAAATGGAGGGCAGACATAGAGGGAAATATAGTTAGCTTTCACAACATGACTGTTATAGAAGTGTTTTGCATGACTACGCATGTATAACCTCTATCAAATTTCTTGCCTTCTCAATGAGAGTGGGTGGGGATGGAGGAAGGGAGAGGATGTGGAACACAAAGCTTTAAAAATGAATGTTAAAAATTGTTTTTACATGCAACCGGAAAATAAGATATATAGGCAATGGGGTATAGAAATCTACCTGGCCCTACAGGAAAATAGAAGGGAAGGGGATAAGAGATGGGTGGGGGGAGTGATAGAAGGGAAGGCAGATTGAAGGAAGTGGTAATCAGAATGCATGCTGTGGTGGAGGGGAAGGGAGAGATGAAGAGAAAATTTGAATTTCAAAATCTTGTGGAAGTGACTGTTGAAAATGGAAAATAAATAAATTTAATAAAAATAAAAGTATTAAAATGTTATATAAATGCTAAAAAAAGAAAAATAAGAACTCATAAAAGATGATCATATTTAGCAATTAAAAAAAATCATTGGTCTTGGGAAGAATTATATGAACTGATGAAAAATGAAATGAACAGAAATAGAACAGTTTATAGACTTATCATAACAATGTAAAGGAAAACAACTTTTAAAGGCTTTAGAACACTGATAAGTCTGTGACTATTCGTGGCTTTAGATGGCTGATTGTGAAGCATACCTCCTGCCTTTTGGCAAAGATGATGGACTAGAGGTGCAGAATGAGACATATATTTTTGGTCAATGTGTTGATTTCTTTTACTTGATAAGGTATATTCTTACAACTGATGGCTTTCATTGGTGGGAGGGAGGAGTGGATAGTGATAAAAATTCAAAAAGAAAATGAAAGAAAAGAACATCAACAAAATATTTTAAAGTATGCTGAAGAAAATGAAAAGAAGTTCAGAAGGGGAAACCAAAAGGAATTTTATTACACGACCTTGGTAAATATAATGCTTTAAAAATAAAAACTGGGGAGCGCACTGAGTGCAGAAGGGAGGGAGAGGTAGAATGGGGTAAATTATTTCGTATGAAGAGTCATGAAAAACCTATTACAATGGAGGGAAAGATGGGAGGGTGGGTAATGAGCATCACTTGGACCTTACTGTCATCAGTATTGGCTCAAAGAGGGAATAATATACAGAATCAGTTGAATATAAAAATCTCTTACCCAACAGGGAAGCAGGAGGGAAGGAGATTAAGTAAATAGCGGAGTGGGGACTGATAGAAGGGAGAGCAGATGAGAGGAGGAAGAAGACTGAAGCAAAACACTGGTGAGAAGGGAAAGCTTGAACAGAGAGGAAAAATGAGGAGGAATAAGATGGAGGGAAATACACAGGTAGTAATCATAATGGTGAATGTGAATGAGATGAACTCTCCCATAAATGGAAGTGGATAGCAGAGTAGATTAAAAAAACAGAATCCTACAATATGTTGTTTGCAAGAAACACACTTGAAGCAGAGACATACACAGAGTAAAGGTAAGGGGCTGGAGCAGAATCTCTTATGCGTCAGCTGAAGCAAAAAAAGCAAGGATAGCAATCCTGATCTCAGACAAAGTAAAAGGAAAAATAGACCTCATTTTAAGAGATAAAGCAAGAAGCTACATCTTGCTAAAAGGTACCATAGACAATTAAACAATATTAATACTAAATGTACTAAATTAATATTAGATATACTAAACATGTATGTACCAAGTGGTGTGACATCCAGATTATTTTTTTTTAATTTATTTTTGACATGTTTGGTTTTCAGCATTGATTTTCACAGGCGTTTGAATTACAAATTTTCTCCCCATTTCCTCCCCCCCCCC
>CM053624.1:230752718-230798923 GCA_028646595.1 Phalanger gymnotis | reverse complement strand
GAGCCCTGTTTCCCTCTGCCACTTTGTGGGTTCTGCAGCTCTAAAATTGGTTCAGAGCCATTGTTTTATAGGTTTTTGGAGGAACTTGGTGGGGAGCTCACGCCAGTCACTGCTTCCCAGCCGCCATCTTGGCTCCACCCCCCCCCCATCCAGATTCTTAAAGGAGAAGTTATTTACGGGAAGAAAAAGACAGTGAAACTATACTAGTGGGGGGGCCTCAGAACTTGATAAATCTAAATGAAAAACAAATAAAAAAGAAACTAGGGAGGTAAATGAGATATTGGGAAAGTTAGATATGATGGACTTTCAGAGAAAACTGAATGGGAAGAGAAAGGAATATACATTTTTCATACACATAGCACCTACACAGAATTGACCATGTAATAGGTCATAAAAGCCTCAAAATAAAATGTAGAAAGTCAGAAATATTAAATATTTGGATCATAATGCAATAAAAATTACATTCGACAAAGGGCAGTAGAAAGATAGATTAAAATTTTATTGGAAACTAAATAATCTAATCATAAAGATTAAGCAGGTGAAAGAACAAATCATAGAAACAATTATTAAATTCATTAAAGAGAATGACAATGATGAGACAGCATACCAAAATTTGTGGGATACAGCCAAAGCAGTACTTAGGGGAAAACTAATTTCTCTAAATTCTTACATCAAAAAAAATGGAAAAAGAAGGTATCAGTGAATTGGGCATGCAACTAAAAATTTAGGAAAAAAAAATAAAATCCCCAATTGAGCACCAAATCAAAGGAGAGATTAGTAAGATTGAAAGTAAAAAAACAAAAAATAAAAACACAAAACAACCATTGAGCTAATAAATAAAACTAGGAGCTGGTTTTATGAAAAAAAAAAAAAACAATAGGACACGAAGTAGCTATAGACCAACATTTCACAACCCATACCAAGATAAAATCAAAATGGGTGCATGATTTAGATCTAAAGGGTAACGACATAAGTAAATTACAAGAGCAATGAAGAGTCTACTTAGATCTATGGGGAGGGGAAGTATTCATGGCCAAACAAAAGATAGATAGCATTGTGAGATGTAAAATAGGGAATTTTAATGATATCACATATATTTTGTACAAACAAAAACCAATACAACTAAGATTAGAAAGAAAGCAGAAAGCTGGGAAATAATCTTTACAGCAAGTGTCTCTAATAAAGACTTCATTTCTGAAAGAGAACTGAGTCAAATTTATAAGACTACAAGTCATTCCCCAATTGATAGAGATATGAACAGGCAGTTTTCAGAGGAAGAAATTAAAGATATCTATAGTCATATGAAAAATTGCTCTAAATCACTACTGATTATAGAAATGCAAATTAAAACAACTCTGAGGTACCACTTCACACCTATCAGATTGGCTAATATAACAAATAAGGAAAATGATAAATATTGCAGAAGGTGTGGGAAAATTGGGACACTAGTGCACCGTTGGTGGAGTTATGAACTGATTCAACCATTCTGGAGAGCAATTTGGAAGTATTCACGAAGGGCTATAAAACTGTGCATACCCTTTGATTCAGCAATACCTCTACTAGGTCTGTATCCCAAAGAGATCATAAAAAAGGGAGAAAGATCTACATGTGCAAAAATATTTATAGCAGCTCTTTTCATGTTGGGAAAATATTAGAAATTGAGGAAATGTCCATTAATTAGTGAATAGCTGAACAAAACGTTGTATATGAATGTAGTGGAATAATAACGTGCAATAAGAAATGATGAACAACCCAGATTTCAGAAAAACCTGGAAAGACTTGTATGAACTGAGTGAAATGAGCAGAACCAAGAAAACATTGTACATAGTGTCGTCAACATTGTGTGATGATCAACTGTGAATGACTCAGCTCTTCTCAGGAAGACAATGATCCAAGACAAGTGCAAAAGACTTATGAAATAAAATGTTAACCACATCTGTAATATCAATTAAATTGGGACTTTCTTGCTGTTTTAAAATGATTAATTAAGTGCCTTTGATTGTCTTACTAGGTGCTAAGCCCCAGGCCTAAACCCCTATTAGGTGCTAAACATATGTGAGTGTGAATTGGTAACTAAGGTGCAGCCCCAGGTGGGGCTAACTGAGGGAGGCCTGATTTCTTTGCTTCTAAGTTTGCCCCAAACCCCTAATTACTAGGCCCTAAGTCTATGTGGGTGCGAAGCTCCCAGGGTACTAAGGGGAGGTGCTAACTCCAGAGCCAATCAAAGGAACCTAAGTTCCAGTCTTCAGATGATGTTTGATAATGTCTGAAACTGTATAGAAAAGGGAAGATGAGCCATTTGCTGAGGGCTCTCACTCTTGGTAGCGTGCTGATGTGGAGACTCCAGCAGCTGTAGCTTTACAGCCTTCCAGCTCACAACCGGATATTGGGACTCTATTAAACTCTGATAACTATGTATTGGGATTTGAATCAGACAAGGTCTGTCTATTGATGTTTGTAATTTGTTTGTATTTGCTCTGAAGTTCAGGGTGCTGGCTTTTTCTCCTGGGCTAAGTGAATGATATTTGTATGCTGGATTAAAGTAAGATTGTTAACCCATTAATGTTGCTTTCCTTAGTAAAGCAGATCAAAAGGACCTGGGCTTGCAGCATTCTGTGAGCTGGTTGTTGTTGGTTTTACACCCCCATAGCAGCTGCTAGCGTGATTGTTGAAACAACATCCATATAAAGAACTGATGGACTCTGAATGCAGATTGAAGCATATTTTTTTTCACTCACTTTATTCTCTTTTGTGTGTTTTTTTCCTTCTGATCTATCTCTTCTTTTATAACTGTGACTAATATGGAAATATGTTTTACATGATAGCACATGTATAACCTGTATCAAATTGCCAAACTTTTTCAGAAGAGGGGAGGGGCTGGGGCAGCTAGGTGGCACAGTGAGTAGAGCACCAGTCCTGGAGTGAGGAGGACCTGAGTTCAATTCCGGCCTCAGACACTTGACACAAGTACTAGCTGTGTGACCTTGGGCAAGTCACTTAACCCCAATTGCCCTATCAAAAAACCAAAAAACAAAACGAAACAAAAAAAAAAAGAAGAAGAGGGGAGGGGAGCGTGGGGGGTGAAAAATTTGGAACTCAAAATCTTGTAAAAATGAATGCTGAAAATTGCCTTCACATGTAATTTGGAAAATACACACACACACACACACACACACACACACACCCTCTCATCCCCTCCATCTTTTCCGCCTTGAACCACTTTCTAAGAGAAGAGTAAGAGGCACCACAGGAAAGGCAACTGTTTCACATGGTGTTGGAGAGGGCAGGTGGGTAGAAGCATGTACAAGACTGGGGGAAATAGGGCTGTTTCAGTTGCAGTATCAGGGCAAGAAGTATGGATGCAGTACCATGCAAGATGAATTGTAGTCGATGGTGTTTAGAGTTCCACAATATGAAAGGGTCACCTGGGGGGTAAGAAGGAAGAGGATACAGTGACACCCAGAACTGATACTGTGTGACCAGGCTGGAGAGAAACTGAGGCCATACATACTTGTGTGCTGCTAAGATGATCCTAGTATTGTAATTGATGTTGTCATGTACTCTGATTCTTTTCAACTTTCTCATTCTCATAAAGAAGAGATAAGCCGGCTCTCCTAGTCTTTGTTCTTTAAGAATCTGTTTTGCTTTCTATTTTTGCCATCTGTTCACATGGATGTACATTGAATTGCTGATTTGTGTGAGCTCTTGTGGGTTGAATGCTGGCAGTAAAACATGCAGGAGATTGTTATACATATATTAGAGAGAGAATCAATTATCTAATCCAAGCTGAATGTTTAAGATGAACAAAATTAATTTTATTGATTCGTATTTTTATAACTTCCTCAAAACAGAAAACAAGTGAATCTAGACCAAAATTTAGATACTTATGAGCCCAGCAACTTAGCTAGAGTTGTGGGATTGACTGGGCCTCCAGACCCCAAGCTGCAGGGTTGTTGTTTGTCCTTTGTTCTGGAAGAGGACTGTGACATCATGGAGGTGATACCATGACATACAAGTGAATTGGATTTAAGTGACTGTTAAGGCAATCAGTAAAGAGAAGCTCTTTCCTGCCCATTTGAATAGGCTTAAGGTGGGGCCCCAGGTGGGGCCAGCTAAGGAAGGTCTGATTAGATCTTTGCTCCTAAGTTTGCCCCAAACCCCTAATTACTAGGTGCTACACCTGTGTGGACATGAAGCTCCCAGGGTCCTGAGGGGAGGTGCTAAGACCAGAGCCAATCATAGGAGCTTAAGTTCTGGTCGCTCAGATGACATTTGATGACATCTGAAACCATATAAAAAGAGAGAACTCAGCTTGGAGATTGAGACTTGTCGAAGGCTGGAAAAGCAGCAGTGGCAGCAACAGTGGCAGCAACAGCGGCAGCTGAAGCAGAAGCAGAAGGAGCTGAAGCAACAGGCACTACTGAAAGCAGGGCTGACCCATGTGTGGACCAGAGAGTGCTGAGCGAGGGCTTGAGGCCAGCATGGATATGATTTGGTTTAATGTCATCATGTTTTTCTGTAACCTCCTGGTTACTCACATGAGGCAGACTTATTGGGCCTGGAAGCTTTTGGTCAGGATGTTGAACTGGGGACACTAGTTCATAGGTCTGCTACTTTGGAGCTTGAATAAATGCTTTAATTCTTCTGCCTTCTACTCAGAGAATTCCTTATATCCTGTGGTTCTGAACCATTCAGGCATATATATGATTTTCTTTGAAATCATGAATTCTGCCTTCATAATATAGTGACAGAGAGCTGTGCAAAGTCACCAGTCTCACTTTCTCCTCTGGAGCTAGTGGCCAGATACACCTCACAGGGACTGGAAATGACCCCAGATGTGGTGCAAGTCCTTGGCCTTTTAAAGCTAAGGTCTTTAGCAGGCCTCAGTTTGACAGAGGCAATGTTCATTCAGTGATTAAGGCTAGGTGAAAAAAATGAGGTAAATAATGACCTCTTTAACCTAGTCCACAGTACATGAGCACAAAAATGGAACCCTTCTCCACAATACCCAACAAAACCAGTGTCAGCACCATTCAGTGGGACCAGAGACTGAACACAGGTAGCCTGCAAGCTCTATGTCTAAAAGTATTAAGAGTGGAAAACAAGAAATAAATCAGCTGCCAAGCCTCAAAAACCATCCGGAGGTAAGAAATTATAAGAGCCCTGGGAGTGGCAGCACCCTTCACTTCCCACACCAGTCATGCTTTCAGCCCTCAATGTAATCATGTGGGAAGGTTACTTCTGTGAAGCAGGCAAGTCAGCCTACCTGAAACAACAAGGCACCCTGTGGGAGAGATAGGAAGGAGTGTGAGCCAGCCAGATCAGACCACCAACTGATCACCATGACCCTGATGGAGATAACACAAGGTCCTAAACCCCACAGTCTTTGGAATAGCAGTGCTTTCAGTCTAGTGTCTATAGCCATCATCTTAGGAAGCAGCCCTGGTGGAGATGCAGCCCAGCAGCTATTCCTACAGGTGCTACAACCACATCTGTTGAGTATTCAGAAGTGAAAGTTCTTGTTACCAAAGTCCTTGGAACTGATAAATGGTTCAACATCAAAAACCGATATGATTTTATCAGTGGAAATGACATTAAAGAAAAGTCATTAGCATCTGCTTTACACTGTGCCCTAAGCTTTTCTATCTTACTTTCTGCTGAAACCTTCCATATATGTTGTCTCCTTCAATAGAATATGAATTATTTGAGAACAGTCACCATCTTGCTTTTCTATCTGTATCCCTAGCACTTAGTACTCAGCACACAGTAGGCCTTTAATACATTTGTTAATTAATTTATCCTACGGTCTATACTTCCCTTGGTTTTTTCCATTCTGTAACTCTTATTTCATTTCTTCCATGTGTGCTTATAGTTCCTAGGGTCAAGGCTTTTTTTTTTTGTCACCTCTTTTAGATTTGTTGTGGCATGGATATCAGGGCTTGTTTCAAATGAAATTTCCTCATGGTTTTTGTAGTTTTCCATGGTTTGCTTGTTTCATGGACTGTTCTTGGGTCAAGCTCAGCATCTGAATGGTGTGGGGAAGGTCTTCCTGGTCCTGAATTTAGTGGGTCAGACAAGGCCCCTCCAAGAGATTTTAGGGATGCTGATGTTGGGAAAGATTTAAGGCAAAAGAAGAAGGAGATAGCAGAGGATGAGACGGAGAGTATCTCGGAAGCAACAAACATGAGCTTGGACAGACTTTAGGAGATACTGGAGGATGGAAGGAGTTCTATGGTCCATATGGTCATAAAGAGGCAGATAAAACTGAACAACAAAAGCTGATACTGGACACCCTCCAAGATCTCTGTCTGCTGTAGGATCTGCTAGGGCCTTGTCCCCTTGTTGCTGGGCTCAGGGTCCACTTCCATGGAATCCCTCCACTGGCTTCAGGTACTGTTCAATCTGGATTTTGCTTAAGGCTTTTCTCCCAAATTTGGCTCTAGCTACTTCTTTCTCTGCTAGGCTACAGCTGGGTTTGGGTCAGGTGGCAGTGAGTCAGCCTCAGGCTCCTTTTCTGGGAGTGCTTTGCTGAACTTCCCTCCTCCCAGGGCTCAGACATCCAGCTATGGACTTTGCTTGATCTGTGCTCAATGCTATTTGGCAGAGAATAGTACCACAGCGGGCAGCTAATTGGGCGTGATCAATAGGGGACAGGCCTGGTGTCAGGAAGAGATATTCCTGAGTACAAATCTAACCTCTGACACTAGCTGTGTGGCCCTGGGCAAGTCATTAATCCTGCCTCATTTTTTTTATCTGTAAATTGAGCTAGAGAAGTCAATGGCAAACTACTCTAGTATCTCTGCCAAGAAAATCCTAAATAGCATCATGAAGAGTTGTACACAACTGAACAGTAACAACAAAAACAGTAGCATTATGGACTACCAAGAGCTCCCAAAAACCACTCTCCTTACAGCTGCAGTAGGCTGTCCTGGGCAGGGCTTGGGCTCTGAGGAGTCGAAGAGGTTTAAAGAAAAATGATGATGGTAGGGAACCATAGATTTCTAGGGGTGTTCCTGACCCAAAAATACCAACACACTGGGTCCTGCCAAAAGAATTCGACTCAAGCCTTCTCAGCCAAGAGAACAGAGAAAGTTTATTAGGGATTCACCATAATGGGTTGTCTTAAGAAATCCCACCCTTTGTGATGCCTGTTTTCACAAGTGGGCCAGACTCAATCTAAGCTGAGCTAGATTGAATCTGAGAGCCTTCATGTAGGCAAGATGGAGATTATATACACAAAGATTGTAGGAGTGATTGAGGGGTGGTCTGGGGTGACTAGAGGAGGGCTTTAGGGAGGGTTTTGAGGAGGAGTGTAAGGAGGACAAGATGAGCTGAAGGCATGGATATGATAGCATCAAGGGTGGGAAGTAGCAGGACAATAAAGAGTGAGGCTATGTAGAGATTTGGGACGAATGATAATGTAAGGCTTGTAGCCTTGGGGGAAGGCCAGATCTAGTTGGAAGATTCAAGGACAGTTCAAGGGGGCTCCCAGAGACTACATTCCAGATTCAAGGGGGTTCCCAGAGACTGTGCCCTCATCAGAGTCAGGGAGAGAATAATGAATTACCTGGAAGGCTCTAGACCCTGGGTGTTTGGCTTTGGTGCTGTGATCCCACTCTGCCATGATTTGTCTATCCCAGGATGTCAAAGAATTTCTAGGATAGGGACATCTCTGTCCCAGTCCAAAGTGTGTGTGCGTGTGTGTGTGTGTGTTGTGGGGGGAGGGAGTTCTGGAATTCTAGGCATCTTAGCATTCTGCCATCTTCCCCAGTAATAAGAATCTGATAAGAACCTAATTAGGGGTAACAGCTGTACAACCTAGTACTTCAGTGTATGTAGGAAACAAATAAACAAAAAACACCCAGACTCTAGAGGAAAGCTTCCAGCTCTTTGGGTAGCTCCCCCATGAAAAATCAGTGGGGAAATATGTAGACAAGAATCACAAACTAGATTGTAATCTGGGAACAGGTGAGATCATAATTTATTAAATTCATCAGGAAGAATCTAACAATAAGGTCACTAGAGCAGTGGTATCAAATTCAAATGGAAATGGATTCCTGCTGGCCACATTTTGACTTAGAAGAACACAAATGTTGTATTGCATTTATTTGTTTTTAAAAATATTTCCCAATTTGTAACAATAACGTGGCTTGCAGCTACTGTGGCTGTGTAAAGCCAACACAGGAAGGCTGCTAGCACAGGTTCTTTGATCTGCTTTTCTAAGGAAAGCAACTTTAAGGGGTTAACAACCTCACTTTAATTAAACATACATATATCATTCACTTAGTGCAGGGAAAAAGATCAGCCCCCTTGAAGAGGTTTGGGGTTGAGGGGTGCTCGACACCCCAGAGTACTGACATGCCAGGTCCTGCTGAAAGAATTCAACTCAAGTCAAATCTTCTCAGCCAGGGGAAAAGACAAAGTTTATTAAGGGTTTGCCATAATGGGTTGTCTTAAGAAATCCCACCCTTTGTGATGCCTATTTCCACAAGCAGGCCAGATTCAATCTACTGAGCTAGACTGAATCTGAGCACCTTCATAAAGGCAAGGTGGAGATTATATACACAAAGATTGTGGGAGGGATTGAGGGGTGGTCTGGGGTGACTAGAGGAGGGGTCTAGGGAAGGTCTTGAGGAGGAGTCTAAGGAGGAGCTTGATGGGACTGAGATGAGGTCAGACTCCAGGGTGGGAAATAACTGAAGGCTACCTGGAGATGACAGACAATAGAGGGCTAGTGTAACAGAGCTAGGGTATAGATACTTTGATCAGGATTAAGTGCAGGGGGTGGGGTGGGGGAACACAGCTGGACAATAGAGGGCTAGGCTAGGCAGAGACTTGGGCCCAAGGATAATGCAAGGCCCATGCCTTAGGGGAAGGCCAGATCCAGTTGGAAGACTCAAGGACAGTTCAAGGGGCCTCCCAGAAACTGTACTCCAGTTTCAAGGAGGTTCCCAGAGATTGTGCCCTCATCACCCTGAGCTTCAGAGCGAATACAGACAGAAATTGCAAGCATACACTATATAAACAAGCAAATAACCCAAACCAGCCTATGCATAGCAATACCTAGTTACCAGAGAAGCACTAACACTGGGGTTATGAAAGCTGGGGCTGGTGGGGCGGGGGGGGGGGCACAGAGCTGTTTCAACGGCTTGCCCAGAGTCTTGCCCCCGACACTCTTTCAATGAGTGTACCCCTGAAAGTCAAATGCTAGCCTTCCAGTACATGTTCAGGGCCCTGAGGGCTGGGGCCGATGTAGCATTTAGGGTGTGGGAAAGTTCTTCAATCACTGGTACCACATCATATACATTGTTTCAAATCAATGACTCCTGATTGCCTCAGTAAGGAGAAACACTCCAAAACAACAAAGGCCAGACTCATTAAAGGCACATGATAGCCTTAGCATCCCAAAAGAGAACAGCAAAAAATCCTCCCTTGATTACCATGACACAATTATATTTAATCTGGTTCAGACAACTCTAATCTAGAACACGGTCTCCCCATTTTGTAAAAGTAGGGAAAACCAAGGCCCAGAAAGATTAAATGATTTTCCTAAGGACACACCCCTAGTAAGTGACAAAGCTTAGATTTGAACCAAAGTCCTATAACTCCATGGTAATCACTCTACTACCAAACGACTCTTTTTCATCAGCAATGTCTGAGCAATGAGAAGCTTCTGGTAAAATAAATATATTGATTATCTAGGAATTATCGAACATATCATGCATAAGTTCTTAATCTTCAAACACACTATTATAAAATGTTTAATTTGGTCTTTCTTATAGTTTTTGTGTCCTCTGTTTCAGAAAGCATTTCAGGGTCTTGCTGTTTTTCAAAGTCTTTATTCTAAAGATCAGTCATTGTACAATATGATTAAAACATTCTGGTTACTTAAGCTTTCTAGCTTTTATTTTATAGATAGATAAGACTTTACTGTAGTTTGTAGAGAGCTACTAAAGTAGTTCTCCAGAAGAACCATTTTGGATTCCATAATTATTTCAGTTCATAAGGGAGATGTAAGGAAAAACGAAGGGAGAAGGGGGTCAGTTAAAGAATTTTTTTTCAAAAAAAATCTATTAGCAGATTATACAAGCTAAAAAATGTAAGAAAGATATGTACAGAAAATCATTAAAGTATAAAGTGGGATGTGGAATTGAATTATTCTCAAACCGAAACATTTTTTAAGAGGAAAATAACCTTTCAACATTGTGTTACTGCGTAGCTGTCTTGAGTTCGAATACTGACTTCAATCTTTAATGGCTAAGAACTTGGTAGAAATAATCAGGGCTGATGCCATCTGATGCTGAAGAAGAAATACTGCCTTGATGATTTAGAACTTAGATTTTTGTACTGATTACAGCAATGGGATGAGCCAGAGAAGGAAGTCAGAGGGCAACTATGTTAAATAGAGGAAGCCTGCGCACACGCGCACACACATACACACACACACCCTTCTGTGTGAAATCTAAAATAGAATCTCCTGCTCCTTTTGTTACTCTCAGGCTATGGAAACATTTGGTCTCAACTCTTCCAATAAAGAAAATGTAAGTTTTTATTAGTAAAATGTATTTTAGACACCTACATTTCTTTGAATGAGTTCTCCAAAAGAATGTAGCTCAAGTTCTGTGGCTCATGTTCTATAATTCAGTGAGTATCAATAAAAATATTGAAGTGTTTGTGTGTGTAATTTTTAAGGACCCTAGTGTTCAAAAAAGTAATTTGTCAGGAAGAAGTGCAGATACTTCAAAACCTCAAAAAAATTCCTAGGAATTCCTTTCATTAATGTGGAATGTAATCTTCCCAAACTTCAATAGACTGTATTGTGACAAGAAAGAAGGAAAGAAAGGGGGAGAGAGAGAGAGAGAGAGAGAGAGAGAGAGAGAGAGAGAGAGAGAGAGAGAGAGAGAGATTAAATTGGCTGGGGTAGCTAGGTGGTGCAATGGATGGAGCATCAGACCTGGAGAAATCTGGCCTCAGGCACTTACAGTTATGTGACTCTGGGCAAGGCATTTAACCTCAAAATAAACTGACTGCCTCCCCAAAACAAAATAAAACACTTTGTGGCCAAACTTTAAGAGTTTGGGCTGATTTCAGTATGATAGTACCAGATTTGGCAGTGCATTGCCAAGTCTCACTACTCATTCTTCCTAATTCCATATGACAATTCATGATTGATGCAGAAAATTCTAGAAGAGCCATGTTCCTCCAGGCTTCCCCTGTGGTTCTCATCATTTCCACTGCAACAACCAGTTATTCCCTGTTTATGAGAATGGCATTTCCCCTTGATGGTTCTTCTACCTTTTGAAAGCTAAAATTATTCTCCCCAAGAAGAGAATTTACTAACTACAGTGATATTGGCAGAGAAAGATGGCTCCAACAAACTTCTAGTAATTGAAGTCTCCCATTACTATTATGCCTCTGTGCAAGGCTTGTGATCTGCTTCCCAAACTCTTCATATATTTTTTTTTTCTTTCCAAGTGTTCTGTAGAATATTTAAACAAAAATCCCTTCTGTTTCTCCTCATATTGACCTTTACTCAAATATTCTCTGTCAGGTTTTTTCCCTTCTGATTCCTGGATGTTCTTATATGAATATACCTCCTCAATACGCAATGTTACCCTAACTCCCTTTTATCCATCCTGTTCCTTTTTTTTAGTAAGGTCTATCCACCAAAAGTCATGGTCCATCGTGAGTTTCTTATCAACATGTCTCTGTAATACTCATGCATCAAATTTGCATCCATACATTAGACCAGGCATTCTTAACCTTATTTTTATGTCATGGACCCCCTTTGGCAGTCTGATGAACCCCATGAACTTCTCAGAATAATGTTTTTACATGCACAAAATAAAATACATAAAGCTACAAAGGAAACCAACTATATTGAAATACAATTATAAAAATATTTTTAAGAGCACCTTCATAGATCCCAGATTAAGAACTCCTGATTAGAATCTCAAGTTCCTCATTTGCTACCTAAACTATGAAGATTTGTGAATAGACATTTAATACCATGAGTTTTATTACTGGGTCCTTTCTTGAATTATATCTCCTGTGAAATATAAATATCTCTGACAGTCTTCTTTCTAGCTACTTTCTTTTGGTATCTACTTTAAGGGGTGTGTGTGTGTGTGTGTGTGTGTATGCTCAATTTAAATCATGTTTTCTTTAAGAGAACTTTCCCAGTCCACCAAGCTTCTAATGTTTTCACTTCTCAAATTACCTTTCATTCACTCTGCATATATGTTCTGACTATCTGAATGGTAGATAGAGGGCAGTGACCAAAGTAAAATAATACCCTAAGCCAACTCCTTGGAAAGAGATAGGTCTGAGTCAAATTCAGCACCATTTCTTCCAGCAGAAAGAATTGAATACAAGCTACAACTCTACCTATCATAGTGAGAACAGTTATACCTTAACCTTAAGCCACTGTTTAAAACTTTTAAAGCTATTTCTCATCTCTTACTAACTTGACCACCACCATTCAACTTCCTTAACCCTAGTAACAGCTCTAGAGACCCATTTACCTCCCCTTCTACCTTCTACCTATGTCCTCTTGATTAGGGCACAGTCTCTGGGAACCCCCTTGAATCTGGAATACAGTCTCTGGGAGGCTCCTTGAATTCTCCTTGAATCTTCTAACTTCCCTGGAGACTATAGCCTCACGTTATCATCAGGCCCAAATCTCTGCCTAAACCTTGCCCTCTATTGTTACTATAGATATGCAGGCCTTCAGTTACTTCCTAACCCTGATATTATCAATATCCATGCTTTCAGCTACTTCTCACCCTTAATCCCATTCTCTTGGTTCCTGGACTCTGACCTTATCTGGTCCTCCTTAGACTCCTCCTCCGGACCCTCCCTAAAGCCTTCATTTAGTCACCCCAGACTCAATCCCTCCTACAATCTTTGTGTATATAATCTCCATCTTGCCTCCATGAAGGCAATCTAGCTCAGCTCAGATTCAGTCTAGCTCAGCTCAGATTGAATCTGGCCCGCTTGTGAAAACAGGCATCACAAAGGGTGGGATTTCTTAAGACAATCCATTATGGTGAATCCATAATAAACTTTGTCTTTTCCCTTGGCTGAGAAGGCTGGGGTCGAATTCTTTCGGCAGAACCTGGCATGTCGGTATTTTGGGGTCATGAGCACCCCTAGAAACCTATGGTTCCCTTACCATCATCATTTTTAATTTAACATCTTTAACCCTTTTGTCCTATCTACCAATCTTCTATCAATTTGTCTCCTAATTGTTCCAATTACACTTTCTTGCTTACCCTCTTCTTCCTACCCTCTTTATCTTTGTGGAGTTTATCAGTCACACCTATTATAAAAATAAGCTTTTTTTTTTTTTAAATCTAGAGGCAATATAATGGCCCTTCAGGTTCTCAGGGTCCCCTTCTTTGTTGTTTTATGACATTTATGCCAGAAGAAAAGGCATTGCTACCATCATAATAGCTCAGAGCCCCCAGTTAAGAAAACTCCTAACGTTTAGAAAGAAACTTGGCTCTCTAATTTTTTTTAATGTTTTTTTAAATGTCCAAATAACTGCTGACCTCCCTATATTGAGACAAAATCAAGAAAGGAAATATTTAGGTAAAAGAAACAAGCATGGTATATTAAAGTGTCTTTTACCCCATGGGCATGAGAAAAAGAAGTCAATCAACAAGCATTTATTGCATTGTTTTATCAACTAGCCTCTTGATTTCCTTCTTGAATTTCTACTTCCTGATTCTTCTTGATCCTCCTAAATTCTCTTTAATTAATCTTGAATTATCGCTGAGCCACCTAACTGCCCACAGTTAGCATGGTTATGTTCAAATGCAAAGAACAATGCAATAACTAAGACTATATACAAAAACTCTAAACTGCATCCAAAATCTTTTTTAATAATACATGTAATGCCAGTCAATCAATAAGTATTATTAAGCCCCTACTATGTGAGAGACATTGTGCTAAATGGTGGGGAAACAAAGAAAGAGAGTCTTTGCCCTCAAGGACCTATAATGTAATGGAGAAGATATTATAAAAGCCACTATGTACAAACAAGTTCTATACAAGGTAAATAGGAAATAATAGTGGGAAGGGACTAGTAATCAAGAGGGACTGGCACAGGCTTCCTGTAGAAGATGAGATTTTAGTTGGAATTCAAAAGAAGAAGCCAGGGAAGCCAGGAGATGGAGATGAGGAGGAAGAACATTCTGGGTATGGGGGACAGAATTTTTTAAGTTCTTCCCACCTCCCACCATGGGCAATTAGGTGGCGCAGAGTGGATAGAGAGCTGGGCCTGGATCTGGCATCAGATACTTAATAACTGTGTGACAATAGGCAAGTCACTTAATCCAGTTTGCCTCAGTTTCCTCATCTGTAAAATGAGCTGGAGAAGGAAATGGCAAACCACTCCAGTATCTTTGCCAAGAAAACCCCGAATGGAGTCACAAAGAGTCAGACATACCTGAAAAACAACAACCACCTTCCACCATCACATCTATTCCACTGCATGCCCTACTGTGTGAATGTGCATATGCACATGCACATGTGTGTACATTCAATGAGAGTGGAACAACAGATTGATCTCTGTTAGTAGCAAATAAAGCACCTGTTACTACTTTTGCAGGTATAATGCAAATGTAGAGTGGTTATTCAGCAAATGTTGTTTGTAGGAAAATATTATGTGATTCCAAGTGGGCATGGGTTGTTACTTTTATGCCAGATCCAATCCAGAATGATTCCAAGTTGGATCTTTCAGGAAATAGCACTTTCTTAACAATGTCTATAATCAGCTTGCTGTTTTAAGAGAGTGATGGTTGTGTCATCTCCCAAGCATAAAAATTGGAAAATGGCACTAGTTCTGTGGGCAGAGGACCAGGGTTCAAATCTTGCTTCTGGTGCTTATTTACTGTGTGACATTAAACAAATCATTTAACCTCCCTGAGCCTTAGTTTCCTCATTAGTAAAATAAAGGGTTTGGACTGAGGTCCTTTCCAGCACTACATCTATGAGCCAGTGATCCTTCTCCCTTTCCCTGAAAGATTTGTCATGATCTCTGATCCAGTGACTTTCAGTGCTCTGGCTATGGAATTGATTTCCTTAAAGGTTGAAGGGTGACATTCATATTATCACATCTTGGCACATTTTCTACACTTTGTAGATTTGTGAGGCAGGAAGCCAGAGGAAAGCTGACTATATTCTTCATTAATTACCTTCCCCTCCCATAAATGATTTAGCTGTCACATGGTAGAGAATGATTTCTAACGTCCAAGAAGACATCCTTAGATTCTTAAGTAAATGCTATAATATTGCTAATAACCGTCAGTAATATTCATCAAACATACAAAACCCTTTTGGAGAATTTCTGGAAGATTTCAGAAGAGGGAGCATGATAAAACGTTCAAGCTCTAAAGAACTTGACCAGTACTAGGGAGTGTTAATAAAATTTACTTCCTTGTTGGCATATGAAAAAACAAACAAAGGAAACTTGGCCTAGTGGATAGAACAGGGGCTAGGAGGCAGGAGTCCTAGGGTTTGTTTATTTCTAAGTCTTTCCACTGCCTCCCTACGTGGCTTAGAGCCAGCTCATCTCAGGACGTTTCAGTACTCTTATCCTTAAAATAGGGAGCACACTTCTGACCTCCTAACCCTTCATAAATGTTATAAAGATGCACATTGCAAACATTTGCACATTCTTTGAATTGCTCTTGGAAAGTATGGTAGAAATATTGTTAGTGTAAATTCAGGTACTTCATTTGCTCCTTAGGGTCCCAGCACCCTAAGCAAAGCCCTGGAATTTACCTCGGGCACGATTTTTACTGTGTAAACTTCCTTTACCTAACTTTCCTTAAGCTTGGTTTGGTGAGTGTGAAAAGAAGAGGCATAAAGAGCTTAATGTAGCATATGCCTTATTTATCCTACATATTTTCTCCCCCCTTAAGTTGTGGGCATCCTTATCATTCTCCAAGGTATATTATGGAAATACTATTTTATCATCAGGCTAAGATTGTCATTCCTGTTTTCACTAAGTGTTTTTATTTTAAATATCCAAATAGGCTGTCGTATTTACTTTTTGACGCTATTCCTTCTGTTCACAAATTATCGATCAAATTTTAAGCTATGTTTTGATGTTCCTATCTCTGACCAACCACCACCAAAAGCCAGCCTAGCTGAAGCAGCAAGGCGTCCTGAGGAAGAGACAGGAAACAACACATGGCAGATGAGTCAAACAACCACTACCACCTTAACCACCATTTCCCCTTGAAATGAAATAGAAACAACCCAGGACTCAGAGCTCAAAAGCCCTAGGAATTTCAGTGCCCCCCCCCAGACAACAGGTTTCTATTGCAGAGGGCACAGTTATCATTTAAGGGAATAGCCCTAGTACAGAGTAAGCCAGTCATCTCTACCACCACTAACATTGACCCAACTGATACCAATGGACAGGCAAGCCTAAGAGCCCCAGGAATAATGATATCCTCTGGACCATCAACCCTGCTACTAGCCTGGCCCTCTTGACCGTCTTTCAGGAGAAAACCTTTGTGGAGATGTGACCTCTGTAGGTGCTACATCCTCTACCTCCTCAGCAGCCACAGCTATTGAAGACTGGGAAAAGATGTTTTGGTCACCTTAGCCTTTTTAAATAATTCATCATTATAAACAGATATAGTTTGATCAATAAAAATAACACTAAAGGTACTGTGTTACCATCTGCTTTGCAATTACATCTTACAGACTATGATAGCTTTATGGTAAAATAGATAGAATTCTGGTCCTAGAAGTCAGGAGGACCTGACTTCAAATTGGGCCTCAGACACTTCCTAGCTGTGTGACCCTGGGCAACTCACTTAACCGTTTCCTGCTTCAGTTTCCTCAACTATATTCCTAGGGTTCTTGTGAAGATCAAATAAGATAATATTTGTAAAATGCTTACCACAGCGTCTGGAACATAGTAGGTACTTAGTAATATTTGATCCTTCTAACTTATAGCTGAAACCTCCCATATGTGTTGTCTCCTACGTTTGAATGTGAGATCCTTTGATAGCAGGAACTGTCTTGTTTTTCTGTGTGTATACCCAGCACTTAGAACAGTGCTTTGAAATTATAATCACTCAATTTTTATTCATTCATTCATTCAGATGGACTCTTTTTTTGTATGTTTATAACTGATTTTGGATTTCCTTAGAAAATAGTGGCTCATAACCACAAAATTCAATCACACAAATTACCTTGTTCCTGGACGTAAAGGAAATTAAGCCAGCCACAAATGAATTTTAATGAAGATTTAAAATACAGCTTACAGTACTGGTATCCTTAAGCATTTTTCCAACAGATAAAACATCTGATTAATGGGCACTGTGGCACTGTAGAAAGCAGGCAGGCTTTGGAGTTAGAGAACAGAGCTTTGAACCTAGTTCTGTTACTACATGAGTGACCTCTTGGGCATGCTGGGCATACCATAATTCTTTGGGTTATTTGGGTTGAACTAGATGGTCTCTAAAGCTCCATCCAGCTCCAAATCCTATGATTCCTATGCCATCAGCGAGTTGTAGGGAGAAATGGGAAGCTTTGTGGGTCGCATAAATTTTGGAGCTAATCTACAGGGCTACCCAGACTAACATCTCCACAAATGATAATTATATTAAATTCAGATAGGATTCCATGGTCTCATCATATAAAACTTCTTTTAAAATTTAAACTATGTGGAGTCATAAGAGAAACAAAAGCAAAACATGTTCACCACACCCAAAAAAAACCCTTTGCCAGGGAGCTAAGTGAACAGTAAGGCCCTTTGGGAACAGTGAACAATTGGGGAAGAGATGACCATCATCACATACCACACATAGGTGGAGGGTTTGTTATTTTCGGTATCCTGCCTACCAGAGGATGGTCCCATTGTTTCTGACGATGCTGACCGTGACCCATCACTGGTTCTCTAAATACAATCTTCTACCCTAGGAGTAGGAGCAGAGAAGTGGTTTGATGTATTGCGAGATGGACAGGGCTTGCAAACCCTCCCAGTCCTGCTGATACCAATTGCCTTTAAGATCCAGCCTTTCCTATCCTAATCTACAAAGGAAACAGGAAAAAGGAACTTCAACTCCCTGTGCTCAGACAGCAATGAGACTGTTACAGCATGCTCCAGTGCTTCTCTTTCTTGCCTCTAACGTGTAAACAAGACTGACTAGAATATGCCTGTGGAAAGTCACAAAGACCAGGATTGGTAAAAGGATCATTGGGAACCCATGCGTGGCTGTGGAAACTGGATGGAGAGATTTGGAAAAGCATGGACTCTTTAGCCCGATTAATTCTTTATGGTGTCAGCCTGATCATTTCAGGTAAGGTTTGTCTTTACTTAGAGAACTGCTGAATTTTCCTGGAACACTCCCATTGAATTAGATTTTCAATTGTCCCCCCCACTAATTTAGCTGGAAGTATCTGAAGGCTGTACCAGCTTTCTGTTACATTTCAAGTTTTTAATAAAATTGGTGATACTAAAATGTAAAACATTTATCACACCAGTTAATTTTTTAGAGTGCTGTTCCGTGATGAATTCCCAGGGTTATAATAGATGGTGTTGTTTTTGGTCCTTTGAATAAATTCAGCTAATGTTATATAGATTTCCCAATAACCGCTTTTGCAATCTCTTAGTTAAAGATGCATCTACTTGCCTCTTACAGGACCTCGAGATATGGAAAAAGAAAATCTTCAGTGATAAATGTAAAAATAATTTGAATTCCATTCTGAGGAAAATGACAACTGACTTAAGGCAGAGAAAGTTATAGTCATCAAATATGCATAGAAATTATTAGCTAACAGGGTTTCTGTTTATTTCTCTATATTTGACCAAGGCATCACCTAGAAATTGGTTTTTAGTGATGGAAGTTTATAAAGTTTTCATTTAAAAGAATGAAAAAATCCACACTTAAATTTATAACAATTCATGGATTGTCTATACGGATCAGAGTGAAATTTTGGGCAATTATCCAGAAAACTTAAAAGAGAAGGGCAAACGCATTGCCTTAAAAAAAAAAAAGTTTCGTTGTTATTTTTTTTTTAACCTGGATTTTCCAAATGAGCTACATTAGGTGCTCACATCCTTAAGCTATTTGCCTGTCTCTGCACACCAAGTTGCCCGCACAAACTGCCAGAAAAGAACAAGGGAAATCTGGCGGGCAAATCACACATAAACCTCAGTAATTTTTCTTCTTTCAGAAAATGAAAAGTAGAATAGGAAAAAAAAGAAATTTTATAGAATTGAAAGTTACCATATGGGAATAGAAATTGCCCCAAAGAGATGACATCATAATTTATTTCTCTATTTTTTTGAATTCACTTTTGATGAATAATTTTTAGGATTTTTAGCTGAAATTTTAGGAAAAATAAAAAGGCATTAACAAAGAAAATTATAAATTCATGAAGAAAAAAGTCTATGTAAACATATAGGCATATGTACGTATATATACTTATATATAAAATATGATTTTATATTATATTATTATATGATATGTAATATATATCATGTAATATATGTGTGTTTATATGCACGCAGGTTAAATGTCATATTCTTACAGTCATACTCAGAATCATTGATCCTTAGATGTTATAAACAATTATGGCCATGTGTTATGACAATTCTCATCTTCAAAGCCCCGATCACTATTACCTTCTTCCCCCTCTGAGAGTATCAGTTTAAAAAAAATTGCACATTAGCTAGTGAAATTCTTAAACTTTTCTATATGATGGGACCTCCTTGGTAGTTTAGAGAAACCCATACCTCTCCCCACCCCCTCCCACCCCCATTCCATCCCAGATTGATGATTTTAAATGTATAAAATGAAATGCATAGGATTACAATGAAAACCAACATTTAGTGAAAATAAAAGTATAGGGTTCTTTTTTTCCCCAGACATGTTCAGACACTTCCTGAAATCTATCCCTGGACTTCAAATTAGGAACTCTAGGTCGACTATGAGCAAGGCATAGTGCTAGGCACCCTGGGTAAAGCAAAGATCAATTAGACATAGTTCTTACCTTTAAGAAACTTTGAGTCTAATAGGAGGAGACCTGTATGCAAACAACTATGATGAAAGATAAAAAGTGAAAGTAGGCAGAAATCTTCAGAGAATGTGTTCTTTCATATTAAAGGATGGTAAAGTCTCTTCAACTAGCACAATCAGAGAAAGCTTCATAGAAGGGATAGCTTTTGCATTGGGCCCTGAAGAAAAGGTAAAAAGTTAGTCAGCTGGGTTTATGGAAAAGAAAAAGCATTCTACATAGAGGGAAATATGAGCAAAAATATGGACATGGGAAAAGTGCTGGCTATCCCCTGGAAATGGTATGTGGTTTTGTTGGTGTGCAGCATAAATAAGATATATAGGAACTGTTACGGGAGACAAGTTTAGAAGACTTTGAACTCCCACTTACAGAATTGTGTAGTCCCCTTGTGGGCTATTCTCCAACTTGGTAGTGAAAGGGGAATAATTTTTTTTTTAAGTACAAATGGGTCAACTGGAATTTCATGCTGCAGATTTAAGTCACTGAAAATTCAAGAGGTGAATCCATACATCTCATTGTTTTCCTTATCTATCCTTTATATCCTTTAATTTCACGAAGTGGATTGTGGGGATTCAGTTGATCAACATCCCTGGATCAAGCCCTTATCACACTGATACATGTCTGTATGCATTGACAACAAGAGCTGTGATTTAGGAAGTGTAAAATGTATTAGACTGGAGAGAGATAGGAAGCACTGAGACCAGTGAAGAGACCACAGCAATGCTCCAACACTGAAATGATTGTGTTATCTCATGAATTTGGGAGTTTTCCTACAATGGCACACATCATAACCCATCTATGGCCTCCCAATTTGTAAGACTCTTGTCAGTGTCCTTTCCTAAGTTAAACATTGGGACCCACCCAACATTCGGGAGGCCTTCTTCATTTTCTCCTGACATTGTAAGCATATCAGTGGGATATTTTAGTTGCCCACCTTTTGTATTGCTCCTGAAAATTCTTTCCTGTCATACATTTCCCTGAATACATCTTTGCTATTGTTCTTTGAAGTTCCTTATTGGTTAATATATTGCAGCTTGCTTACTCCTACCATGGACCCCTACATTGCCATCTGTGTCATATTTATTTTTAACCTTTTAGAAACTGTTATATTCCATGACTTGCTGCCACAAAGCAATGCTGGTAGAATATTTAAAAGATGGCCCTTTGTTTCCATGGAAAGTTTGAGGACGTTAAAGGACTTTTTTCATTTCCTGAAAACAGTTAAGTCTACTCTCCTCCATTTTTAACTCCAGGCCCAACTCATTGTCCATTCTTTGTCTCAGATATACATATTTAAGGACAAGCTCTTTAGGTTTCCATCTAAATACATTTGGGAAAATGACATTTTTCATCCAGTTTATTTTTCCTGTGTGAATAGTCAGGCCAAATTTCTTAGGCAATATTAGTAGTTACAGATCTCTTCCAAGTTCTGCAGTATAACAGACTATAGCAATAACATAGATGAAAACTAGCAAGGTTTGAACTAAGGTAGTAGCATTTGAAACAGGAGGAGATAAACATTAGAGATTTGGGAAGAAGAATCAACAAACTTTGGTGATTGATTTGATGGGGAAGGAAAGGGAAAAGGAGGAGTCAAAAACAATACCAAAGATTCTATCCTGGATGATTTCCACAAGTAAGTATATTTTGAGGCACATTTGGAAAATTGTTATTACTCTTTTATTTTTTTAAAGAATGGTATTCACCCTTTGGGGTGGCACTTATAGAACATAGTTATAACTAAACTAGGACCTCTCTACTGGGGTTTGAGAAATTAAAAACAAAAGTGACCTTAGTAAAGCTAGGTTCTGAGATAGATTTGCTGTGTTGAGCAATTGACCTCAGATGAATTTCCTCACTTGTACCACCATGAATATTTATGATCTGGATTTTGTGAGTCACAAAAAAGCATATTCAACTTTAAATTCATCTAATGGCAGCAGACCCCATTTTGCAAACTACATTCTACTGATGGCCTACCTAGTTGAAATCAAAGACAACAAAGTTCGCTTCTCTAATCTAACCTTGCAAATCATTTCCAAGAAATGCATCAATTTCTCAGTTATTTATCAGCTTGCCTTCATTACAGGAAAAAGACAATCAGCAAAATGAAAAGAAATTTTTTTTTCTGTTTTTCTTGAATAATGGTCTCAAGTCAACCTGAAGGGAGGTATTGAGTGACACTCCATATGTCAGGCACTGGGAATACAAAGACAAAAATTAAATAGTCTTGCCCTCAATGAGCTTGTATTCTATCAGGAAAGACAACATTCACACATATAAGTATTTATGTTAAGTATATATAAAATAAATACAGGATTGTTTTGAGAAGGAGAGTAGGTGAATCAGGAGGTTATAAAGGCTTCATGTTGGAAGTAGCATTTTATCTGAACTTTGAAGGAAACCAGAGATTCTAAGAAATGGGAATAAGGAGGAAATGGTCCCAGGCATAGGGACAGCTTGTGTTAATGTTTGGAGACAGTAGTTGGAATGCCATATGAGAAGAAAGGCAAAACAATCAAAAACACCCCCAGAAGATTATAAATGTTTGCATGCCTAAAAACTTCTCCTATTTATAATTTGTTAAACCCACTCCCAAAGAGGTATTTATTGGCTTTAACATAGTGGTCCACATGTCATCCTTGCTTTGTTGATTCTTTCTGATCTTATTTACTGGGTATGTAATGTGGATTTGTGTTGCTGTCACTGTCTTTGCCGACAGAGTGGTAGCCTTAGTGTATATGCCTGCATCTTTTGAAGAGCATGCTTTCGTAACTGGCACTTTAAGAAGTTTCTTAAGAGCACCAGTCACATGAATATGCAACGATGCTTCAAAATATCTGTGATTTCATCAATATGGTTGTTTCCTTAGTGTGGCATAGTGGATAGAATGCTGGGCTTTTGAGTCAGGTTTGAATCCTGACTCATTTGCTTACTAAATACGTTACCCTGGGCAAGTCACTCTTGGGGCCTCAGTTTCTTCATCTTTCAAAGGGGAATACTAACATTACCTTCTTCAGAGAGTTAATGTGAGGATAAATGAAATAACATATATAAAAGGCCTTGTAAATGTATAAATGTGAGCTAATTTTTATCCCTCCACCAACGCAGATTGAAATCTCTCTATGCCTTACTGAATGGTCTTTGTGAGTTGCTATGGAAGCCAAACTTCTGACCACAAATAGGGTGGGGAAAACTTATTGATAACAGCTGATTTAGGGGCATTTATTCTCAATCTCAATAGAAGTTAATATTTGATAGAGCTGTTAAAAATGTTAATGCAAGCTTAGGCTCCATTTTTTCCAAGAATATTGTCCTAATTAAGGGAGATAATAGTCCCACACCACTCTTCGTCAAACAGACTACATTTGGAGTATAATGTCCAATTCTGAACACACCACCTTTGGCAGAATAAGGTTGGCTAAGAGAAGAATATCTGGGATGGTGAGAGGTCTGGATCCTATCTAGGGACATTCATCTAGGATTAGAAAAGACTTGGAAACAACTCTAATCAGGTATGTTTCACGAATAAGAACTAATCATCACACTTGATTTTAAAGTATAATGTAACTCCGCCTTGGGAGAAAAGAATACATATTTGTAAATACATATATTGTCATTATGTAAGTTCAGAGTGACACAAACATGTGTCAAAGACATATCATGTGTCTGACAAAACAAAAAGGCATCCTCTAAGAAGAAATTTTCTCTCTGGGCAATGCACGTATTTCCTAGTCTTCTCCAAGGCACAGTGAATAATTCTAACATTTTGGCCTCAGGATTTGAGTGTAAAGATGCCTGGACCTTCACACTAACAGAGTAGTACCCATGGTGTGTGACCTCACTGCAGCTGGGTTAATTTACCTTGTAAGCTTTACTTGTCATTTCCTTGATGGAGGGACTAAAGTGACCTCCCCATTATCTGTTAAGTTAAACTCTCCATCCTTGGATACAAAGGCCTCTATAAACTGGCTTCCTCTTTCTTATCTAATCTATCTACCATATGGCCCCTCCACTCCAATCTGGCTGGTCTCCTTACCCACCTAGTAAAATTGTTTCGAGTATTCTGTCCTCTGTGCTTTTTGTTCACGTTGTTTGCTTGTGTCCTTTAGAATTTCCAGCACTTGTCCAAATCTTAATCTTCCTTCAAAGTCCAATTCAAGATCCACACCTTCTATAAAGTTATTCCTAACTAACTTTGCCCCCATAGGAATCTACACTGGGTAGCCCAGTGGATAGAATGCTGCACCTGGAGATAGGAAGACCTGAGTTCAAATCCGGTCTCAGACGCTTATTAGCTGTAGGACCCTGGACAATTCATTTAACCCCTGTTTGCCTCAGTTTACTCATCTGTAAAATCAGGATAATAATAGCACCACAGAGTATTTGTGAAGGTCCAATGAGATGATATGAGATAAAAGCACTTAACACAGTGCCTGATATATAATAGGTACTGTATAAATGCTTATTCCCTTCATCTTCCTTTCCTCATCATATAGTGGCTTAAGTGGGGGAAAGTACTTGTGTACCCAGGAAAAAGCTACATACCTCCCCTTTCCATTCAAAAGAATCCTGTATTTTAAGGATTCAGGGCTAGCTGGTCAACTTACGGCTTTTTCAGCCACATTTGAATTTTAGTATAGCTCATAAGTTCAAAACAAGCATGAGGGGGCTAGTTAGTGATCAATGATAAGTGACGAATTAATTGTCCAATTTTCTCCCCTTCCTACTTATTATGTGTGAACGGTATAATTTGTCAAGCCAATAACAAAAGATACAATCATGAGATTAAAGCTTCAGTCACATCTTTTGTGTTTTGGTGTGACTATGGACACTAAAACAACTCTGAGCATCAGGCCACTGTTAAATGTTAGCTATAACATTGGATTATAGGCTCAGAGGGACCAAGTTTTGCCCTTTCTCTGTATCTCCAGCTCTTAGCATAGTGCCTAGCATATAGTAAGCACTCAGTAAATGTTTTTTGACTGATTGCATCATAGACTTAAAGTCTACGAAAAGCCGTCTAGTCTGGCTTCCTCATTTTGTAGATGAAAATATCGAGGTCAAGTTATTTGTTTGAGGTACACATGTTGTAAATGACAAAACCAGAAGTTGATATGTATGATACACTCTATTTAGACATATGCTTATGTGTGTATATATATATATATACATATATATTATATACACATGTGTGTATGTGTGTGTAGAAGTTATCAAGATAGCATGAATGTATAATCTGTCCACTCCTTAAGTTGGAAAAGTGATTCCTTTTTAATGGAATGAGCACAGGTAGTATAGTCTATGGGGAGTATAAAAAGCGAACAATTTTTTCTGGCTCATTGACAAGAACAGAAAAAAAATTTCCACTAGCTAATAATTTTCTTGGTACCTGTTACTTAAGCCATTCTTGCTTATGGGCTTTGGTGGCTAGATGGCATAGTGGGTAAAGAACTAGACTTGGACTAAGGAAGAACTGAGTTCAAATCCTGATTCACACACTCACTAGATGTGTGACCCTAGGTAAATAACACCCCATGGCCTCAGTATCCTCATCTGTAAAGGGATAACAATAGCATCAACCTTGAAGGGTAGTTGAGAGGATTAAATGAGACAATATGTAGAAAGCACTTTGTAGACTTTAAAGTCTTGTATAACTACTATTTAGATTAGAGCATTGGGCTTGGAGCCATGAAGATCTGAGTTCAAATCTGATCTCAGGCACTTACTAGCTATGTGACTCTGGGCAGGTCATTTAACCCCTATTTGTCTTCTGTAAAATGGAGATCTGCTGGAGAAGGAAATGGCAAACTACTCTAGTGTCTTTCCCAAGAAAATGTATAGTCAGATACTACTGAATGACTACTGAACAACAACATAAATGTTATTACTATTATGTTGGGAAATAGTTTGATGCGTGAAAAAGGACGAAAGGATTGGTAATCTCATGAATCTTCAGCTTCTTTAGATGAAACTGGTTTTACTTTCCTCTGGTCCATTTGAGCTCCTCCATTTGGTTTTCCAGGAAACTGATCTTCCTATTCATGTTCCAAAGGGTGCTGGCTCAGAAGCAATAGGGCCATCAAGGAGCAGAATTCTTAGCATTTCCCACAAATCTCTAAACAAGAGCAAGTAGAGTTTTTGTGGTCTATAGCTCCAGGGTCTGATTGATGGCTGTGAGAGGGCTATATGTCAAAAGAAGACAATCAAATGCACCAAAGCAATCTTTTTGGACAGTGCTGAGAGGGCATGGTCAGTTCATCATTCGAAGGCCACTGTTAGCTCTCTTTCTGTCACAGCCCTTTCCACAGGGCTTGACCAGTTAGGTGTGTGTGGTAGTCACACCCATCTGAATAGATCTGTCAGCTTTCCCGCTTTTGTTAGAGCGTGATATCATATTTCCTGGGGGGAGCAGTGGAAGACAATGCTAAACCACTTTCCTCTAGATACAATAGGCGGAGTTCAGGAAAGCAGTATTGACATTGCTGCGAGCCAGGGAGGCACTCGCCCCCATCTAGCAGTCAGACAGTGAACTAATTTAACCTTATTGCAGAGTGGTGGGCTTTGCAAGGCATACCACTGCAGAAGTGAACTTGACTCCACCCTGGTGACAATGCTTGTTCCAAGCATCTGGGTTGGGCTCCAAGTTATATCAGTTACATTAGAATTCCAGTCCTGCCAACCAATATTTTTGCCAGCAGTCAGGCTAACTGGATTCATAAGGAGAATGTTTATAAACAAGGGTGGAGTCTTAGTCAATCAAATATCCTAGTGTGTAAGCATACACACACATAAAGTGTATAGTACCAACTTTCAATAAAGTTTCAGTGTACTAAGGATCTGACTAATGTTTCACATTAAATATCCCAATGACAAGAACATCTGATCTCCTGGGAATAGACTGAGGATAGAAGACACTAAAGAGGAGAAAAAATAAGACAGGAGTAAATTTCTGAAAGGCTGCTCAGCAGAGAAAGACCAAGAGGGAACAAAGAGCCAAGAAGTAGCTAAAAGTTAAAAGTAACTAGAAATTAGATTTCTACTTAGGATCTTGTAGAGGGGAAGGAGAGTCAGGTTCGGTTTTTTAGATATTTGTCAAGAATGTGTTAAATATGGATCAAAGTCAAGCTGAGCAGACTAGAGTCTGATCTTGAGAAAAGTCAGGGAAGCCTTTTAAAACAAATAAAGCCTGTCTCAGGAATTCCCAGTGACTGAGCTCACAGCCAACAGGAATGGTGTCCAGGCAGCTCTCCACAGCAACTAGACACAGGAGTTAGCCACAAGAACTACAGGGAACTAAGAATGTTGCTTCCAACAAAAGGGCCAATGAGACTGTGCTATGATTCATTTTTTGCCAGTTTCAAATAATAGGTACAAATGCTTAATGTACAAGTTGGTTTTCCTGCTAAACAAGATAAGAGGGTTAAAGAAGCACATCTCTATTGTTTTGGGGTAGAATGAGGGGTTCCCTGAAAGAATGGAAAATATACTTCGAAGAGAAAATAAGGGAGAAAAAAGCATCTAGAAGCAAAGGTGAATTTTAACATATTTTAAGAGATCAGAGGCTAGAAGAATGGGTCATAGAAATGGATCCAAAAAAAAAAAAAGGGACCACTAAAACTTTGGAGCTGTGTAACAAGTGTGGCATAGCATGTAGAGGGCTGGTCTTAGATTCCAGAAGATCTGGTTTTGAGTCCTATCTCTAATATAGTGGCATAGTGCAATCTTGGATGTAATTTCACTTAACTTTCAAGGTCCCAGGCAGCATTCCAACATTCTAAAATGCAGAGTATCCTCGTATTTGCATTGGTAGGTCAGGTTTCCATACTGTGTGTTCACTACTCCTGTGAAATTATAGCTCTGGACCATTAAAAAAAGTGATATGAGGCTATTCTTATACAGGATAGAGCTTAATCCTTTTAGGAACAAGAAACTTCTTGGGCTCTAAGGAATCATAACTTAAATCCTCAAGCTACCACCAAGAAAAAAATAATTTGCTGCTGGTTACAAGTCAGTAAGTCATTCAAGAACATTTATTGAGTATTTACTATATGCCAAGGCAGCTAGGTGGTACAGTAGCTAGAGCACTGGGCCTGGAGTCAGGCAGACTTATCTTCCTGAGTTCAAATCCGTCCTCAGACACTTACTAGCTGTGTGACCCTGAGCAAGTCATTTAACTGTTTGCCTCAGTTTCCTCATCTGCAAAATGAACTAGAGAAGGAAGTGGCAAGCCACTTTAGAATCTTCGCCAAGAAAACCCTAAGAGTTGGGCATGACCGAAAATGACTAAAACTACATGCCAGGCATTATACAGGGGATACGAAGAAAGGCAAAAACAATTCCTGTCCTTAAGAACCTCATATTCTGATGAAGAGACAATGTGCAGATAATTGTATACTTATAAAATACAAGGTAAACTGGAGGTAATATTAGAGGGAAGAAGCTAGCACTGAGGGGACTGAGATAGGCCTCTTACAGAAGATATGACTTGAGCTGAGTCTTGAAGGAAGCCAGGGAAGCCAGGAGGTGTTCCAAGTACAGGGGATAGACAGGAAAAAAAAGGCACAGTCAGAAGATAGAGTGTCATGGAGAAATAATAGCAAGAAGACTAATTTTTCCAGATCATAGAATGTGTGAAGAAGAGACAAGAAATTAAGGGTGCAGTATCAAGGCACCCATGACACGAATAATGGAGAATTATGTTGTCTTCCTGGGGTAGCTATCTGGAAGATGACTCAGAACATCCCATGATGTGTGAAATCTACCAACCACTACCTGCTTTTGGTAATTCACTTGAGGACAAGTGATATTGCCAGAAGGAACCTAGGGGATTGGGGATTTTGAAATCTTGAACAAGACATTAATGACCTTAGGGGAATAGGTGGTGTTTCCATCATAGCTGAAAATTGAAAGTAGGATATCCAAAAGAGAAAGATAGATTTGGAAGTTGAACAGGTACTTTGGAAGATGTCTGAGAAAGGTATCTTGTGTTTCTATATTCCAACCTAAAATATAGAAATTATATGTTCTTGGTCTGAAATGAACTGTTAAAGACTAGAAAAATATATTTGCCTGTAGACTTGTATTTCTGATCAAGAGGGCTTTCAGTTGAATATTGAAGAGGAGAGTAGAAGTACCCATGTATATGTTAATAAGTTGTATACTACAGAAAGCAGCAGATATTATGAAAGAAAAAAAAAATTAACAAACAGGATAAAAAATTCATTGGAGCTGATTCAAAACAGGAAGTCCAAAATGAAGCCCAAATACACAAAATACAGTTTATAAAGAGGGTGATCTTAGAAATGTTTATTTAAAGAGGTAACATAATTACTACTGGGATGAGATACTTGATTGAAAAGTATGGTTATGGAAGGGACTTCCATGAAAGTAGAGAAAATGGGTGGTAGAGTAGCATTCTGTAACGAGAAGATATGCTAGTAAGGAAAGTCTAGAACCAGAGGGCTGAAGGAGAGGTTTTTTCAGTGCAGAGCAATTTGACACTATCTTGAAAGTATATAATAGACATCTAACCAGAAGCAGGATATAGATAAGGTGTTCAATGAATATTGCAAACCTGGCATAGAGGGAGGATATAATAGTGATGTGTGGTTTTGTCAATTTAGATATCTGCTGGAGATCTTTATGTCAATAGAAGGCATCTGGTAAATTTTTGAATACCTTAGTTTTATTCAAAAGATAGAGAAAGCAACAAGGGTAATTACTCTCCTACACTTGATTCTAACCAGTGGAGCAGAACTGGTTGCCAAAGTAGAAATGATGGGCATTTTGGGAAGAAGTGACCACTTCAAATGATAGAAGAGAGGAAAGCTGGGCTTAGCCTTTTAGGGGAGGGTGGATTTCAAACTGTTTAGAGAAAGGATAGGTAAGATCCCTTGGTTTAAAATTCTACAGAATAAGTAGGTGCAAGGGAGAGGAGAAGCCTCAGGCAGCATGGCTTAGTAGAAAGAATATTAGCTTTGAAGTCCAAATCTTTCCTCTTTAGGAAAGAAGGAATGCCTTACTATCTATATGACCTAGCACATATCACTTAACCTCCATGGGCCTCAATTTCCTCATTGGCAAAATGAAGGCATTGTATTAGAAGGCCTCTGAGGTCCCTTTCAGCTCTAGAACTATGTGCCCAAAATTGACATTCTGGAGACATGAAGATGATTCCAATAAGGAAGCAAATAAGGAATTATTTAAAGAAAACAGTGTAGATGCATAGAGAAAATACTGATCAACTTAAATTTATAAAAAAAAGGTACAAGACATGACAGAAAGGGCAGGTAATTGAGTATGAATGTAAAAGAATGCTGCTTTAGGTTGTTAATATAATATTATTAATAGTGCCAAATTTCAGAGTAATTTGAGTAGGTTATTAATTCTAGAGACAATAAAAAAGGTGTTTTATTTGTTGTTTGTTTTTTTTTATTTTGGCTATGTTGGGGGTAAGAAGAAATTCAAAAAAGGCTAGATAATGATAACAGATGATGGCAAGAAGATTTGCTTATTTTCCATACTGAAAGAATCAGGCTGGAATAGTGGATAGAGTGCTGGGCTTGAAGTCAAGAAGTAGATTCAGCTTCTGCCTATGACAGTAGTTCTGGTCAATTTACAAAATCTCTACATTCCTTAGGCAACTCCCTAGGATTTATCTGCTGAGTCAGTAGTCTCCAAACATTTTTGTTCATGAACTCTTCCATAACATTTTTTAGCATGCACCCCAAAATATGTATATTTATTTACTTAGAAGTTACATTCATGTAATACTGTACTAATAACTACATACATTATTAAACATTCACAAAACTATAAAATTTTAAAAGATAATATAAAAATGAATAATATTTGATCCTAAAGTCAATAGGGATGCATGGGAATGTGTTGAATGGGAGAATGAAATGGTCCAACTTGAACTTTGGGAAAATCACTTTGGCAAACAAGTAGAAGATGAATTTAGAGAGGGGAGAGACTCAAAGCAAGGAGACAAAAGATAAGGTTATTATAATATTCTAGGGGAGAGGAAATGGAAGTCTGAACTAAGATGATGGTTATGTGAATAGAGAAAAGGTGACAGATGTGAGAGACATGGAGGTAGAAATGACAAAATTAGGCAACTTATTGAATATACAGAGTGAAAGAGCATGTAGAGCTGAAAATGACACCATGGTTGTGAACCTGGGTGACTGGACAGTAAAAGGGAAATCTGGAACTCTGGGTGAGTTTTGGGTGAAAGATTACGTAATAATATCAGTAACTTGTAACCCATCCATGGCTGCCCATTGTTGGTGACTCACTCTATCCCAACCAAAATTAAAAAGAGGATAGTTAGAATTATAACAAAGAAATATGGGGAGATTCATTAATTATTTTAGGATTCTGGCAACTACTTTCTAAATGATTTCTTTCAGTGGCTCAAATAACTTATTTCTCCAAAATTAATCAACTTATCCCACTTTGAGTAGAGTGCCTTCCACACAGTATGCACTTGAGTTAAATTGAATGAAACTTCTAAAGCCAAATTCTCCCAGCCTAGGAACTTTTCCCACATGAAAATTCAGCTTAAAAAAATACTTAATGCCATATTCAATGTGGCCATGTCTCATATGTAATAAGAAGAGAGATCACTTCCAACTGAAGTTCTTCTGTGAGTTGTTCTTCCTGAAGCAATAATGGGTTTGGCTTGATCAATCAGTCTACACTTCCTTGACGACTTAGTTAATGGTCAGCATTTGTGATATGGTAAACCAGAATTAAAGACCTATGGCTCTGAAGCAGTTTATTGACCTCCACAGAAGTTATATTTATGATCTTCAGCCTCATTAACCTCATGATCTGGTCAATCAGATTGCCACATTCAAATGGGAACCAATTGCTACCCTATGGACCTAAGAGAGTTTGACCGCTTCTTAAGATGTCCAACCTACATCTAAGACATATCATCAGTTCTGGCAGAATCTAGCTCAAATCCCATTATTTTTTAAGTATGAAAGATTGAGAGGTTTATAGGGTCCTTTTATAGGGTCACCTCAGTTCTCTGTATATAAATTGGGCTAACAACTTCAAAAGGGCATAAAGTCTGAAAATTATCCAACCATAGAGAGATCAGGGCAATTCTATCATCTAGCAGAGGTTCCCAAAGTGGACAATACCATCCCCTGGGGGGCACTGGAAAGATGGGGGGTGGTGTTAATAACCTGGGGTACATCCAGGAGGCATTGAATAAAAATAGGGGGGCAGTGGAAGCATAAGGAAAGAAGAGAAGAAAATTTTAAAAAACCGTTTGTACTTGCTTAATTTGTTGTAACAGGGCTAAAGTTGTAGTGATTACATTATTTTCCAAAAAAACACACAAAATGCAAGTTACCCACCAACAGGTCTTAACAAGCAAGTGTTGGCAGGTGAGCATGTCACATATTGTCAGGAAGTCCAGCATGCATCAGCGAGAATATGTGCATGTAATGACTTGTTTGCAATATGATGTGGTTACATGATGCAATATTGCATCATTAAAATTTCAATGCAGGAAAACCCCCCACAAATTTATGATAGATTATTAAATTTAAGATGTGGCATTTAAAAATATATATTTTATCTTTTTTTGAAATGACACAAATTTTAAAAATCCATTAAATGGTTAAAGAAAGTAGATTTCTGGTGGGGGAGGGCACTGAGTAATTTTTTTTAAAGGGAGCAATAGGCCACATAGGTTTGGGAACCTCTGAAGAGACCAACCTGTCAAGCAAGGTTTACTGTGATGGATAAGTAAAAGAGCTACAATGATACTTTCCCTATGTCCTGACAGAGGACCTAGCTAATATCTTTCTATTGTTTTATTCTATAGACCTGATGTGGGGTCAGACATGGAGGGAGAACAGGTGAGGGATCAGATATGGTTGTCTTTCTTCTGGACCCAACTGTCCTTTCATGGATGAAGTAGGTAATGACACATATAATTTAATAACAGTTCTTTTACTAAACAGAAATTTACTTTTTCCCCTCTCAATGCTTAGACAAAGACAGATGGGACATGACCTTTGTCCCCAAGGATCTTACAACATAATATAGGGTATAAGTACACTACAATAAGAATTAGAATATAAAGGAAAAAAGAATCACAAAGTTCAGAGGAAGAAGAGAAATTATTTCCAACTGGAGTTCATGGGGAGAAATAAAACTTCATGGGAAAGAGAGGATTAGAGTTAGGACTTGAAGACTGAATAGTATTTCACTAAATGAAAATCACTGAGATGGGTATTCTAGGTGTAGTAAATAGGAAAGGTGAAGGGCTCGTTTGTCGAAAAACAAGAAATCAATTTGGGGAATGACAATAGTCTATTTTGATTATATTATAGAATGTGTGAGGTCATAATATAAAGTTAAAAAGTTATGTTGAAGCCAGATTATGAATGCCAAAACTGACTTTAAAATTGACCCTATTCTAATAGGGAGTCACTTAAGGCTTTTTGTGATATAAATTGGATTGTCACTTGGCAGTGGTGATTAGGATAGCCTAGAGGCAGCTAGGTAATGCAGTGGATAGATCCCTGAAGACCTGACTGTGGGCAAATCGGTTAATCTCTATGTCCTAGTTTCCTCAACTGTAAAACGGGAATAATCATAGCACCTTCCTTCTTGGGTTGTTTTAAGGATCAAATGAGATATTCTTTGTGGAGTGCTTGGCACAGTGCCTGCCACATAGCAAGAGCTTAGTAAATGCCTGTTCCTTACCCCCAAGGGAGAGATAATCCTTGAGGAGAGACTAATGTAGTAGTCTAGTCAAGAGGCAATAAAGTGTTGATTTAGATAACAAGAATGGGAATAGAGACTAAGGAATAGGTTTCCAAAGGTTGGATTATGACTTAGTGAATAGGAATTGGGAATGTGAGGAGGAATCAAAGGCATGTTTCCACCACAGATAGCTAATAAAGCAAGTTTCACTGGGCTTTCATTTCGTTGGGCAAATCCTCAAATCTTCCCTCAGATTCATTTTAACTGGCCAGAGATAAGAAATTTCCTGGAAGGCACAACACACCAGCTAATGTGCTACTGAAATACAGAAGGAGGACGTGTAATTCGATCAGCTGGGGTGCTCCCTCCACCAATAGTAGGATTTAGTGGATAAGTCCTAAGAAATTGCCTAAGCAACAAAGTAATGAAGTGACTCATCTAGGATCACAAGATCAGTAAATACCAGAGGAAGGATTTGAACCTGTCTTCCTCTTCATGAGCTTAGGCTCAGCACTCTATTTTCACCAAATCATTTCGCTTCTAGCTAATTTCCCTGATTAACCCATGATCATCCATGGCCAGGTAGCAATAGCATATGAAAGCCTTAAGGAATGAGTTGGTAAAGTTATTGGAATATACAACTAGGCAGCCAGGTGGCAGCATGAGGACACTTTATACCTTGCTAGGTGCCAAAGGGCCAAAGCCTCTATCTCAGTCCATAAAATGGGAAAACTTAAGGAGACTAACTTGATTGTTTCATAATTTTGCCTACAACCTGTCTTGATCCCCTCCATATAGAGAGTCTTTGAAGAAGAGGCTTTTTGAAGTGACTAAGAATTATCAATTTGTAAATTACTTTAAAAAAACCATGGGTTTAGACTAGAGCAAGAGGGAACCTTCAATATCATTTTGTCCGTCTTCCTCATTATACAGATAAAGAAGAGGAAAGAACCTTTGGACTGAGAGGAGCCAGGTTCAGATCCTATCAGTTACTTATGATTTGTGAGGCCTTAGGCAAGTCAATTAACTATCCTGGGCCTCAGTTTTCTCATCTGCAAACTGAGGAGGTTATACTAGATATTCTTTAAGGTCATTTTGAATTCTAAATTTGTGGAACTATAGCCCACAGATGTTGTGTGGTAGTCTGAGATTTGAAGCCAGGTCCTTTAATTCCCTACTGATTTGTCTTTACACTTTACTGATTTTTTTAAACTTGTAAATGGTTAATAGCCACAAATCCATGGCTTTTAGTCAGTCTGTGGAGTTTCTTAATACTATCTGGCCTTCCAGCAATGGAAACCCTTAGCCTTGTCCTTCTCACACCCAAAGTCAGCAACGACATTCAGACACACCATCTGCCAAGAGATATGCAGCTGGAGCCAGAAAATATAACAGCTGCACGAGCTCAGCCACATCTCCATCAATGATGAGAGACGCCTGCCGGAATATTTTTAACCTGCTTGGGTATATTACAATCCTAACTGCTAAAGAATTCTGGAATACATAAACTATCAATAAATGTGTTTTAAAGTAACACGTGAACTCTCTCAGCTGCTCCTGGAAATTGAACAAAAGATAATCACTGAATTGCTGTCAAATGCACAGAGTCACCTTGAATTATATCATTAATTGCCCATTTAGATTAGCAAAACTATTACCTACAGACTACCTTCCTCTGCAGGCCTGTCTCCCCTCCTAGAAACCACCTTCTGCTAGAGCTCCAGGTAAATAGTCCTCTCACTACACACCTTTGCCTCATGGAATCCTCAAGCCTTTTAAGGATCAGTTCAAGTATCACCTTCTACAAGAGGTATTCCCTGATTTCCACAACAGTTAAGTCCATCGCCCCTAGTGAAATTACTTTTTGTACTTATTTTGTATCTTAAAGGCAGAAAGGAATGCTGGACTAGCCATGTGACCCTGGGCAAGTCACTTAACTTCTCTCAGCCTCACTTTTCTCATGTATGAAATGGGGATAATAACAGCACCTACCTCACAGAGTTGTTGTGAGGATAAAATGAGGTAACAGGTAAAGGGCTTTGCAAATCTTAAAGGATTATATAAATACTACTTGTTATTATTTTGTATTTGTTTATTTACTTAGAAATTGTTTCTCCCTATAGCAACTAAACTCCTGGAGGACAGGATCTTTTTCATTTTTTTCTTGGTATCTGTAGGACCTAGAACAGTGACTGGCATGTAGTAAGTAGGCAGTTAATAAAGACTTGCAGAATGTGGTGAATTGAAACCACTGTCATAGAGGGATAGACTGCTAGATGTAGAAGTGACTTTAGAAGTCCTCTAATCTGAAATTTTCAATTTGCAGGGGAGGAAACTGGGGCCCTGGCTTGCCACATCACACAGTTAGCTGATTGGCAGAGGCAAGACAGGAATCTACATCCCACTGTTTTCCCTCCATCATACTGAATCTCAGAGCACTCTGGAACCAGAACATGCAGTGACTCAACCATATTAAGGAGGTAATACGAAGGAGGCATGGAGTGGTTTGCCATTTCCTTCTACAGCTTATTTTACAGATAAGAACACTGAGGCAAACAGGCTTAAGTGACTTGCCCAGGTTCATACAGCTACTAAGTTAAGTGTCTGAGGCCAGATTTGAACTTAGGGAGATAAGTCTTTGTGACTCCAGACCCAGCACTCTATTCTACTGCGCTACCTCACTGCCCTAGTGACAGTTTGAGGTTAAAACAATTCTAGGAACAAGACATCTTTCTTTACTAGGATAGTTAGGCTTGAGATAGGGGAAAAAGAATAAGCATTTATTAAGCTCCTACTAAATTCACAATAGAAATTAAAGAGTTAGAAAACAAATTTCTTGGAAGGTATTATTGAGAAGAGAATTTTCTCTTCTCTGCTAATTTCTTAAGGTGAAACACTCCTCCCCAATCACTCTTATTATTGGGAAAAGTTTAAAATTCATATCTTAAGAGAGAAATTTTTGTGAAGAGTTTCTTGCTTCCCACCTTTCCTTTTCCTTCAGAATCATCCTCACAAAGCATCATGATTAACTGAGAGGCTTCTGCCTCTTCTCTGCAAGGGCTGTGCTACAATAGCTAGGCTTTGGCCTTTTTAGTATGACACATTTTGGTATCTATCTCTATCCATGAATGAAATAAGAATTTGAAATGGTACCTGTGGGGATCATAGAAGCATTTCTCACTATTACAGATAAATAGAATGGGCACTGATTTGGTAACAGATTCTGGAGTAGTTTGAGAGAGAATGCAAATTCTCCAGAGTACTTCTTAGTAGCCTAATGGAAAAAGCATGAACTAGGAGTTTTAAGGAAAATCTGAGTTTGAATTTGAGTTCTTGGTTCATCACTAACTTCAGGCAAGTCATTTAACCTATCTGAGCCACATTGTTCTCATCTGTAATATCCATTATTTTGCCCCCCAAGTTTATTTTGAGGACCAAATGAGATAGTAGTTTCAAAATTATAAATTGCAATGAGACTACAAGTAATAATATATGACTCCAATTAATTTGATTGATTTCCCCAGTGACACAAATTAGGCTTAGAAACTGAATATGAATCCAAATTTTTTCTTTCAATCCCACTGAGGAATAATGGCTGGTCAGCTGGTTCCTTAAAAGCAAGGAAGTAAAAAGGAAAGGAATGCCTAAAGCAAAGTTTTCAACTGTCCTTAAATTTGGTCTGACCCTATGCACATGATAGAAATACTTGAATAACCCTGGAGAAGAGATAAGGTACAAGAAATAACATGAAAGTGACAAAGTTTCATGGGAATTGGATTGGCACATGGGTTCCATCTAAGTCAAAGCTTTTTATAGATCTGGATCAATCAATCAACAATCATTTATTAAGTTCCTACTATGTGCCGAGGAGCTAGGTGGCACAGTAGATGGAGTAATGGACCTGGAGTCAGGAAGACTCCTTCATGAGTTCAAATCCATCCTCAGACACCTTCCAGTTGTGTGACCCTGGGCAGGTCACTTAAGCCTGTTTGCTTCAGTTTCCTCATCAGTAAGATGAACTGGAGAAGGAAATGGCAAACCTCTCCAGTGTCTTTGCCAAGAAAACCCTCAAATGGGGTCATCGAGAATAGGCATGACTGAAAAACGACTGAACAACAATGACCGCAAAATGTGCCAGGCACTGGACTAAGCTTTGGGGATAAAGAGACAAGAGTAGAATGGATCCTGCCCTCCAGGAGCTTACATTCCTAAAAAGGAGACAGTCCGTATACATATATATATAACATATAAGAAGTCCCTTTCTGTGTATCCAGTGAGAGTAAAGGAGAAAGAAAGAATTGAAGCACAGGGAGGAGGATGGTACACTACATATAATAATTACATGGTGATTTAAGGTTTGAAAATCAAATATTATTTCTTTGGATACTTACAACAAGCCGGGGAGGTATTATCATTCCTCTTTTAGAGAGGAAGAAACTGAGGCAAGCAGAGGTTAAGTGATTTGCCCAGAGTCATATAGCTGTAGTATCTGAGGCAGGATTTGAACTGAGGTCCTCCTGAAATCAAGCCCAGCATTCTCTGCACTGTGCCAAGTGGGCAGTTTTAGGAGGGATGACAATGGCAGGTATGTCCAGAGAAGATAAAGAAAGGCTTCTTGTAGACAACAGTGCTTGAGTTGAGTCTTGAAGAACCAGGGATTCCAAGAGAGAGGTGAAGAGGAAGGACGTTCGAGGGTTGGGGACAGCCAGTGTCGAGGCTGGGAGATGGGAGATAGAGCCTAGTGTGTGAAAAACAGCAAACTGGACAGTACGACTAGACTATAGAGTGCATGGAAGGAAACAATGTTTAAGAAAACTGGAAAGATAAGAAGGGCTCAATTGTCGCAAGTATGGAAGTCATATGGAAGAATTTCTGTTTGATCCTGGAAGTAAAAAGGAGACACTGGAATTGACTGAGCAGGAATGTGATGCGTTCACATCTGCACTTTAGGAAAATCGCTTTGGTGACTATGTGGAAGATAGATTGCAACAGGTAGAGACGTGAGGCAGAGAGATCAGGTGAGTGGTGATGTGGTTCTGAACGATGGTAGTGGCTACTCAGCTGAAGAGAAGAAGATATATGAAAAAGATATTGTGATAGAAATGAAAAGATTTGGCAGCTGGTTAGATTTATAGAGTGAATGAGAGTGAGGAGTTCTAGAAAGGGTGAAAGTATTTCCAACTCAGTCACCCTCAGTATCCCTAAAATATAGCATTGAGGGCACCATATTTTTCAGTTACCCAAGTTCATATCATTGGTTTCATCCAGGATTCTTTCTTCTTCACCACCATTCACTTTCCTCCCACCTCAGTAGCAAATCAGTACCATATCTTGTCTCGTCGGGCTCCACAATGTCGCTTGCGTGCATCCCCTTCTTTCTATTCTCATGGCCATCACCCTAGGCTCCCATCACCTCTCACTTGGACTATTGCAATAGTCCCTCAGTTGGACTTTCTGCCTCAAGTTTCTCCCTTCTCCAAAGCACCCTTCACACGTCTTCCAAAATGATATTCCTATATAACAGGTCTGCCTGTGTCACTCCCCCAGTCAAAAGCTCAGTGGTTCCTATATTGCCTAAATGAAAATGCCTCTGTTTGACTTCTAAAGCTCTTCACAGTCTACCTGTAGCCTACCTTTCTAGGATTATTTATGCACTCTACAATTCATCCAAACTGTCCCACTTGTTCTCCATACACACACCTCTTGTCTTCATGCCTTAGCGCAAACTGTTCCCAATGCCTGGAATGTTCTCCCTTCTCAGCTCTGCCCTATAGAAACTATAGTTTGTTTCAAGGCTTGGTTCAACAATGCCACTTGCTACAAGATGCCTACTCTGGTTACTTTCTTTTAACCTTGTATATATTTTTTTATTTCCTTATCTGCATATAATTTGTTTCACTTAATTATATGGAAAACTCCTTGAGAAAAGCAACTGGTTCCCTATTATCTTTGTGTCCCTAGTACTTAGTATGGTGTTAGGCACACAGCAAATACTTAATAAATATTTGTTGAATATATCAATTAATGAACATAGCCTGTCAAAGATGCTGTAGAATTCTGCATTGGGCTAGTTAGCCTCTAAAAGAACCAAATTCAAGAGTCTATTGAGCACTCATATCAGCCTCATTAGCACCATGCTGTAACCAACTGACTTAGCCTTTCTGGATAATAATGTTCCATGGATGCAAACTAGGCAAGCCATTTCAGAGGCCCTACAGTAGGCTAAATAAACAGACCTTGTTGCCTCAGCTGGAGCATCTGCTTATCTCTGAACCCTTCTTCCCAACTTCTGTTTGCTGGTTGGGAATCTTCTTTCCTAAAATCTCTTACTTGCATGTACAGCAAATTCATTTCCTGACAAGGTCAGCCCTGCAAGGAGCCCCAGCAAAAATCAAAGGATTTTGTAAGGAAACACAGGGAGCCTTCAGGCATTCGCAGTTAGCCGGTTTCCTGGCTTGTGTTGGTTTTTGCCATAAGGAAGTGTAGGCAGACAGTTAAACACAAAACCATCCTCTTCTCAATATTCTGAGACTGCAATGAGCTCCAAGATGACTTAACAACCCCTCCCCCAGCTTAGCTGATATTTAGATGTATCTTTATTTATCTATCTTTATTGTCACCAAATCTTTTTCAAACCCCTTTCGCCTCCTTTCCTTTCTTTTCCTTTCCTTTCTCTTCCCTTCCTTTTCTCCATTAGAATAGTCAAGCAATTCCCCATGTCCAAGTAGCTATAGGGTCTAGACTTTATTCTACAGACAAGGGATAGGAAATAGCCCATGAAGATTGTTAAGCTGTGGATCAGTTGCACATTAAGACTATTAATATCTGACAGTTTGTATAGGATGGGGAGAGGGTAGAAACTAGAGTTAGGAAGACCAATCAATTAATGTGCATATGAATTAACAGATAGTGGTAGGAAAGGGGGATCATGTTTTGGAGAACTGTAGGGAAATTTGGGGGAGCCATGAAAGGTAGCAGGCACTGGTGCTATAGTGGCCAGAGAGCAGGCTTAGAGTCAGGAAGTCCTGGGTTACCACCTCTGACACTTTTGGCTGTGAAACTCAGGGCAAATCACTTAATCTCTCAATGCTTCCAGGCAACTCTAGAAATCTATAAATTATAGCTGAATTACTGATTAGCAATAGTAGATGGATCAAGTCCTATACCAATAAAATCATAGGTCCAACCTGGCCTCATTCCCCAAATGGGAAAATTTACCCATGGTCATTTCCTCCATAGAATGTAAGCTCCTTGAGGAAAGGGGCTGTCATTTTTTCATCTTTGTGTTCCCAGTTTAGCAGGAGTTATTTAATAACTATTGATGATAGACAAGAGGTGATGAGAGGAATGAAAAGCAGTCCATTTCTTTGGTATTTAAAGTTTCTTATCCTTATGCATAATGTTAATATTTTTTGTTATCCTACTACAGGTAGTTCAGGCAGTATTGCTTGATAGGGCCAGTTCTGGGCCAAATTGTCAAATAATTGACATTTGCTTTTGATGCCCTATATCTCCATTTGCTTGGATTCCCTCTTTCCAGGCCACAGGCCCACACCTTCTGAGCCTATTCACATCAAAGTCTTGCCCTTTCTAGGAGGGATTTGCTCTTTAAACAACTGCTCGTGGGAGAAGCCAACCCAAAAAAATGACATGTCAATAGGAGAATTTCAGGTAGATTTTTATATAAATCTATAATGTAAATTTATACAAATTATGCATATACATAATAAACATACACATAGGTTTTTGGGTATGGCTTAATGAGGGAAGACTGGGATTTCGGTAAGGTACATAGAAAGTTGGCTTTGGAATATAAAGATGTGCACAAGTCCCATCCTGGCTGTGTGATGCTAGAAAAATCACTCAACCGCTCCAGTGCCCCCATACAATTCTCTAAGACTCTAAGTTACAGAATAGTTGTGATCTTCATTGGTAGAGAGTTTTTCCTCATAGGGAGGGCCCTTCACTAGAAATCTCTCTCATTCCCTCTCTCTCTCTCTCTCTCTCTCTCTCTCTCTCTCTCTCTCTCTCTCTCACACACACACACACACACACATACACACACACACACACAGAGGGACTTCCCCATTATCTTTTCAAATCACCTCGATAGGCTATGTGTCATTCTACCTTCTCAAAAGGCAAGTAGTCCAGAAGAGTGATGTAGGAATCACAAGTTAATTCCTCCAGCCCTGTTCCAAACAATCCCCAAAGTGAAACACAGTTTCTCTTGAGGCCCAAAAGAAAAGGAATATAAACATGGCTGTTTCCTCTAGGTAAGAGGATTGAAGCAATAATAGAGGTTGAAACCATATTGAGGAAGATAAATAGATAGGAGGCAGCTAGGTGGTGCAGTGGATAGGTGTGGGGCTTGGATTCAAGAAAGACCTGATTTCAAATCCTGTCTCTAATACTAGCTATGTGACCTTGGGTAACTCATTAATATCAGTTTGCCTCAGTTTCCTTGTTGTGAGGATTGAATGAGATAATATTTGTAAAGCACTTCATAAAACTTAAAGCACCATAAAAATGCTAGCTAGAAGAGACTAGGAGAACAGTTTAGGAAGGAATGTCTACTAAGTTGCATTTTCCCCAGTGTGACACATTTGTGGATGGATTTCCTTATTGCTCCCCAAAGCACCACAGTTTAGGAATTACCACACACTGACTGAGGCAGCATGCTGTAGTGGACAGTGTACTTGGAGTCAGAAGATGTGGATTCAAATTTGAGCTTTATCAGTTATTATTGTATGACTTTAACTTCTTGGGTCTTAGTTTCTTCACCTGGAAAGTGAATGAAATACATTAGAGCAGAGATTCTTAACTTTGTGTGTCACAGATCCTTTGGTAGTCTGGTGAAACTTCTTAATCCCTTCTCAGAATCATGTTTTTAAATATTTAAAAAGCACCATATTTCAAAGGAGACCAATTATGTTTGCATATAATAATAGAGTTATCAAAATATTTTTAAAAGAAAAAATAAATCCACAGACCTCAGATTAAGAAACTTTGGACTAGATAATGTCTATTAGAATCTTGTGATTCATAATATATTCTCCCAGAACACATCAGAGATTAGTTCATAAGTGAGTTCACACAGTGACCCACAAATTCTTTGGAAAAGTCTTCTTCTTTGGAGGTTACACCTATTGCCTGGGAGATAAAAAAAGCTTTCCAGCAGCTTAAACCATAAGCTGAATAGAGTGTGTAGTATCTGTCCTGAGTGGAAGATTGCTGGCATTAGAAGTCAGGGAGAGGATACCACTCTCTCCAAAGGGCAGATAAGGGCGATGGTTTGACTGGAAAGTAGAGATGGGAAGCTGGCATCAGCACCTTGGGAAATCAGCCTCCCAGGGGAGAGTAATTTGAAATCAGAATCTTCTGTTTTGAGAGATTTTCCAGTATTATTTAGATACCTCTATCCAAAAATTTGCAAAACAGTTGGCAGCTTTCTTAGCTGTTTCAAACATGGATCATTTTTACTGCAAACATCCTACATCTTTGGAGAGACACTGAGAATTCAATCATTTTGCCCAAATCTCACTAGGAAAACTTTCCAAGGTTTGATTTTTCTGGTTCCCTCCTAGTATGTTCTCCAGCTTGTGAACTTCCTTCCTAAAATGTGGCATCCAGAACTAAATATGTTATTCCATATCTGTCTGAGCAGAGGAGAGTCCAATGGGACTATATTACCTCCTTAGTCCCAAACATGCTTTTCAGAACATAACTAAAGATTGTGTTAGAACGGGGACCTGCCATATCATATAATCAGTAGGAAGCTTGACAGAGGGTAGAGACATGGATCCTTGATATTGTCCCATACTCGAGGTTGATCCAGCTTCCTAGGACCTACCAGAGCTTGTGCTCTTTTAGTATGGACTATGCCTTCTCCTTAATATTATGAACTCTAACATATATGTGCCCTTGATCCTATTTCCTTTTATTCCAGCAGTTATAGCTCCTAACTTATATATCTTCAATCTCTCTTCCTTCGTTGGCTCTTTCCCAGATACCTACAAATATGTTTCAGTTTTAGCAACCCTTAAAAAGAAAGAAAGAAAGAAAGCTTCTATAGGATTATAGACTTAGAAGTGACCTTCCAGGTCATTATTCCAATGCCCTCATTTTACAGATGAGGATATTAAGGTCCAGAGAAGTTGTCCTTTGCTCAGAGGTACATATCTACGTGTATTAATGTGAAATTAGTAAAAATGAAGATGTAATTTCCACTCCCCCTCCCCAATCCAACCTCACACATGCCTCATTAACACTTTAACCTCGGGGTGGGTTTAGAACTCAGGTACTCCTAGCTTCATGTCCAGCTTTCCATCTACTTCACTACACTGTCTTAACTCCACCTAGCAACTGGCTAATCTCCTACTCTTCTCTACTTAATTTTTAATTCTGTTTGTGCCCAAGGTCTCAACTTCTTTACTACCTGCTCTGCCCAGTCTTTTTGCTATCCGACTTTGGAATACCACACTATGCAAACTTCTTTCAAAGTTCACAATGGTTTCCTAGTTGTCAAACACAATCATTCTCCCCTTCCACCATCCCCCATGCTCTTTGACTTCTTGCAATATTTGACACTTTACCATTCTCATTTGATATTTCTGTTCTTTGGTTTCAGATACAGACATTCTCCTGTTCATCTCATATCTGTCTAACCACTGTTTCTGTGTTATCTTGGCAATCTCACCATTTTCTTGCCAACCCTTAATGGAGGTGTTGGTCACCTTCTCTTTTCTCTTGATGCTCTTTCCCTTGGCATTTCCTTTACCACTATGGGTCACCACCTCTGTGTAGATGACATCCAAATCTATGTATATAACTCTGACTTCTCTTCTCAAATTCACATTCTGCACTAGAAATAAGAAAAAAAAAAAACCTAATACTTTGATACTAAAGGTAAGTAAAGAGATAGAGAACATTTATTTGTCTTTAAAGTTATTTGGTCCAGGTGAACTACATCCTTGAGTCCCGAAAGAATTAGCAGATGGGATTGCCGAGCTACTAAATAATTGAAAGATCATAGAGGATGGGGAGAAGTATTATGGAAGAAGGCCAAATAAATATCTTGATTTTCCAAAAAAAAAAGAGGGGGTAGGTTGGAAATAGAGTCTTCAAACTATAGACTTATGAGCCTAACTTTGGTTCCTGAGAAATTTTTACAACAAATTATTAAAGAGATGATTATTGAACATCTAGGAAAGGAATTGGGAATTACAAAGAACCAACATGGCTTTATCAAGAGCAGGTCACACCCAATTAACTTAATTTTTTTTCTTTTAAACTGGTTATTAAACTGGTAGATGAGTGGAATGCTGTAGTATCTTATACTATTTTTAGTGGAAATGAGAGATTTCAGTTAGATGATGGTATCATCAGATGGATTTGAAACTGGTTGAATCATTAATGGATTGGTGTGACCTTGTCAGGATGCCTCAGTGGAATGCCCCAGGGTTATGTGCCCGACCTTGGACTATTTAACATTTTTATTAATGGCTTGGATAAAAGCATATATTACATACTTACCAAATTTGCATTTGACATAAAGCTAGAAGCAATAGCTAACACTAGATGACAGTTTCCAAAAAAAAAATCTTAACAGGATAGAACATTTTAAGCCAAATCTAATAAAATTCAGAGAGATAAATAGGAAGTCTTATAGATGGGTTCAAAAAATCAGTTTCTTAAATATAAGATGAGGAAGGCATGATTTGATAGAAGTTTGTCTAAAAAAAGTGGAGTTTTAGCAGATTAAAAGCCCAATTTCGGTTAACAGTGTGATATAATGAAAAAAAAAGTGTAAACGTGATTTTGGGCTAGATCAAGAGAAACGTAGCTGCCAGGAATCAAAAGTTAACAGTCTACTTGTGTGGTCAGATCACATCTGAAGTTTTATGTTCAGTTCTGGGAAAAACAGATTAGGAAGGACATTAATAAATTGTCCATTAATAAAATGTCCAGAGGAGGGTAACTGGGACGGTAAAGAGCTTTCAGTCTCTGTCTTATAAGGATGAGCTGACAGACCTTGACATGTTTAACTTGGAGAAGACCCAGAAACAATTTGATATTTGTGTTTTTAGTATTTGAAAAGCTACCAACTGGAGGAGGGATTAGATTTGTCCCATTTGGCTCAAAAGGAAGAAGCAGGAGCAATAGCAGAAATTGCAAAAAGGCAAAGTTAGGCTTGATATCACAGGAAAAAAAAACACAACAAACTTCTATTAGCACTCCCCCAAAATGAAGTGGGTTGCCTCAAAAGGTAGAAAGCTTTGCCCCTGCTGGGGGGTCTTCAAGGAGAGACTGGAGAACCACTTTTTTTTTAAATTTTAATTTATTTTTAATATGTTTAGTTTTCAGCATTGATTTTCACAGGTGTTTGAATTACAAATTTTCTCCCCATTTCCACCCCCCCC
>CM053624.1:230682227-230752218 GCA_028646595.1 Phalanger gymnotis | reverse complement strand
TGATTGCCCCATTCCCCAGTCAGCCCTCTCTTCTATCACCCCCCTTCACTTCCCCTCCCCATCCCTTTTCCCCTTACTTTCTCATAGGGCAAGATAGATTTCTATGCCCCATTGCCTGTATATCTTATTTTCCTGTTGCATGCAAAAACAACCTTTTTTTTTTTTTGAGCATCTGCTTTTAAAACTTTGAGTTCCAAATTCTCTCCCTCCCTCCCTCCCTCCCTCCCCACCCACTCTCCCTAAGAAGGCAAGCAATTCAACACAGGCCACACATGTATCATTATTCCAATTACATTTTAATTCAAATTTCACTGGAAGTGTTGCAGGACACAATGAAGGCTACTTACTGTGTGGTTGACACTTGTGAACTAAATGATCTTGAAATCCCCTTCCAGCTCTAAAGCTATGATTCTATGATCTCTAACAACACTCTAAGAAATTATATAAAAGTGTGTTCTGGGTTCTTATAAAAGGTTTGGTCAACTTAGGCTTATTGTAGAATTAAAGATAGAACAAATAAGAAACATAAAATAAACTAGCTTATTGGGAAATTTTTCAGGAGATAAATGTGTGCTAGCATATTCTCTTTGTGATATCATGCAATTAATCAGTCTTAATGTAAGAATCCATACGTAACAATTGCTTCTTCTCATAAAAAGAGTTTTGACTGCTTTGGACCTCACTCCAAAGCTGACTTTAAAAAAAACTATTTGAATTAATTTTCCTCACCAATACTGAGGAATTATGTCTGGCATGATATTTTCGTTGGAAGCTTCTCTCACCATTATTCCCTCTTAAGGGAGAAAGATACAAAATAGTATGCAATTCCAAGACAATATGGTCTATGTAGCTGGCGAGGAGATATAGTTAAGTAACATACATAGGAGATAACTATGAGTACAATAACAATCTAGTTGGAATCTTGGGGCTCATTAGTTTCTATAAATTCTCATAAAAACAAGATTCTGTAGCACTCCCCTTCCCAGTGTGGAAATCCCTCCACTGATGCTGATTGTCAGTCACTCCTATGTAAGTTACTGTCCAACATGTTTATCATTCAAACTCTTTCTTCCTTCTTCCCTGTAGATATAAACACTTCCTCCTAGTATTTCCTCTCATTCTCTCATGTTCCTCTGGTTCAGCCATACTCTTTAACATATGGTTATGTCTTTTTCTGCCTCCAATACTCTTTTCACTGTTTCTAATATAATTCCTTTTCTATCGTAAGCCAATAAATACTTCTCCTCATACAGTAGTCATATTACTCTCATTTTCATTTCCACTTCTAGATCATTGATCTGTTACCCACAGTCCTCTCCTTTCTCATCACTCCCTAAGCCCTATCTCCCAGACACTTTCACATTTATTAATGACTTTAGCCCTCAGTTTACAGTCTCTTTATCCAAATTCTGTCCTACCATTGTTTTTACCAACTTTGGCATCCCTGTTGTTGTGGACTAGACCTGACTCTGAATAAAATGAGACATTCATAGACCATTTAACAGTGAACAAAAGGAGGTGTACTTAGCCATTGCATGGAAAGGATACTCAGCTAAAATATAGCACTGGCTCAGGTAGAGTCAGCCCTTCTTTTTGACATACAGAAACTACTTTGCTCAGGAAGGAGTGGTGAATCTTATGGAAGGGAGATGTTCCCAGGACTGAGGAGACCCGACCCTTCAGTGCATTGGCTTCTTCACCTCCTTAAACAGCCAGAAAACCACATGGATGACTTTTGCTTTAGTTCCTTGAATCGGTGGAGTCTTGCACATAGCTTCTTTATCATTTAGGAAAATAATAAACCCAGCATAACCCACATGGAGGAGATCTAGGCAGACATTACTTCTATTACATGTTGATGACCTAATTCCCTGGTATCACAGTTTCTGTTTTTTTTAATTTCTTTCTGTTATTATGAACCTGACAAACAGCAACAATATGAACATTTCCTTATACAAAGGAGAGAAAAAAAGAGTTCTGCTTATGAATTTGTAAATATCTGCTACATATAAAAATCTACTTGTTTATTATATTTCAATTATTTATTGAACTATTTGAAACTATTTCAAGTTTATTATATTTCAATGTATACGATTTAACATTGTAGTTCCAGTAATGTCCTGCATGTCTGTAATTCCTATTGAATGTCCTGCTCTCTTCCATTTATTTTTTAATAATTAATTGATATAGTTATCTTTCTTTCTTTTCGAGAGGGGAAGGCAGGGCAATTAGGGTTAAATGACTTACCCAAAGTCACACAGGTAGTACGTGTGTCAAGTGTCTGAGGCCGGATTTGAACTCAGGTCCTCCTGATTCCAGGGTCAGTGCCCTACTCACTGCACTACCTAGCTGTCCCTTTCTTTCTTTTTCTTGATATTGCCACCCTTTATTTCCTGCTACTCTCCCATCTCTCTTACCAAAACAGTTCTCCTATATAACAAAGTATAGTTTACTCAAAACATTCAGAACCTCTAATCTGTCACCTCTCAGTTTGGGAGATAGGCAACATGTTTCATCATGAGTCTTCTGGCATTGTGACTGGTCATTTGCATTGCTCTGCTCCAGTTCATTAAATTCCTTCCAGTTTTCTTTGATTCTATCCCTTGAATTATTTTTGTGATGCAGTAATATTCCATCATATTCACATATAATTTATTCAATCATTTCCCCAAATCACTTGCTTTCTTTCCAGTTCTTTGCTATGAATAACTTTGCATCTCTTTCTTTGATCTCTTGTTATTTGCTTAGAAATGTTATCATTGGGTCAAAGGGTATGCACAGCTTAGTGATTTGGGGGGTAGAGTTTCAAATAGATTCCCAGAATGGCTAGACTAATTCAAAGTTCCAATAACAGTGCATTGGAACAAGGATGATTATCATTTTCCTTCTTTGTTAGCTTTGCCAATCTGTTGGATGTGACATAAAACCTCAAAGTTGTTATAATTTGCAATTCTCTTATTGTTAATGGTTTTAGAACATCTTTTCATATGTTAGTTGATAGGTTGGGTTTTTTCCTTTGAAAACTGCCTTTGGATATTTATCTATTGGGTGCTGGCTCTTGTTTTAATACAATTAAATCCATTCCTTACATAACATGGACATGAGACTTTTATCAGAGAAATTTGATGCAAGTATTTTTTTTCTCAGTTACCTATTTCCTTTGTAATTTTATCCTGATTAGTTTTGTTTGTACAAACATTTTTAAATTTCATGTAATCAAAATTATTTATTTTATCTCCCATGATTCCCTTTATCCCTTGTTTGGTCATGAACTTTTCCCCTGTCTATAGATGTGAAAGGTAATTTATTCCTTTCTCCTCAAAAAATTTACTTATGGTTGTTACCTTTTATGCCCAATTCATGTGCCCATTTGGAGCTTATCCTGATATATGGTATGAGATGTTGGTCAATATCAAATTTCTTCTGTATTCATTTACTCATCATCCAATCACTCCTCAATCCCTTCCAATACGATTTATGCCATCATCATTCTAGTAAAACTGCCCTCTCAAAGGCCTAGAATGACTTCCAAATTGTCATTACCATTTCTAATGGTCTTTTGTTAGCCCTCATCTTCATTAAATTCTGCATCATTTCACATACTTGACCACCTCTTCTTTCTTAAAAAAATTCTTTCCTCTTTTGGCTTTCATCAGGATAGCTAGCTATGAAGAAGGCACTTCACTATTCTTACTCTACATCTCTTCTTACTCTCTCTCTTTTCTCTTTCATTTTCCCTTCCATAGATCTAGAGATTCTTCACACTTTCTATCCTTATTCCTCTTCTTTTCTTTCTATGTACTCTATTCCTCAGCAATCTTGTCAGTTCTCTGGTTTCCCTTCTATGATCAACATCCACACACCATCACTAACCCTGATCTCCCTCTCTCTTGAGCTCTCATTCATCATTTTCTTTTTTTTCCCCCAAACTCAATTTTATTTTGTTTCCAGTTCCAAATTCCTTCCTTCTCCTACCATCCCTGTCAGTTAAGAAGGCAAGAAAAATAAGATCCATTACAATTATGTATAGCTGTGTTGAACAAATTCCTGCATTAATCATGTCTAATAAAAAAGAAGAAAAAATATCCTTCAATCTGCAATCCGAGGCCATCATTTCTCCATCTGGATTTGGGTAGTATGTTTCATAATGAATCCTTTGGAATTGTGCTTGGTCATTGTGTTGATCAGAGTTTCTAAGTCTTTCTGAGTTGATTGTTCTTATATTGTTGTTATTGTATAAATTGTTTTCCTGGCTTTGTTCACTTCCCTCTGTATCAGTTCATATAAGTCTTCACAGGTTTCTCTGAAACCACCACCTTCATACTTTCTTACAGGACAGCATTACTCCATCACATTCATATACCATATTTTTTTTTCAGCCATTCCCCAATTTATAGGCATCTCCTTAGTTTCCAATTCTTTGCTACCACAAAAAAATTACTTATAGCATAAATTATGCTACAACCATTTTTGTACATATGGGTCCTTTTCATCTTTCTTTAATCTCTTTGGGATATCGTGGTATTGCTGGGTCAAAGGGTATGCACAACTTAATTGCTTTTTGGGCATAGTTCTAAATTATTTTTCAAAATGGGCAGACCAGTTCACAGCTCCACTAAAGGTACATTATAGACCCTGTTTTCCCAAAACTCCTCCAAACTTTTCCATTTTCTATTTTTTATCAACTCAGTCAATCTGATGGGTGTGAGGCCAGACTTCAGAGTTGTTTTAGTTTGAATTCCTCTAATGATTAATGATCTAGAGCATTTTTATATGACTATTGATAGGTTGGATTTCCATTCATCATTTTCAGTTGTCTGTAGGAAATCATTACTTAGATGTTCTAGCGTATCTTAAATACATGCCTGCAATTGAAATTATCATTTCCTCAGAAACCTAGGCCTCCTCCTAATTTTTGTTTTTCTGCTTACTATACTGTCATCCTCCTAGGCACTCCTAGGCACTTTTTCTTCTTCCTGAACCCAAATAATCAATTGCCTAGTCTTGTTGATTCTAGCTCGACAATATCTCTTACATTTATGCCTTCCATTCTTCTATGATTACTGCTAGCACAGATTAACTCTATTGTCTTGACCCTGACTCCAGTTTCTATCTTCTTAAAGCTATCCTTTACTTTTTGGCAAAAGAATCTATTTAATGCAAAAAGCTTATCACAACCCTACTCTGCTCAATAAGTTTCAGTAGTTCATTTTCACCTAACAAATAAATTCCTTTGCTTGGTATTTAAGGGCACCCACAATATGGCTCAAAACTGTTTTTCTAGGCTCATTTCATACTCTACCCCTTTGTGTTATTGAAGCTTCCTAATGTCGTCTTGGGCAAGTAGGTGGAGCAGTGAATAGAGTGCTGGGCCTCGAGTCAAGAAGACCTAAGTTCAAATCTGGCCTCAGACACTAGCCATGTGACCCTGGGGAAGTCACTTAAGCCTGTCTGCCTCAGTTTCCTCATCTATAAAATGAGCTGGAAAAGGATATAGCAAACCACTCCAGTATCTTTGCCAAGAAAATCCCAAATGGGATCACAAAGAGTCAGACGTGTCTGGATTACTGAACAATAACAATGTCATCTTGCCCCCTTACACCTCCACAAATATGAGTGCCCTGGCTTTAATACTTACAATAAACATCATGCATACATCTCTGCCTCTTGAAATCCTGCCTTTGAGGCTCAGCTCAAACACCACTTCTTTACTGACATTTTCCTTAGTTGCCCCCAAATAAGAGTTATCCTTTCTTTCTTTCAGTTTTCCCTTTCCTATACTTTTAGGGCAGTTAGGTAGTACAGTGGGTAGAGTGCTGGGTCAGGAGTCATGAAGACTCATCTTCCCAAGTTCAAATCTGGCCTCAAATACTTACTAGCTCTGTGATCCTGGGCAAGTCACTTAAGCCCATCTGCCTCAGTTTCCTCATCTGTAAAATGAGCTGGAGAAGTAAATAGAGAACCACTCCAGTATCTTTGCAAAGAAAACCCTAAGTGGGGTCATGAAGAGTTGGATATGACTGAACAACAACAAAGGTCCTTATCTTATTCCAACCTTCTAATAGTTGTTTGTGTGTTCCATCTTCTCCAGTAAATAGATGGTAAGTTCCTTAAAGGTAGGGATCATGTAATTTTTTACCTCACCTCCTAGAACAGTGATTTTGTATTTTATAGGTATATAATCAAAGATGAATTGAATTCACTAAAAAAGGGTAAGACTAGCCACCACTCATATGTATTCACATATAAATTCCTGATCTATGTATGCTGAAGTTTTCCTTGTTTTCTTCCTGTTTTTAATGTGGGTTCTATCCAACCTTGACATTCAAGTCAATTGGATAATAAATTAAAAGTAGTAATTTCCCTGAATGCCAGTGTTGGAACTCTCCAGCCTGAGTCTCTCTTCAGGCTTTGTTCCATGGTTTTGGGTAGAATGATAGTAATGTGGCAAGTGGACTGGTTCCTTGGAGTTAATCTGGCCAATTTAGGAGAGGAAACTTTGTAGAAGATAGATTCTAGAATGGCTCCCCCAGAGTCATATTTTCAGTCTCCCTGGGATAGGTGAGTACACTGTGATAAATCTATGTTTTATTAGGGTATTTTGTCTAGAGGACTTCCTTCCACCCTAGCATTAACCTGTGAAAGAATCTTGGTTTGTTGCATGGCCCCTAGGAGCCACCTAAGTGTTACAAACGTATATGCTTATGAATGTGTATGGCCAAAAGAATTAATCACCTTGTCAAGGTTAACCCTCAATCTATTAGCTAGAATGGCCCTCAGATACTAGCTGCCATCTGTCACTGGAATCATGCTTGAAGACTTTTAGTAGAACCTACCAGCATTTATGCATCCCTGGTAAACCTCCAGGAGCCCAAGGTCACCTTCATGCCATAATGAGCCACTGGAATAGGAATATTGTGGAGGACATATCAATAATTAACTTATTTTGAATAGCACTCCATCTTTTATGTTACTAACATCATTAAATAAATCCATTCCTACACAAGGTACTTAGGATAGTTCTCAGAGTTTGGGCATACTATTCAGTTGATTTTGGTACAGAGTAGGATCACATGTAAGTCTTTAAATGCAGTATTTCCTTCCTTTTAAAGATATTCTCTTAGAACAAATCCATAGATGAATGAGGGTGAAAGAGCAGAGGTGTCTTTTAAGCTGAGACAGTGCTTAAGGTAGAAATAGAAAGAAGATGGTGATCTTTTTCTCTCTTCAGAGGTTTTTGTTCTTCATTGCCACTTTTGAGCATGTGTAACCTGTTCTGGAGACCCTCCAGCTTTCCTCTTTTATCTTCTCTTTCCTATTTTCTCCTTTCCTTGCAATGCCCTTTAGATTTGGAAGACATAGGTGACATTGACAGGCAAAAAGCATTGAAATAGGGCATGGTTAGAGTTGTGGAATGGAAAATAATTCCAACCCTTTTTTGGTGCTACACTCACTCCATATTTCTACCTCTGCCAACTACATGCTCAGTCGAGTGGACCACCAAGAAAATTGTAATCATATATCACGGTTAAATCGGGACTCTGCCATCCTTCCCACTAAATAGTTAACAGGATGACATTACCGTCTTTGCCAGGAGCAAACCTAGCATCAGTAGAAACCAAAAATACACCACAGAAATTTTTGTGGATTTGTATGAAGACATAAAGCATTCTCACAAAACTTTTTGAGTTTCGAGAGTCCAACAACTATTACTTGTTTTTGCATGACATTTTGCAAACAGCATTATCACTTGTTACTTGCCTTCCCCATATTCATACGATGAATTATAAAATTTAAAACAGGTTCAAAGGTAAATTTTTTCATTATTAAACTATCTTCCTTACCCATTGAAAGAGATTAAAAGGCAAGTACTTAATTGAATCAGTTTACATTCACACATCTGTCTCTTGTTAATATTTATTATATTGTTTTATGCTGTTATTTTATGTTATATTAAGTTACATTATATTATGTTACATCCTAACAAAGCCCAACAGCAAGAGATAGAAAGAGAAATTCCATTTAAAGTTACAGTAGACACCATAAAATATTTGGTAGTCTATCTGACAAGACAAACCCAGGAACTATATGAACACAATTACAAAACACTTTTCATGCAAATAAAGTCAGATCTAAGTAAACGGGAAAACAACAGTTGCTCATTGTTAGGCTGAGCTAATATAATAAAAATGATAATTTTACCTAAATTAATTTATTTATTAATGCTATACCAAACTACCAAAAATTATTTTATGGGGCTAGATAAAATATTAACAAAATTCATCCAGAAGAACAAAAGGTCCAGAATGTCAAGGGAATTAATGAAAAGAAATTCTAGGAAAGGTGGCCTAGCCATACCAGGTATTAAACTGCATTATAAAGCAGAAATCATCAAAACTATTTGGTACTGGCTAAGAAACAGAGTGGTGGATCAGTGGGATAGGTTAGGTAGACAAGAGACAGCAGTCAATGACTATAGTAACCTACTCTTTGATAAACCCAAAGAATCCAGCTTTTAGGATAAGAATTCATTATTTCACAAACATTGCTGGGAAAATTGGAAAACAGTATGGCTGAAACTAGGCATAGATCAAATCTTACACCATATACCAAAATAAAGTCAAAATGGGTTCACAATTTATATATAAAGGCTGCTACTATAAGCAATTTGGGAGAGCAAGGAATAGTTTACTTGTCAGATTTATGGAGAAGGGAAGAATTTAAGACCAAACAAGAGATAGAGAACATTATGACATGCAAAATGGATAATTTTGATTACATTAAATTGAAAAGTTTTTGTACAAACAAAGACAATGCAACCATTAGGAGGGAAGTAGAAAATTGCAAAAGAATTTTTACAACCAGTGTCTCTGATAAAGGCTTTATCTCTAAAATATACAGAGAATTGAGTCAAATTTATAAGAATACAAGCTATTCCCCAATTGATAAATGGTCAAATGATATGAACAGGCTGTTTTCAGAGGAAGAAATTAAAGATATCTATAGTCACATGAAAAAAATGCTCTACATCATTATTGACTAGTGTAACAATAATGTTGCTAGCAGCTACTGGGGGTGTTAAAGACCCAACAAGACCAGCACACAGAAAGAAGGGCTGCCAACACAGGTTCTTTGATATGCTTTTCTAAGGAAAACAACTTTAAAGGGTTAACAATCTTGGTTTGATTAAATATACATATTTCATTCATTTAGTTCAGGGGGAAAATATCAGCCCCCTGAACTTCAGAGCAAATACAAACAGAAATTACAAACTTCAACAGGCAGACCTTGTGTGATTCAAATCACAATTCATAGTTACTAGAGAAGCACCAACATCTGGGTTACAAAGCCAGGGGCAGGGGGCTATTTCAAGGGCATGTCCAGAGTCTTGTCACTCTTTCAATGAGCATACCCCCAAAACTAAACACAAACCTCAGATCTTATATACCAGTCTCAGAGCCCTGGGGCACTTGATTACTTCAGTGCTGAGAAGCACTCAAACGAAGAACAGTAAAAAGTCCTATTTTGCTTGCTATTACATTTGAAAGGCAAGACTCAGTAAAGGTACTCTATTACCTCAGCATTCCAAAAGAGAAGACAACAAAAAAGTCCTACCCTGATTACCATTACAATTAGAGAAATGCAAATAAAAACAACTCTTAGGTACCACATCTCTGCTGTCAGAATGGCTGACATGACAAAACAGGAAAATTATAAATGCTAGAGAAAATGTGGGAAAACTGGAACACTATTACATTGTTGGTGGAGTTGTGAACTGATCCAACCATTCGGGAGAAAAATTTGGAACTATGCCCAAAGGGCTAAAAAATGTGCATACTCTTTGACCCAGTAATACCACTTCTAGGGCTGTACACCAAAGAGGTCGTACAAGTGGGAAAAGGACCCGTATGTACGAAAATATTTATAGCAGCTTTTTTTGCGGTGGCAAAGAATTGGAAATCAAGGGGTAATTGGAAATCAATTGGGGAATGGCTAAACAAGTTGTGGTATATGAATATAATGGAATACTATTGTGCTATAAGAAATGATGACCAGGTAGATTTCAGAAAAACTTGGAAAGACTTATATGAACTGAGGCTGAGTGAGGGGAGCAGAACCAGGAGAACATTGTATGCAGTTACAGCCACATTGTATGATGACTAACTTTGATAGACTTGGCTCTTCTCAGCAATGCAAGGTCCTAAGACAGCTCCAAAAGGCTCATGACAGAAAAAAGGCTATCCACATCCAGAGAAAGAATTATGAAGTCTGAATACACACTGAAGCAAACTATTTGGTCTCTCTCTCTCTCTCTGGTTTTGTTTCTTTTTTCTCATGGTTCATTCCATTGGTTATAATTCTTCTTTACAACTTGACTATTGTGAAAATAAGTTTAATGTGAAGGTATATGTACAACCTATATCAGAATACATGCCATTTTTGGTGGGGGGGAAGCGGGGAGGAGAGGGAGGAGGAAAAAATTTGGAACTCAAAAACTTGTGGAACTGAGTGCTGTAAACTAAAAATAAAAAATAAATTTAAAATGAAAAAAATATTACATTACATTATATTATTCGATTCTATTCTGTTACACTATATATTTTTGGCCTTGTGATTCTATCTCCTAAGTATTATACCTTGAGGTCAAGACTGATCATTGGGAAATCCAGGCTTCCCTTATCCCTAGTAGGATAAAACAAGAAATAATTTGTATTTTCTCTGTTAATAAAAAAAAGTAGTGTCTACAAGAGGAGGATTGTGAGAAGGCAAATGCTTATATCATGTGGACTTGTGTAACTTAGAGGTTGTGTAGACTTTTCAGGTACAACTGGACTGTGCATTGTCTTCATAATTTCAACCAAAGAATATTTATTAATTGAGTGTCTGATTTACGTAGCAGGAATACCTTATTCATCTGGCAATAACTGGTACATCATTGATATCAAATTATCAAAACAACTGCTGTTATAGATAGTATTCAAATATGGGTGACTCCATAGATACCATTAGAAAGTAAACCCTAAATATTTGATAATTATGCTTTGAACACTACTTCCTCTCATTCCACCTCTTTTTCCTCTGTAGGCAAAGTGGAAGCTGCAATGGATCTTATTTTGATCAATTCCTTGCCCCTCGTCTCTGATGGTGAAACATCTCTCACCTGTATAGCCACAGGCTGGCATCCTCATGAGCTCATCACTATAGGAAGAGACTTTGAAGCCTTGATGAACCAGCACCAGGAGCCCCTGGAAGTTACTCAAGATGAATCTAGAGAATGGGCTAAAAAAGTTGTGTGGAAGAGGGAAAAAGCTAGCAAGATCAACGGTGCATACTACTGTGAAGGGAAAGTCCGAGGAGAGTCCATAAGGATACGAACTATGAAGATGCGGCAGCAAGGTAATGGGATTTCAAATGATAGATAAATCGGGTCCAAGTAGACCTGCCTGAATTCATAATTAACTGTTTTTGCAAAGGAAAATCATCAATTGGACATGAATATGAGACAGGGGACTACATTTTTGTTTGTTTTCTATATACAGTGTACATAGGAAGATATAATAGCTTAAAATTGTGCTAAGACTTTTGGGACATCTTGTATTATTCTTTTGGGTACACCAGTGTGCTTGGTATTATTTGAATTGACTAGGCCTTTCTAAAAAGAAGTGTATTCAAAGTTGAATGTCTTTAGGGAAAATCAATAAAATTGATTAATGTTAGAGTTGTTCATTTCAGAAGTGTTTAAATTCACTACTCTGGCCTGATTCTTTGCTTCCTAGAAATTAGTTGTTTCCCATAGGCTACTGCAATAGGTAATCATGGCAATAATTGAGAGGTGAAGAAAACAGGAGAAGTACATACCCACTGAAAGGTTTTTATATTCAAAACAAGTCAGAACTTCCTCTGACTGACTGACTCCTGATTATCAAAACCCAAAATGAAAGCATACTTTCTAAATGAACTCTTTTGTATCCCTTTGGGGTCATAGAACTGTTTGGGGGAAAAATGGAAATTTCACAATATAGCTTCATTTTACTAGGGTTTCCAATGTGGTTTATCAGGGCCAGCCACCTAGAGTAGTGGATAGAGTATGGGGGCCTGGAATTAGGAAGACCTGAGTTCAAATCCAGTCTAAGACACTAGGTATGTGACCCTGAGAAGGTCACTTAACTTCTGTTTGCCTCAATTTCCTCATCTGTAAAATGAGGCTAATAATAGCTTCTACCTCCTAGGGTTGTTGTAAGGATCAAATGAGATAATAATTATAAACTGGTTAGCATACTACCTGGCATATAGTAAGCACTATATAAATGTTAGCTATTATTATTAATTGTGATAATAATAATAATAATAATATACACATAGTGTGTGGTGCAGATGAGTGTCAGATAACTGAATCTCTGATAATTTCCTTGCATTGCACTTCCTTAAATAAGTCTATGGCTATCTATGGGGCATGCATATCAATGTCCACTGGAAAAGATTATGAGACTATGGATTTAGAGCTAAAAGGGAACTTAGAGGCCATCTAGTCTCACCCCTTCATTTTGCACATGAGGAAACTAAGGTCCAGAAGTTAAATAACTTGCCCAAGGTCATATGACCCAGATCCTATGACTCCAAGTCCATTGCTCCATGTAGATTTCTTTGGAATCTCTAAGAGCATTTGTTAACTGGGAAATCCTAGGATTTAATTGAATGTACATCAAATCAAATTTTAGGTCAAAGAGAATGAAATCTCTACAAATGAAAGTCAAGTTTCTTTTACAAGACTATAGCATATTCACCTCTAAATGACAGCAGGGTGAGTGGGAAAAAGGCACACCAGAAATTCCCAGGAATGCAGCTATTGAGCACTAGGCTAAGAAGGAAAAGAGGTTGAGCAAAGGGATGTTAGGTGTGCCAAAGCCATCACAGTTGAAAATTCAGCTCTATTTTTTTCCCTCACATCTGTCACCTTGGTTTGGCTTTTGTAAAAAAGCTATGCTAAAGTTTCCATGGTCTCAGTGAAGAAAATCTGGGAGTTATATAACTACTGCTTTAATGAAAAAAGCTCAGCTATGTCACAGATAACCGACTTTCTCAATTCCTTTGTTAACACAATAATGTCAATTGTTTTAATAGTTGAACTAAAAGTGAGAATTGGGCCCCATATACGTTCCATCCTAGAACCATAGAATTTTACAGCTAATAGGAACCTTAAAAATCATGTAGTTCATTTTAAAAATGAAGGAACCAAATCCCAGACAAGTAAATTTGTTCGTCCAAAGTCACAGAGCTTGTTATTATCAGGAAGCAGCTAGATGGCACACATAGTAGATAGAGCTCTAGGCCTTGAGACTAAATCTAACCTCAGACATTTACTAGCTTTGCGACCTTGGGCAGGTCACTTAACTTCTGTTTGTCTCAGTTTCTTCAACTGTAAAACAAGGATAATAGTTCCAAGGGTTGTTGTAAAGTTCAAATGAGATAGTAATATTTGAAGAAGAAAAAAAAAACACTTGGCACAGTGCCTATTATATAGTAGATGCTATATAAATTCTAACTATTATGATTATTGTTGTGTTCATTGTTGTTGTTCTTATCAAAGTTAGGGTTTAGTTTCTTCTGCAATGCAATTGAACTAAGGCATGGGGATTCATGGACTCAACAAGCATTTATTAAGCATCTATGTGCCAGATACCGTGGTAGGCATTGATTTTACCAGGACATGGAAAAACTGTCTCTGGCCCCAACTGAAAGGCCAGATCAAAAAGGCTTAAGTGGGGACTGCAGGCCATTAATCCAAACAAAATTGGGATATGGACTCAACTTTCCCAAAGAGATTGTTTCAAATTTGTACTGAAGAGATATAGATAAATAGATGATAGATAAGACAAAGAAAGAAAAGAAGAAAGGGAAGGAAAGAAAGAATGAGAGAAAGAAGGAAAGAAAGAGAGAAAGAAAGAAAGAAAGAAAGAAAGAAAGGAAGGAAGGAAAGAAGGAAGGAAGGAAGGAAAGAGAAAAAAGATAAAGGAAAGAAGGAAGGAAGAAAGGACGGTGACAGATAAAGAATTTATTAAACACTATGTGCCAGGAACTGTGCTGAGTGCTAGGAATACAAATATAAGCAAACAACACAGTCCATAACTTCAAAGAGCATACAGGCTAATGAGGGAAGACAACAACAACAACAAAAAAAGAGATCTAGAGAGATATGAGTGAGATGTTGGTTCCTAAAATGTTGGTCTAGGGAAAGGAATCATTGATGAACGGATGAGGGCTCCAGGGTGGAGTTTTCATAGGTGGGCAAAGAGGCAAGTGAGGAGAAAGAGGAGAATTCTGGAGTGAGTCCAGAGGTGAATGAGGTCCAGAGGGAGTAAGGTAAAGTATGGATGAAGTCTTTTCTCATATTGCCCGGATGTGAATATGAACATTTTACAACAAAGATTTGCTATCCAAAGATAGATTTTCAAATAAATACATAAAGCATTAGTCATGTAGTTAATATCCTTTGATAAGAACTGAAATCATCTGGTCAAAATCTGGTAGCTTTTAGTTTCATACTGCTTTACAATTAAAAAAATTCTTATATATCCATTAGTTAATTTTGCCTCACTGAATTATCATCTCCATTTTATCAGTGTCAAAACTGAGACATGGAGACAGCCTACATGTCAGGACCCAGACTTATACTGACCAAGATCTCATTTACTCTCAGTTCTATACTTCATCCACTATTCTACAGCTACTTCTCTTTAAAAAAAATTAGTAATTTGTTTTCCCCAGTTACATGTAAAAATAATTTTTAACATTTGTTTTTAAAACTTTGAGTTCCAAATTCTCTCCCTCTTTCCCTCCCCACCTAACCCCCAATGAGAAAGCAAACAATCCAATATAAGTTATATATGTGTAGTCATGCAAAGCATATCCCTAATAGTCATGGCGTGAAAGAAAACAGACAAAAAAAACTCAAGAAAAATAAAGGAAAAAAAAGCATGCTTCAATCTGTATTCAGAAACCATCAGTTCTTTCTCTGGGGATGGATAGCATTTTTCATCATAAGTCTTTCAGAGTTGTCTTGGGTTATTGTATTTCGAGAACAGCTAAGTCATTCACACCTGATCATCTTATAATATTGCTGTTACTTTGTACATAGATCATTTATTTCACTTTGCATCAGCCCACGAACCTCTTTCCAGGTTTTACTGAGAGCATCCTTCTCATCATTTCTTATAGTACTATAGTATTCTATCATAATTACATACCACAACTTGTTCAGCCTTTCCCCAATTGACGGACATCCCCTCAATTTCTGATTCCTCACCCCCAGAAAAGAACTGCTGTAAATATTTTTGTACATATAGGTCCTTTTCTTTTTTGTTTTTTTTATCTCTTTTGGGATACAGACCTAGTAGTGGTCAAAGGGTATACATGATTTTATAGCCCTTTGGGGAAGAAGAAAGGAACACACATTTATCAAGCTACCACTATATGCCAGGCACTGTGCTACCTAAACACTTTACAAATATCATCCCATTTGATCCTCACAATAACCCTGTGAGGCAGGGGCTATCATCTCATCACCCCCATTTTGCGGTAGAGGAAATTGAGACAGAGAGAGGTTAGGTGACTTGCCCGGGGTCAGACAAAGACTGTGGGAGGCTGTATTTGAACTAAGGCCTTCTTGACTTCAGGTTCAGTGCTGTCTCCACTGAACACCTCTCTGCCTCTACTACTTCTGCCACTTAAATAATTGCTAGCATCCAATTATAATATTGGAAATACTTAAAATACAGAGAAATTAAGAATTTACTTTTTATAATTGAATCATCTTCTGGAAATAACTAATATATATATAATATTACTGTATCACCTATTGGAAATTGATAATCGATTTAAAAATTTTATAACCATTGGTTATTTTCCTACAATTCCTAAAGAATATCTGTGCAATAGCAGCAGAGTATAGTGGAAAGGACATTAAATTAGAAATTTGGAGACCTGAGTTCAAGATTGCTGCCAAGTCGATACATGTGCTTCAATGTCATTTCCCTGATTCTGTTCTCTTCTTTGGATGTTGATGATCTATCTCTAGAGTCCCTTTTAGCTCTAGCATTCTAGGATCTTATGATATAAAGATCCATATACTAACTTATAGCAGAAATATCAGATTGACATCAATACTTAGAAAACATTTAAGCACTATTGCGGGTGGTTGGAGCTTCTTAGGGAAAACTGCTTAGGGAAAAAGGAGAGAAGCTAAGAAGGAAGAAAAGCAGCCTTTGAACTCTGATTTGGCTAAAACCCTAACTTGATTGAACCTGCCTGTCCATGAACATAGGTCTCCCATAATACAAAGTTAGCTATACTTAAAAGTTACCAAGTTAAAAATACTTTGGAGCTGAGCCCATTGAGGAATCTAGGTTCCTTTCTAGAATACAATGTAGAGAGGAAAAAGTCCCACAGTAAACTAAACAACATTCATACAAAAGAGTAGATAATTTAAACAAAGCACATAGAAAGTACCAATGAAAATTAAATGGCCCAGACAGGTTTCTCATGAAACCAGCACTGGGTCATAAATTTGCAAAGAGAAACTGATATGGCTGGCTAAATGAAGCTTGCCTTCATCAGCACTAGTGAAGAAGCATAATCTTATGAGGCTTTTCAGTTCTCTTAATCTAAATCTTTAGCCCAGTGTTTAGATTTGCTAATTCTAATAATCACAAGTAACCCATGTACCCAAAGTGATGAGGACATCTATTGGATTTGCCCTGTTCCATGGTCACAGACTTCACCTCCACCCCAGCTATCGTCTTGTGGTCACAGGTTGAACTAAGCAAATCAGTGTTGCTGGATCACAGTACAGATCCTTCTCCACTAATGGAAAAAGTAATTCAAAGTATGTCTTAGATTTACAAGGGACAATATCTTAAGTACCTGTAAATTGTTTTCTTAGCCTATTCTCACAAATGTGAGAAGCAGGAAAGTGCTAAGGATTGCTTTTCCATTATTAACGGGATGAAGGGGCTAAGTGACTTACTTTAGGCCACACAAATGGGTGATTGTTTTAGCATTGTTAATACCCAATGAACTGAGAGACTAGAGTGAGGATTCTTTATCAGATGCTTCACTTAATACAAATGAGTCCAACGATTTAAATCTTGGAATTACTCATATAGCATACCCAAGATTGAAAATTCAAATGTCCTTTGGAATAAACATGGAATTAATTTTGATACCTTTTTTCTGGTTGTTATTGAAGCTTCCTTCCTTCCTGACACTTTAACTATGACTGTGAACAAGGGCGAATACGTGAACATTTCCTTCAAAAAGGTGTTAATAAAGGAAGAAGATGCAGTAATTTACAAAAATGGTAAGTAGGACTTTCAAATCTATTTTGTGGGTTACTGTGGGCAAAACAAAAATGGAACAAAGCAAAACAAAATGCAAAAATATCACCATGACACACCTGATGATAAACTCTTTACTTCACCAGATTGGATATTGGACCCCAGACACAATCCATTGCCTATTCCATATATGAAGTTTTTCTGGGTTGGTAGAACTAATTAGTGTTTGTTTTCCATGTAAACTGAGAGATTGACATCGTGAGATGTCACAGTAGAATCTATATGCAGTCTTTTCAATGATACCAAGCTATTCTCTGCTACAAAGGTCCATCTTTTTTTTTAACACTAAAAATATTCTGGTCAAGGGTGATGGAAAGATGCGTGATGGGTGTAAGTAGGTTGCAATATATTATCAAGGAGAATGTGGAGAAATATCATCAAAGAGAAGCATGACTAGAAAAGACTGTAGGTCAGATATATATTAAAAATGTGAGGCAATTCATATTGCCATAGACAGTTCCAGTGCTGTGTTTGTATCTGCAACTTATTAAAAGAAGCAGAGAAAGGTCTTTAACACTGTAGGCAGACCTTCTATGAAGAATTTGTTTAAAGAAAAGGACAAAAATCGTATGGGCTAAGAAGGTATGCATAGGTTGTTATCTACAATAATAAATTGCCCTTTAGTAAGATCATAGATCCCTGAGAGTATCAAACAAGTTTTTAAAATTTACTTCTGACTTTGTAGTGTTGAGGAGAGCCCATTTCTTCTGAATTGCAATACTATCAGCCATATCAGACAAGAAGTGGAAGACAAAAATACCCTAGGAATCAATTATCAGTGTTAAAATAAATCTTTAAATTCAGACTTTGAAAAATATACTTTGCCATAATCTCAATTTAGAAGAAATAATAATAATAATTTTTTATATTTAAATATTATTGATTTTTTTACATCACATATTTCTTCCTCCTCCTCCTCCATCCCTTATTACAAAGAACAAAAAAGAGCAAAAAACCGCTACTGCTTGTTAAACTAACCAACATATCAACTAAGTCAGGCATCATATGTAGAGTTTCATATCCATAATCTTCTCCCTTCCCAACTTTATGAAAAAAGGTTGAGAGAAATATATTTTCTTATCTCTTTTTTGGACCAAGCTTAGTCATTATAATTTAATAGTATTCTGTTTCACTTGTCTTATTTCTGTTGTTCTTTTCATTTACACTGTTGTAGTTTATTGGAGTTCATTGTTTTCCTGGGTTTACTTACTTCTCTTACATTAGTTCACATAAATCTTCCCATGCTTCTCTATATTTTTGATATTTATCATTTCTCACAGCATAAGCATATTATATAACATTCATGCACCACAATGTATTTAGCCATTCTTCAACTGAAGGGCTTTTACTGTACGTTGTTTCTAATTCTTTAATTCTACAAAAAGTGCTGCTATAATATTTTGGTTTATATGGGGCTTTTCTTTTTGTCATCAGCCTCCTTAGAAGAGTATATGTCTGAGATCTTGAGCCAAAAGATATGGCTATCAGGCATTTTCCTAGCATAATTCAAAATGATATTGTAGAATGGTCAGACAAACTCCTAGTTCTAATACAACAGTTCGTTAGTAAGCGTGTCTTTCTACAGCCTCACAACATTGATGATTTTAAACTTTTTTCATCTTTGTCAATTCTCTAGATGTGAAATAAAGCCTTAGATAGATTTTGATTTGCATTTGCCATTTTGTTAATAAGCTGGAGTAAACTTTCATATGATTGTTAATAATTTGTTATTATTTTGAGGAGTAGTTGTTCATATCCTCAGACCACACATCTTTGGTTTTCCTTTGTATTAGTTTATTTTATTGCTGAGGTTTTTATTTTTCAGGGGGAGAGTTGCAGGGAAAACTACAAGAAAAAGAAAGAAAAGAGTTGTCAATGAAATACTTTAGAAATACTTAAAAGAGAGCAGAACATAAGGAAATTCAGAAAGAAATAGACAAGCAGGGCTGTATTAGTACTACCATGTTATATTTAATATATGTGCTTAAAAACAATTTACATAGACAAAATGAAGATGAAGCAAGGTGAAAGAGAAAGGAAAAGAAAAAGGAGATGACTGGCAAAGCAAGGTTGTAGAAGAAATATGATCAAAGGTACCAGTGGAAGGGTTACTATTGACAAGGAAGAAGACTGTCTCATCCTCTGAGATTATAGGGAAGAAGGAAAGAAATTATGAAAGACAGGGTGTTTAAAGTCTTTGCATAAATCTTTTAATTTCTGGCAAAATAATGCTTTAGTTTTGAACTAATGTTTATTTAGAACAATCATCCCTCCATATTCTCTAGTGATAAAGCAGATAGCCAAGAAGAGGCAACATTTAATTCTGTCAAAATAGTTTCAAACTCATTAAATAATTTTTTCATTCATAAAGCATTTATTCATTCAGCGCCTACTGTATGGAGACCATTGTGCTGGAGGAAATACAAAGTTTATATATGATGTGGTCCTTTTTCAGAGAATCACCCTTGTGTATTCCCAGGATACCTGCTATCGTGGAGTTTATAGTGTAGTAGGGGAATAACTCACTAAAATAGGTAGCTATAGTATACAAATTACATAAGTAATAAACCTAGAAAATAAAGTAGTATGTAAGGTGCGTGGGGAAATGTCATTAAAACAGAGATGGAGTAAAGATTTTCAGGTCACAAATAGTGGCAGTTTAGGGGACAAAAGATTCTAAGACCTTAGCTAGTAAAATATAGTATGGCCAGGGCTGGATATTGAAGCAAGTGAAACTAGAGTAGAGAAGATAGAACAGTGGTCACAATAAGGAAAAAGTGTAGGCTTAGTGTGTATGAAAGAAGAATAAGGAAAAGTTGTAGTTGTAGAGGGGAACTTTAAAGTTCATAATTTTGGAAACTGCAAAGTCGAGAGTATGACGTTTTATTATGCGTCTGGAATGAGAAGGTAACTGGAGTCGAGTGGGTTGAAGATATGGTTGGGTGTCTTAAAGGGGTTGGCAACACGGATAGTGAAGACTACAAAAACGAAATTAGGAGAAAAAAATGAAGAGAATTGTACTAAAATCATTGAATTAGAAGCATGATTGACAGTAGATGATAACAATAAGGATAGGGAGAGCCTAATATAAATGGATGGCACCATCCTTTTTTTCATTTTTTTTGTATACAAAACTGCTCATCTGGTTTGATGTGTATTAAGATCAGAATTTTTTAAAAAAATTATTGCAGGGAGCATTTTTCTATTCTAGGTAGAGGGATAAATATCTCAACATTATCATTCTTTCTCATATTTACAACATGATGCCATGTGTTTTCATTAATGGATATATGACTTTTTTTTTAAAGAGCAAACTATTGGACAGCCTGGAAAAGGTAACTTGTTACTGTCTATTCTGTGTTCCGCCAAATGTCTCTGTGGTTCTTTCTTCCCAGGATCTTTCATTCACTCAGTACCTAAGCATGAAGTACCTGATATGCTAGAAGTAAATGTGGTGAATACTCAGCCTCAGGATGCTGGTGTCTATTCAGCTAGGTACATAGGAGGAAATCTCTTCACCTCAGCTTTCACTCGTTTGATAGTTCGAAGTAAGTTTCTGGTTGGCAAATTGCTCATGCAGTTTTTGGCAGTGTGGGTCCAAGATGGGGTCAGTAGTTGTTTTCCTGTCTCTGTCTAGAGTATAGTTAGACACGAAGGATTCACGTTGCTAAGCCCTGCACAACTCTTCAGATTAATCAACTTTTATTATTCCTAAATTATGATTTCCAATTATAGATAAAAATAAACATTACAACCAATGAAACTCCTTTCTGTTCTTGATGCTATGGAAAATAAATTAGCATCATAGATATGTTTCTTATGTGGCTATAGTTATCTAAAAAGCAACAGACAGCTTGGTGTAGTAGATAGAGAACTGGCTTTGAAACCAGGAAGATGGTAGAAAGGGAAGAAGAATTAAGAGGTCTCTTGATGAGAGTGAAAGAGAAAAGTATAAAAGCTGGACTGAAGCTCAACATTAAAAAATTAAGATCATAGCAACTGGTCCCATCACTTCCTGGCAAACAGAGGGACAAGAAATGGAAGCAGTGTCAGATTTTATATTCTTGGGCTCAAAGATCTCTGTAGATGGTGACTGCAGCCATGAAATTAAAAGATGCTTGTTGCTTGGAAGGAAAGCTATGGCAAATCTAGACAACATTCTAAAAAGCAAAGATATCACCTTGCAAACAAAGATCCATACAGTCAAAGCTATGGTTTTCCAGTATTAATGTATGGTTGTAAGAAATGGACTATAAAGAAAGCTAAGTGGCACAGAATTGATACTTTTAAATTGTGGTGCTGGAGAAGACTTTTGAGAGTCCCTTAGATAGCAAATAGTTCAAATCAGTCAATAGTTAAAGATATTAATTCAGACTATTCATTAGAAGGGCAAGTACTGAAGCTGAAGCTTAAATACCTCAGCCATATAATGAGAAGACAAGATTTGTTGGAAAAGACCATGGTGTTGGAAAATATTGAAGGCAAAAGAAGGGGATGGAAGAGGAAGAGATGAATAGATAAGTGTCATGGAAGCAATGAACATAAGCTTTGACAGACTTTGGAAAATAGTGGAGAATAGAAGGACCTGGCATACTATGGTCCACGGGGTCATGAAGAGTCAGTCATGACTGAACAACTGAATGACAACAACAAAGGGTTTTGAGCATAGGAGTAACAGATTTATTCATGAGCTGATAAGTCTGGCAGTGATATGAAGGGCAGCTTAGAGATTCAGAGACTGGAGACTTGACCACCTGTTAGGAAGATATTGTCCATGAGGGTAATCCTGAGACCTGAAGTACTAGGATGGTGGCAGAGGGGAAAATAGGAGGGAACAAAAGAAGTGTAATCAATAGGGCCTGGTAGCTAAGTGGACATAGAGATATTCAACAGAATAATGAGTTTCCTTGGGAAGTGAGTGAGAGGGAAGAGTCAAAGAGGCTACAAACAGAGAAGGAAAGGAGGATAGTGGTACCATAGAAACTTTTAAGCTAGAAAGCAGAATAGATTTAGAAGGAAAATAGTAAGGTTGCTTTTGAATTTAGAATGCTCCTGAGATATCTCAGGTAGAGATGTCCTATAGACAGCTATAGATGTGGGTCTAGATCTCAAGACAGAGGTAAGGACAGAAGAAATGGAATCAGGGCACTTGGGTATGAAATCTGGGCTCCACTTCTAACTCATTGTGAGACTTTGGACAAGTAACTTCATCTCAAATTTCACTTTTCCTCATCTGTAAAATGAGGAGGTGAAACTACCTGAATTCTTAGATTAATAAGCTGAAAACCTTCCAGAGGAGAGCAATCGAGATGGTAAGGGCCTCAAAGTATGAAGTGGTCAAAAGAAATGATGATCACCCTGGAGAAAAAGAGATTTAGGGAAGGCATAGCTGTCTGGAAGGACACAGAAGAGGGAATGGGCTTGTTTTGCTTGGCCCCCAAGGGGCAAAACTCACCTACAATGGATAGAAGTTACAAGGAGGCAAATTTAGGCCTGATGTAAAGAAAAATTTGCTAATAAAGGTATAACAATAATGACAACAATAATAATAATATTTATATGGTGCTTACTGTGTGCCAGGCACTGTGCTGAGTGCTTTACAATAATTACCTCATTTGATCCTCACAGCAACCCTGGGAGATATGTGCTATTAATATTACCATTCTATAGATGAGGAAAATGAGGCAAAGAGAGGTTAAATGACTTACCCAGAGTCACACAGCTAATGTCTGAGGCTGAATTTCAACTCAGTTTTTCCTGACTCCAGGTCTGGCGTTTCATCCACTGTGCCACATAGCTAACTAACGTATACTGGAGTGCCGCAGGAGATAGTGTACCCTTCCTGCCCCTCTCCACCTCCAGCCCCCAATCATTGGAGCTCTTTGAGCAATGGCTAGATGACCTCTTGTTATATGTGTTGCAAGGGGGATCCTAGTTCAGATATAGGTTGAACTGGATGCCCTCTGAGATCCCATCCAACATAAGATTCTGTGATTCTGCCTTCTTCTGGCCCTGTATCCTATCAATTCATCTTTTAAAATTGCCCACTGTGGTTGGGGATGAAAACAAAGTGTCACAAAGCCAGAAAAAACTTTCGTCTCCATGATTGGCTCTCCTTTGTTGTCAGGGCAGATCAACCGTAGCCAAATTTCTGAGCAGTCACTAATAAATTGGGCAGAATTGGTTCTTTTTTCTATGTTAAGATAAAGTATTTGCTCTCAAATATTTGGTGTCTGGCTAAGTGGTAAATTAGGAGACATAATCCTACACTGACAGTCTTCCTGATTATTTTAGAGTGATCAGTGATAACAATGACTTCTTGCCTAAACTGAATAATACTCACAGCCAGGGAAATTGTCAGCTTTGGGATCCTACTACTCTGAGAATGAATAGCCATGAACAAAAATATTGGCTCCTTTCTGATGAACTGTGAGAACCTGGTCACAACTAGTCATGCAAGTCTCTCCCCCAAATTTTGTTTTTCTTAGCAGAGACTTCTAGTGTCTTCAGACTTACTGGTATCCCAATAGCAGACTACATGGGAATAAACATGTAAATCGATAAACATCTAGAGAAAGACAGGTAGGAAATCTGAGACCCTTACACAGGTTTACAATTGAGAAGCAATATTGTATAATGGATAGGGAATTAGACGTGGATTTAGGAAGACCTAAATTCTAAACTCACCTCAGAAGTTCGCTATGTGACCCTGTTTTTTTACTCAATCTGGAAAATGGGATAAGAATAGTACCTAACTCAAACTCATAAGGTTCATATGAGAAAGGACAGGCATAAGGACTGGATTTCTAAATTCATTGGCATAGGGAATTTCAAGGTAGAGGGAACTCCCTCTACCGATGTGTTCTACCCCTTCTCTGAAAATTACAGCCTTAGTTGATAAGAGCACTGAAACATTAAGCGACTTTACCAGGGACACAGAGGCAATACATATCAAAGGTAGGACTTGAACCTAGTTCCTGGTTTCAAGGCTAGCTTTTTATTCATTTTGACATGCTGCCTCTCATATAAGATATCTCATGTGAGATAAAATGTTTGTGTTCTGCAAACCTAAAAGTATCATATAAATGTGAGCTGTTATTATTAGTGGGCAGTGTGTTTAATGAATGTCAGTACCCACTTATCTTTTCTGTACCTCAATTTTGTCATCTATGAAATTGATATAATAATATTTACACTACTTACCTCACAGTGCTGTTTGAGGGAGAAGTGTCTTATGAATTGTAAAATGATATGCAAATGTGAATTATTATTCTCTATGGTTGAATTTTTTCCTTCTGAGAAAGGAGGCTAATGGTGTTGCAGCTACATCAACAAGGAGGCTGAAACAATGAATTAGTGTCTATAAATTACCCTAAAGGCGTTGGAATAGAAAGTACTCGAAAATAATCCTCCTCTTATGGGACGCAAAATCCTACATCAGAGCACAGAACACTAAAGACATCACTTGGTGTAGTGAAAAGAGCACTAGTCTTGAAGTCAAAAGACTCAGTTCAAGCCCTGGTTTCAATGTTTTCTGGATGTATAGCTTCAGGAGAAACACTTCCTCTTTCTGAGGTTCAGTTCTCCATCTATAAATTAAGATTAATGATATATTTTTAAAGTATTATTTTATATGAGATAGACTACCTCATATCATTGTTTGAGGAAATAATTTTGTAAAGTACACAATGTTAGTTATTGCAACTGACTGCCTGCCTAATAACCCACCAGAGGCTTACTAATCATTGACTTGTTTTGGAATCCAAGGATGTGAAGCTGAAAAGTGGGGACCTGAATGTAGAAGTTCCTGTAATCCTTGTTCAAACAACGGCATCTGTCATGAAGATACTGGAGAATGCATTTGCCCTCCTGGATTTATGGGGAAAACATGTGAAAAAGGTAAGTTAAAAAACCCATTATTATAAATTTATAAATTATAAAAAAACCACATAAGATATGCATATTTAAAATGCATAAAATTCATTGACTTAAGAAAATGTATAAATTACACTTGGTAGAAGTTAGCCATCCAGACCATTTGGGGAGTTCAGTTTATATTAACATTTTTGTCCTTTGATTTTCATGCCATAACATTGGACTTAATGATTTCTTTTTCTGCTTCTACGTAAGAGACAATCTGAGATATGTCTGTCACTACATTTATATTCCCTCTAATATTTAAGGCCCAGCCTCTATAAAAAGGATGGTGCCTTTTGAGCACTTGCCTCTGAGTCTGAAGGAGCTCTTTCCTTTTCCAAAGCTTGTGAAGAGCACATGTTTGGCAGAACCTGTAAAGAGAAATGTGGAGGACCAGATGGATGCAAATCATACATGTTCTGTCTCCCTGACCCTTATGGCTGTTCCTGTGCCACTGGCTGGAAGGGTCTACAGTGCAATGAAGGTATGGCTCGAATAATACCTACAGAAAGCAGTCCAGAAGGTGGCCAGAGGGTCATTTTGATGCACTTCAAGGTTGAAAGGATGGCAGCAACTGATTTGTTCACTCTTTGCTTAGGAGCATGGGTTTGAATTCTTCTCCTAAGAGTTAATTTTTTCACATTAATAGATGGTGGGCAGTTTTAGTAATGGACCATAAAAAGAATTTTCACATCAGATCAAGGATTTAAAGATTTGAAGTTGGGATTAGGAATACATTTCTGGGGAAGTTGAAGCGTCATCCTATAGTTTAGACAGAGGTATGTTATTTTCTTACCCATAATATTTAATTCTGATGCCCTGAACAAGTACCATAAAATGAGCTCTAGGCAAGTACCCTCTAAGCAACTTTTTAAACAAATTCAGTTGAGGGGGATGAGATGGGAATAGGTAAAGAAGCCTCCAACCTTGAGACACAGGGTACCATGTTGAAAAGAGATCTTGGGACATCTGGGTAGGTGGAATGAGAAGCTATTGCTGTCGAGGTCATCACTAAGGCAGGGTGGTAGGGGTGAGACTCACACCTGGGATGTGGACACTATGGAGAAGAAACATGCTAAACGATGGGTTATTTTAACTAATTGTATTACTATCTAACTGTTAAGCTCAGTTGTTTTTACCTACTGATAGAATACAAGCATTGTCAGCACCCTCCACATTTTGGCACCTTAGGCAAAGAGACAATTACCTCATCCTAATTTCAGATCTACCACCCATTAATCCTCTATTTTCCAAAAATGTCTCCCACCTAATGAAGCACAGCAGTACTTCAATGCTTCTCATCAACTTTCAAACAGTAGTATAATATGAAGACACCTCCCAAGGCACACAAACTAGGTCACACAAAAGTCTCTGAGTATTTGGAGCACACTCTCTACATAAAGAATACCCTTTATGTGAATACCAGGTTTTTAAGTCCTTATTTTTCACCTGAAGAACTGTAACATTCCTAGCAACTTCCAAAGTATGTAACTAGGGTTGGGAGAAGGGTAGCTGGCACCATTGTGTGGGAAATAAACATTTTACCTCCCCTTTACTACTTGCTAACAACTTTCCACTAATTGTTTCATAACTCAAACAATCCAATATATACAACCACTGCAATTGTTTGTGACGCTGGGGGAAAAATCTGGGAAAGGTCAAGAATGCCTTTTGGAACAACAAAAAAACTATAAATTCAAAGTAATATTTACCAAAAGCAAAATCATTACTAGTTTACCTATGTATAATTACCTAATTTAGAAATTGTATCTACACAAAAAAATCTTGCTTTTGAAAAATTTTTGGTGAAAATGCATCTAGAAATGTCTTGATTCATTTTTAACTGTAGTTAATCAATAGTATTCATTGAGCACCAACTAGAAGCTATGGGTTTTCCTTAACTCCTAGCATGCAATAGGTGTAGTCTCTAGTCTTATATAATCTAACCTATAGACTACAAACTGTACTTCAGTTCTTCTCAAAAGATTTATGATTTCTCCTGTGAAGGTATTCCCTGTACTGATCACAGCTCCTCTCTATCCCAGCAAAAGATTCCCTGAATTTCGATTCCCCTTGCAAATCAAATCATCTAATGGCAATTTTTTGCTGCTGAGTATATTTATGCTTAGTTCCGGCAGTCTTCAGATGTCAGCCATAAATCCCATCACCTGGCCTGTAATTCAGAGCATTTTCAGCTTGATAGGCTTGATAACGCACTGGTTTAGACTTCTTGAATTCAGTCATGTTTACGGAGGAGGACTTTAGTAGAGGAAATTTTGATATTTAGTAGAGGAAATGCTAACTCACAATTACTATTCCACCTATTTAGAATCAACAAAAATCGAAGACATTTTAGAAAACTTCCAATTCATATTCAAATTATAAGCCTCCTTGCCACTACTCATTAAAAAAAGCTTTTTTTAAAGAGGCAATCATATCTTTTATGTCAAGCACAAAATATTTTAGACAATTTACAAATTAACACCAGGAACCTTGGTTTTCTCCATTGGCTTCATTATTAATACTTTTTCTTCTTCTTCAATGACTGTATGTGCAGCTTGCCAAACTGACTTTTATGGACCAGATTGCAAACTTAGGTGTAAGTGCACCAATGGCGGAACCTGTGATCGATTCAAAGGATGCCTTTGTCCTCCAAACAGGCATGGTCTACAATGTGAGAAAGAAGGTAAAGCAAGGTAACACTGTAATCAAAAGCCTTTTTCCAGGGTGATAAAGTCAATAGACCTTGCCGCTGTAACCTTTCTACCCAAGGGGCAAGAGAACTCTGAAACTCCTACTGCTGCCTCATCATCATTGCAAGTAGGGAAGATGCCTTATCCTAGGGTTGCACACTATAGCACTCCAATTAATCTTCCAGGACTTATATAATTGCCCACCCTATGCCCTTCAGTATTCCCAGATTAGGAAATTTGGTGTTCAGGGAAGCAAATCAGTCTGGCATCCAGCCAAAGACCCCAGAGAATCAAAGTCCGATTTTTTCCCAAAGTTTCACAAAGCACCCTATTCGACTCTGTAATATTTACTCACCATCACTGATGAGAGAACAAAATGTGAATGAGAGAGAATGAAATGACCCTGTATTTGTTCAAGTTGTGTATTTGCCCCCAAATTCTTTAAGTGACTAAGGCCTTGAGGAAAATATAGGTCAGTTTTTTTGTCATTTGTTTTTCCCCTAGTGGAACCCTCTTAAATCTATGTTTTCCTTAAACCTATAGACAAATTATTAAAAATTTGTCTGCCCTTGTAGAACAAACACTGATTAACATTGATAAATTGAGATTATCTTTAGTTAGGAGGACATTAAAGGCCTCCTCTCCACTAGTCACTAAAAATAGTCACGTAAGGTCATGTCAGTAAATAAATGTTGATTAAATTCCACTGTGTGCCAGGCATTGTGCTAAGCAGCAGGTGTATGAGACAAGACAAAAGACAATCCTTTTCCTCAAAGAGCATTCAATTCTGTTCAAATAAGAAATCATTTAGTAAGAGTCTGCAAGTACTGAACATTGAACTAAGTACTAGGCAGACAAAAAAAAAGAAATTAAAGTCTTTGAAGTCCTATGAGTTTATATTCTACTGGGGGATGGAGGAGGATGGAATACAACATGTAAACCAATAAAGAAATACAAAGTAAGTAAAAATGTAATTTTGACAAGGGTGGAACAAGATTGTAAAAGGCTTTGAAAGCCAAACAAAGGAGTTTTTATATTTTTCTAGAGGCAATAGGGAACTACTGGAGCTTTTTTTTTAATAGGTCAGTGACAGTCAGACCTGCTATTTAGGACTATCACTTTGGCAGCTGTGTGGAAAATAGATGTCAAAGATGAAGCAGGGAGACCAAATAGGCAACTATGGCAATAGTCCAGACAAGAAATACTGGAAGCCTGACAGGGTGGTGGCTATGTGAGTGCATAGAAGGAGACAGATGTGAGAGATACTGTGGATGCAGAACTGATAACACTTGGCAACTGGTGAGATATGGGAGCAAAGGAGACTTTGAGGTTGTAAACTCGAATGACTGGAAGGATAATGACCTAAAAAGAAATAGGGAAGTTAGTCATTTCCATCCTGCCCAACACCCTTCAGCAACATCCTATCCTAAGTTTCTGAAACAGAATCACAGCATTAGGATAGTTCCACTTTGGGGGCCTATTCCTCTACAATTTTACTTAGCACTGGAACATTTCCAAGGATGCCAAGTGACACATTGTTAACTTTTGGTTTCCTAAATTTATATGACAGAGGAGAGTGGCAACATGGCACAGAGAACAGCCAAGACCTATGTTCAAATCCTCCTTCTGACATATATTTAGCCTCTAAGTGCATCAGATCTCTAAAACTGTAAGTTACATGTAGAAGGTTGTCCTGTTTTTGTGCAAAGAATTTCAATGCCAAGATTTCTCCACACAGATGAAGTCATAGGTCCTCACCAAAAAAATAACAGCAGCAATAATTTTTGGACTCAAAAAGTTTATGTAGATTCTTAATATATGCTAAGAAAAGATAGACATAGAAGACCTTAAGCTTGACTCTGGAGAGCACAATGAACCAACAGATAAAGGCCATAGCTACAAATACCTCCTCTGAGTAGAAAGATATCAAGGAGAATGTTGTGGCTGAATACGTTGAGACTTATTTTTCATTCTGAAATCAAAGCTGAATTGGAAGAATGAATGAAATCCATTTAATTAAGTGGTACTATGGGCCAAGCACTACTATGCTAAGCATGGAGCAAGACTATCCCTTCCTTCAAGAAGCTTACATTCTAATCGAGGCAACAATACGTACAGGGGAACGGTGATTAGGGAAAGAAATTTTGGTCTTTGAAGTGATGGAGATGGTGAGTGAAACAATACAGTAGTCTATTAACACAACCTTTGCAAAAGTAATAGTAATAGTGATTTAATTACACTCTCAGAAAGAGATAGAAAGCAGAAGGGTAGAAAATGCCTGGGATGGATATGAGTATTCATGATTCTAGGGAGTAAGGAGCCTAGTGACAATTTCTCTCTTGCATATTCTCTACTGGTCAGGTTTGAAGGGTGAAGCAATAGCAGTACTAGGAAGGGAAAGTCAAAATATGTAAGATCACATTCAACGTCTCTTCCATTAGACTGAGAACTCCCTGAGAGCAGGGAATGTCTTTTGACTTTTTGTTTTGTATTAGCACTTAGCACAATGCCTGGAATATAATAATTAGTTGTTAATAAATTATATTTATTGACTGACCAACCTATGCATGGATGCTAACACCTTCACAACTGTAAAGTAGACCATAACAGTCTCAGAAAGTATCTTTAAAAAACCCTATGGAATATTAACAAATTACAAGACCTGTCACAATAAGGTAGCTATAGAAAGAATGCCTTGCTAGAAAAGAAGATCACTGATAGACATTCTTAGGACATTTAACAAATGGGTCCAAAACCTACAGAAATACTTCTGAAATAAGCAAACATCAGTTCACTAATCAATACTCAAGGCTGATAATCGGCACACACCATTGGATTTGTCAAATATAACCTAAGGTGGCTTACCTCCAGATGATGCCTATGAAATAACAATGATTCAAGAGAATTCTCGAGACACTCAATGGTTATCATCTGCATAAACTCAGCAAAAATATTGTTAACAAAGAAGTACTGAGTCGTCATTGAGTCATGCGGACTTTTTCCTGGACGTAGCATTTGTGATGGTGACTCAAGACCAGCTTATTGTCACCATACTATAGAAGGTTTGTCTTTAAGAAGCCCGACTTTGTGATCAATGTAGATTATGCAGGAAAATGGTGGAGACAGTTCAACACACCACTGCAGGCCATCTACCAAATATCTAAGGAGATATGACCTTGAATTTTAAATTATATACATGAACTTTGCTCTTTTGTAGACAGAGAGATGATGACAAATCCACATGCTATACATACAGATCCAAAAATATCCCAACCAACTGAAATTGGACCATTGTCATAAACTGACTACAATCTTCTTAACATAACATTGATTCATAAAAACAACATGGACAGATGATAGATAGATAGAAAAAATAGATGTCACCATCACAAATCCTCATAATTTCCGAGTTACATGGAATGAAAAGCTTTCAAAGTATGAAAACTTATTTGAGATCAAAATCAAGTAGGATTAGGATGAGGTACATTTTATGCTTATTGAACTGTCTGCTACTGGAGTTGTTCCAATGATGCTTTCAATGAGCCTACAAAAGATGACTTTACATAGAAATACTTTTATTGATCTACAAAAAGTATTTGTTTTATTCACCTGTGCAGTAGTCTCCAGAACTTTGAATATAGAGGAATAAAAGCAGGAGAGTGGTCCTTGCCCCAGGCCTATCTCTATTTAAATTTCTTCAAAAAAGAAAAGAAAAAGAGCTAACAATTAGGAACACAACTTTGACCCATTTAAGGTTTTCCTCCCTATAAGATTTTCAGCCAAGTAAGCATCTAACCATAAAATAAACCCAATAACTTAAAAAATTAAACGTGTTCTCTCAAAAAAGTACCAATATTTACAGCTCAGCAGTTGATTAAGAATTATGAAGGAGTTAATAGTTTAAAAAAACCTATTTTCTTCATTGAGACTTTGAATTCTTTCTACATGAATATTAGGCTTTTTTTTCGGTTTGTTTTTTAGAGTCATCCTTACCCATTACCTATGTTTAATCATTATATCCAGCAGAGTTTTCACTAAAAAGAAACTGATTTTACTGATATTAATTATAACAAAAACCATATCATATTTTATTTAATGACTGGAAGAAAAGATGACTGATGTTTTTATCTCCATTTTTAGGGCAAGAAGAAGGAGTTCTGCTATAAGTTCTAAATGTATCTAAGGAGGATTTGGGAGAAGAGATGTCAATTCTATTCCACAAATGTTTCTATTAAGTGCAAGGCAAATTTATACATAGTTCTTACCATGTGCCAAACACATGGTTTCCACATAGTTGCTATTATGTTCCAGGCACTGGGATAAGAGATGAGGGTACAAAACGAAAACTGAAATAGTTGCTGACCTTGAGTAACTTACATCCCACTTGCTGCATTTATGCCAGCTAGATACTATTCTAAAACCAGGTCTCACACCAGCTTTCCCTTTGTCTTCAGGCCCTCCAAGGGTGACTCCTCAAATAGAAGATTTGCCTGACCACATGGAAGTAAACAGTGGCAAATTCAACCCTATCTGCAAAGCCTCTGGCCACCCACTGCCTGATGCTGAAGAAATGACCCTGGTGAAACCAGATGGAACGGTTCTGCAAGTAAGATACAATAATTCCATTATTATTATAATCCTCTGACACAGTCAAGTGCTTTTATTGTGCTAGCTCTCCTACAGAACATTAAAATAGATTTTTGATAATTTTTGTTTTTTATTGCCTAGTTTTCCCCAATACAGGGGTTGAACTCAGGTTTTTTTTTAATCCTAAAACCAATACTCTTTTCACTCAACCTTGTTTCCTGCCATAATCAATGGACTTAGAGTCTATTTTTTAGTTTTCCAGTTCAGGAGACAGGAATCTCTGAGTATGACCTGGAAATATTCTGATTTAGGCATGAAATTTAGACAATGACAATTTAGACATGAAATAGTGACATTCTTTTTTGTTCTCTATTTCAGTGACACATTCTCACTCACAACGTTGCCTAATAAAGGGCTTTTAGATCATGTTCAAGTTCCCTTTACTATAGATCTCTGTAACAGCAAGCACCCTAGTATACCCAGGATGGCCTGCTAGCACAGGTTCTTTGATCTGCTTTTCTAAAGGAAAGGCAACTTTTAAAGGGGTCAACAATCTTACTTTAATTATAGATAAGTACAAAATATAAGCAGAGAAATTAGCACAGAGATTCAACGGACAGGGCTCCAATTGTCTGAACAAAGTAAGACAACCACCTACGTACACCACCAGATCAGGGCAGCAACAACATCTGAATAGTTGGGGGGATTTTGATAAACAACTACTCAGAGTACCATCTGGGGAATCAAAAGGTCCTTCTCATGAGCGAACCCCAAAAGCAAAATCTCACCTCAGAATATATATGCACTTTTGGCTAATAGGCTCAGAGCCAGAAGGCATCACAACCCTCATGCCTCAGTGCCTAATTAGCTTAAATGAAAGGTGTAAAAGCCTTCTACAAACAAGCCTTCCCATAAGCGAACCTCCCCCTAAGCAAGCTCCTCTCCCAGTGGGTGCTAAGATGTAGCACAGCTGGGCCGGAGTTCAAAGCAGCAGGACATCCATGGTTGAAATATCTGTGTACCTTTAGACCTGGGAACATGACCCCTGTTCCAGGGAAAAAAGAGAACACTTGTGGTCACATGTGGCCTATTAATGGAGGGGTAAGATCTTCATATTTCATTAACATTACGATCTCCTTTGCTAGAAAGAAATGAGTTGTCTTCCCACTGACCATTCCTAACATTGGTGGGTGTTAAAAGTTACTCAGCGTTTCTCTTTCTCTAAGGTGATCCTCAGAAAATTTTAGAAAAGATATCTTCGGAGATACGAAAGAAAAAAAGCATGCATCATTCTTTCGGGGATGGTTAAAATTCAGATTGACCTAGAAGTAAATGGATATTATCATCAGTTCAAAGTTTCTTTCTTTAAAAAAATTTGTATGTTTTGCTGTTACAACATCTTCATTTCTGAATATTTCCCTTCCTCTTCCTTCTGACCAAGGAGCCATCTTTGTAACAGAAAAATAAAAAAGCAAAAAGGACAAAAAAGACCCCAGTTCAAACCAACATATCAACCAACTATAACAGTATAAGCAATATTTCACACTTACAGTCCCTCAACTTTGCAAAGAAGGAAGAGACATGAATTTTCTTAGTTTTTCTCCAGGGCCAAAACTGGCTATTAGAAATTCAAAGCATTCAGTTACATTTTGTGTGTTTTTTTTAATCTTTCATTTATGTTGCTGTAATAACTATATTACGATTTCTTGGTTCTGTTTGCTCCACTCTCCGTTCATTCATATGACTTCTCCTATGCCTCCCTGAATTTGTTACATTCATTATTTCTTATGATACAGTAATACTCAATTACTTCTATGCATCCTTTGTTTACCCATTATTGAGAAGCGTCTACTTTGTTTCTAATTAGAAGTGTCATTCTTGGAATCTATAGTGAGTACAGTTGAATGGTGAGTCAGCTGTAAGCAATTAGAGTCAAAACAACCTGTTAATCATTTGGAGATTCACTAGCCTTGCTGGTGGCCCCTGTAGGCAGGGGCCACCTGATCTCATTCACTCTTTCATTAATGAAAACTTAAGAGTTGCATTAGATAGGACCCAAAGACCCCACTGAGTCATTAGTGAGCCTCAGCCACCTCTACATTCTCCTGAAGAAGAGCAATTGATATTGTCATTGAGGGTTTAAAAATTAGCTCTACCCCTTATTCTCAAGAGAGACTACCAAAGCACATCCTCTCTTCTCTTCCCCTAAATAGAGCAAAAATGCAATCAGGAGTGAACATTGTACAATTTAAATGCTGGATCTGAATTCAAATTCTGCTTCAGATATTTAACAGCTGTATGACTCTGAGATAGTCACTTAACCTCCTTCAGCCTGAGTTTCTTCTTCTGGAACATAGGGATAATAATAGCACCTAATACTCAGGGTTGTTGTAAGGATCAAATGAGATTAAATATATAAAGTGCTTTGCAAACCTTAAAGTGCTACATGTATGTTTGTTACTATTATTAACCTTATGATAGTAGTCACCCTCCCTGAATCTCAGTTTCCTCACCTATAAAACGTAAGAAAAGCACTTAAATGAGGTAATGTATGTAAAACATTTTGCAAACTCGAAAGAACTATAGAAATCTTAGCCATTATTTTTCCTCATCTTCGAAATTAATATAGCAAAATCAAATGTCTCCCAAATAAAGGTATAATTTTTTTCTAACAATAATATTAGAGTGTACAGACAAAGGAGGTTTCACACAATATAAACTTTCATCATAGCTAAAACTTGGGAAATAAGCCAACAGTGACACCCCACACTGTCTTTAACTTTTTCCTCATTAGAAAACTTATTCCTGAACAAGAAAAGAAGGTAGTAGATGTGTGTGCTCTTATGATACCAACTCTCTTTGCATATTTTTATTTTCTTGGGTTTGTTAATTTTAGCCTAAATCCTTTGTACGAAACAATCGATCAGAAGCTGAATTCAGTATCCATCGGATTCTACCGCCTGACTCAGGTGTTTGGGTCTGTAGCGTGAACACAGTAGCTGGAATGGTGGAAAAATCTTTCAACATTTCTGTTAAAGGTAAACCTTACCTTTTTATAATAACAATATATTTATTTTTAGTTTAACATTCAGTTCCACAAGCTTTTGAGTTCTAAATTTCCCCCCTTTCCTCCCTCCCCAAGACAGCATGAAATCCAACATAGGCCCTACGTATGCATTCACATTAAACAGATTTTCATATTAGTTATGCTGCAAAGAAGAATTATAATCAATGGAATGAACCATGAGAAAGAAGAAACAAAACAAAAAAGAGAGAGAGCAAATAGTATGCTTCAATCTGCTTTCAGAATCTGTAATTCTTTCTCTGGATGTAGATAGCATTTTCCATCATGAGCCTTTTGGAGTTGTCTTAGAACCTCGCATTGCTGAGATGAGCCAAGTCGAACGAAGTTAGTCATCATACAATGTGGCTGTACTGTGTACAATGTTCTCCTGGTTCTGCTGCCCTCACTCAGCATCAGTTCATATAAGTCTTTCCAGGTTTTTCTGAAGTCTGCCTGCTCATCATTTCTTATAGTACAATAGTATTCCATTACATTCATATACCACAATTTCTTCAGCCATTCCCCAATTGAAGGGCATCCCCTCAATTTCTAGTTCTTTGCCACCACAAAAAGAGCTACCACAAATATTTTTGTACATGTGGGTTCTTTTCCCATTTGTATGATCTCTTTGGAATATAACCCTAGAAATGGTATTGCAGGGTCAAAGGGTATGCACATTTTTATAGCTTTTTGGGCATATTTCCAAATTGCTCTCCGAAATAGTTGGATCAGCTCACAACTGTACCAATAACACGTTAGTGTTCCAATTTTCCCACATCTTCTCCAGCATTTATAATTTTCCTGTTTTGTCATGTTATCCAATCTGACAGGTGTGAGAATTGTTTTGATTTGCATTTCTCTTATCAATAGTAATTTAAAGCATTTTTTCACATAACTATAAATATCTTTAATTTCTTCCTCTGAAAACTTCCTATTCATATCCTTTGACCATTCCTCAATTGAGGAATGAATTGTATTCTTATAAATTTGACTCAGTTCTCTATATATTTTAGAAATGAGGCCTTTATCAGAGACATTAGTTGTAAAAATTCTTTCCCAATTTTCTGCTTTCCTCCTAATCTTGGTTGCATTGGCTTTGTTTGTACAAAAACTTTTCAATTTATTGTAATCAAAATTATCCATTTTGTATTTTATAATGTTTTCTAACTTTTGTTTGGTCATAAATTCCTCTGTTCTCCATAAATCTGACAGGTAAACTATTCCTTGCTCTATTAATTTTCTTATAGTTTCAGGCTTTATATCTAAATCATGTACCCATTTGGACTTTATTTTGATATATGGTGCAAGATGTTGGTCTTTGCCTAGTTTCTGCCATACTATTTTCCAGTTTTCCCAGCAGTTTTTGTCAAATAGTGAGTTCTTATTCCAGAGTCTGGAGTCTTTGGATTTATCAACTGTTAGATTACTATAGTCATTGTCTACTGTGTCTTGTGTACTTAACCTATTCCACTGATCCACTGCTCTGTTTCTCAGCCAGTACCAAGTAGTTTTGATGATTTCTGCTTTATAATACAATTTAAGATCTGGTATGGCAAGGCCGCCTTCCCTAGCATTTCTTTTCATTAATTCCCTTCATATAGATCAATTTTGTTATTAGTTTTTCTAGCTCTATAAGACAATTTTTGGTAGTTTCATTGGTATGGCACTGAATAGGTAAATTAATTCAGATAGAATTGTCATTTTTATTAACACGGCCTACCCATGAGCAACTGATGTTTTTCTAATTATGTAGATCTGACTTTATTTGAATGAAAAGTGTTTTGTAATTGTGTTCATAAAGTTACTGGGTTTGTTTTGTAAGCCTCACTTTCTTGAGGCAAAAGATGTCATCCTCAAAACACAATGGCATTTTAGTTTATTGATTCTTAATAACATAGGGTCCATGGACTCGTTTTCCTGAAAAAAAAAACTTGATAAATATTTTGATATAATTGGTTTTCTTTGTAATTTTATATATCTTATTTTATGTATTTAAATACATTATTCTCAGAGGAATTCCATAGGCTTCCCTAAGGGCTCCAAAACACACAAATAGGATAAAAACTCTTGATCTAGTTAAAATACTGGAAATGATCTAACAGAATTATAATCTTTACCAGAGTGGGTAAGAAGATGTTTTTAATGGATGAAGAGCATTTCATGTTGTTATGTATTAATTGCTTTACAGAGCACCAAGCTTTGACTTTTTACCCACTAGACACAAAGGAAGAAGGTTGTTATAACCTTTCTCAGTAAGTCTGGCTTTATCACCCAAGGATGTTGTGAATTCTTAGCTTGTAACAAGTTTGAAAATCTTTTGTGTAAACCCTAACTAGGCAACCATTCATTATGCTATGTCATGTTGCACAAGTAACAAACATAATTTTGCAGAAATTCAGAAAATTTTGGTAGTTATTATGCTACACTAGAAATGTCTGGATTTTTTCTCATGAAGTTCAGATCAAAATATTTCAAATGGATATATATATATGTCTAGCGGGAGTGGGGAGGATGGTAAGTAATGTAACTAGATGAGAGCTAAATGGACCTATCATCTAGCCCAACTCCCTCATTTTATAGATAAGAACCCTAACATGCCAACATGATTTACATCTGGCCTAACTTATTACTTGTTTAGAGATTCTTTGGGACAGGTTCAGAATTCATTCCAAAATGGTGTACAGGATTGCATTCATAATTACCTTTTTTTAAAGGTCAAGGACTATAGTAGGGTGGATGCACCTTTATAAATGTATTTGGGTTCTGTTGCCAAGAGAATAAGAGTCAATGTTATCCTAAGAATTCTTTTTTTAATAAGATTTTTTTATTTTTAATTTACAACACTTAGTTTTACATGTTCTCGAGTTTCAAATTTTCTTCCCTTCCCTCCCCTCCCCCACCAAGAGAGCATGCAATCTGATATAGATTCTACATAAACCTTCACATTAAACTTATTTACACAATAGTCAAGTTGCAAAGAAGAATTATGACCAATGGAATGAAACATGGGAGAGAAGAAACAAAACCAAAAAAAAGAGGAAAAAAAAGAGCAAATAGTTTGCCTCAATCTGCGTTCAGACTCCACAGTTTTTTTCTCTGGATGTAGCTAGCTTTTACCGTCCTTTAGAGCTATCTTTGAGCCTTGCATTTCTGAGGAGAGCCAAGTCTATCAAAGTTAGTCACCATAGAATCAATATGTCTGGTTGTGTACAATGTTCTCCTGGTTCTGCTCCTCTCCCTCGGCATCAGATCATGTAGGTCTTTCCAGGTTATTATGAAGCCTGTTATCTTCCCCACTTCTTATAGCACAATAGTATTCCATTACATTCATATACCACCACTTGTTTGGCCATTCTCCAATTGATGGACATCCCCTTGATTTCCAATTCTTTACCATCACAAAAAGAGCTGCTATAAATATTTTTGTACATAAGGGTCCCTGTCCCACTTGTGTGATCTCTTTGGGATACAGCCCTAGGAGTGGTTGGGTCAAAGGGTATGTACATTGTTATAGTCCTTTGGGCACAGTTCCAAACTGCTCTCCACAATAGCTGGATCTGTTCACAACTCCACCAACAATGTATTAATGTTCCAATTTTCCCACATTCTCTCCAGCATTTATCATTTTCCTGTTTTGTCATGTTAGCCAATCCGACAAGAGATATGTAGTACCTAAGAGTTGTTTTGATCTGCAGGGATTTAAAGCATTTTTTCATATGCCTATACATATCTTTAATTTCTTCCCCTGAAAACTGCCTGTTCATATCCTTTGACCATTTCTCAATTGGGGAATGACTTATATTCCTATAAATTTGGCTCAGTTCCCTGTGTATTTTAGATATGAGGCCTTTATCAGAGACATTTCTTGTAAATATTTTCTCCCAATTTCCTGCTTCCCTCCTAATCTTTGTTGCATTGGCTTTATCTATACAAAAACTTTTCAGTTTAGCATAACCAAATTATCCATTTTACATTTTATAATGCTCTCTATCTCTTGTTGTGTCATGAATTCTTCCCTTTCCCATAAATCTGACAGGTAAACTATGCCTCGCTCTCCCAAATTGCTTATAGTATCAGTGTTTATTCCTAAATCATTTACCCATTTTGACCTTATTTTGGTATATGGTGTAAGACATGGGTCTATGCCCATTTTCTGCCATGCTATTTTCCAGTTTTCCCAGCAGTTTTTATGAAATCGTAAATTCTTAACCAAGAAGCTAGGTTCTTTGGGTTTATCAAAGAGTAGATTGCTATAGTCAGTGACTTCTGCATCTTGCGTACCTAACCTATTCCACTGATCTATCACTCTGTTTCTTAGCCAGTACCAGGTAGTTTTGAGGACTGCTGCTTTATAGTACATTTTGTTATCTGGTATGGCTAGGCCACCTTCCCTAGCATTTCTTTTCATTAATTCTCTTGATATTCTGGACTTTTTATTCTTCCAGATGAATTTTGTTATTATTTTATCCAGCTCTGTAATATCCTAAGAACTCTTAATGTTCTTTTAAATGTTTTTTTGAGCCCTCTATGTTATTTAGTAGAAAGTTAAGCAGGTCAAAATGAGTTTTCATTTTGTGCAATTGTCAGAAAAAGAGAAAATAGTGTGAAGACAAATCATCTTATCTAAGCACCTAGAAAGTCCATAGTCCTTGGTGAATAAACAGCAATAAGTTAAAAACAAACCGATTTGGGGCCAATTGTTGGCTCCAGGATTTTATTCGTCTTAACAAAATTTCTCATGCAATTTTATCATCAGCATCTATGGCTCAGTGGGTAGAGGGTTGGGCTTGGCTTCAGGAAGACCTGTGTTCAAACCTGCCTCAAATCCTTAGCAAAATGACTCTGAGCAAGTATGGTCCCGTGATTACAAAGGTCACATGTAGAGAGCATAATAGGATTTCAACCTAGATTTAAAGTTGGAAGAGGAATAAGAGATCATTTAGTTAACTCTCTTATTTTTCAGACTAGGAACCAGACCTCAAGAGGTTATGTGATTCATTCAAGGTTAAGTAAGTAATACGTGGCAGAACTAGGATATGAACCTTGGTCTTCTGACTCCAAATCCAGCATTGGATAGCATGTATAGATTATCATTGATCCCTCCATTAAAGCCTTACTATGATGCTTCCCAATAGTGCATAAATGAACTGGGTTTGCCAATAAAACACTCAGACAAATCCTACACCAAACAAGAAAGGATTTGAGAATGGGTCTGACCAGTGGACTGTGGCTTTCTTCCAAGGACCAGTCAGGCTGAGTTTTCAGAAGCCAAATAGTTGGTTACCAAGTGATGAATTTTGGGGGCCATTCCAATTCACGAAACTGTCAATTACAACCTGACAATCTTATGATCTGGTCACTATCAACGGAATGAGCATATACACTAAGAAAAATCACCATCTTTAGAAATACTGAGTCACTTATTAACTTAAGGTAGATTTTTATCTTCCTAAGAAGAAATTCTGTAAAAAACTGATGAAGAGTAGGCCCCATTAGCTGGTAAATGTAGGTCTTTAGTCCATCTAGTTACACACGGGAAATTTAAACACAATTGATCTTGTTCACTGGTGGTGATCACTCATGAGGGAAGAGAACCTCAGTTTAAAACAACCAGATATTTTGATTACCAGACCAAAGCAACCACTGGAGAAAGGTCAACATGACTATAATTATATTATTATGCTGTTTCCCTATTTAGAGGAATTAAGCTGGTCAGTCACTTTTACACACCTGCTGTTCATCTGCTCAGTTACTACATGTAAATGGATGTGGCCCAGATTTGAATCTGACAGGCCTGATTTTGATTCATAGATGACAGTCTGTAGCTTTGTAAATTCTCTGTATTTTTATTTCATAGAGAAAAGGAAGAAATGAGTGTGTTAAACTGAATATGAACACAGAAAGGAGAAGAAAGGATGACTGACAAACATTTGAAAATTCTTTGAAATATGAAAGACTGGGCATCACATGAGCATAAGGGGTTGGTCTGTCGGGTCATTCTAAAATAGCTTTCTACATGTTTCTGAAAAAGGGATAGATTTGTTGAACACAGCAAATATTTCCTATGGTATTCTGTTTCAAGAATAAAATAGGGGTACCAGCTAGGCCTGTAATTTTATTTGATAGAAGACAATCCCAAGTAAAGAAAACTCCTTCTACAAATGGAGGTTGGCCTCTTCTCTGTAATGTACAATCTTGGGGAGTTTCCTAGAATACTGAGAAGTTAAGTAACTTACACAGGACCATATAGTTATTTGTCAAAAGAAGATTTGTATCCAGTTTTTCTGGACTTTTTAAGGCCAGTTCTCTATCCACTATGCCTCGCAAAAATAAAAATTTAAAAAAAAACCCATAAAATAAAAAAAAATCCCTAAATATGAGAGCCATTCTGATTGTTGTCACCCTAATTAGTTCCTCCAGAGCCTTTGAATGCACCGAAGGTGGTGGAGATTGGTCACAACTTTGTTACCATCAATATTAGTTCTGAGCCTTATTTGGGAGATGGGCCGATCAAGTCCAAGAAACTCCTATACAAGTCCAGTAAACAATATGAAACCTGGAAGCATCTGCAAGGTAAGAGTCTGACTCCAAGAGGTTAGTAGAATACAAAGTGGGATTTTTTTTGTACAATGTGGTTAGAAATTGCACTCCTCTCTTGTCCTTGAGCTCCCCTCTCCTCCCTCCTCAGGTTCTGAGACAAAGTTCCACTGCCAATGCACATGGTGAAATGAAGTCATAGGAGCTGCTGCTGAATTAGGTCATTATTAGGTAACAAGCTTGGTCAGACGCAAATCCTAGAGGGGTGGTGAGATGTTCTAGAAGGGAATAAAGGAAAGGATTAAGCATTTATACAGAGCCTACTACATGCCAGGCACTGTGCTAAGCACTATGCAAATACAATCTCGTTTGATCCTCACAACCACCCTGGGAGATAGGTTTCATAATTATTTCCACTTTACAGTTGACAAAGCTGAGGCAAAAAGAGGTTAAGTGACATGCTCAGGGTCACGTAGTTAATAAGTGTCTGCAGCCAAATTCAAACTTAGGTCTTCCTGACTCCAGGTCCAACACTCAATCCATGCTGCCAACAGCTGCTTCTGGGACTATATAGAACTGAACTGTAGAGCTGAATTTTCTTATTTTGCATCCTGCTACCTTATTTCCAAATGCCCAGTTTATTTTATCTATCTATCTATCTATCTATCTATCTATCTATCTATCTATCTATCTATCCATCTATCTACCGACTCATTCATTTATATTTTTAGACAGACGTGTAATTTCTTTGGTGTAGGGAACTCCCAAGAAGGAAATTTCCTCTACCAAATCAGTTCAGTATGTACCCCATAACTAAAGAATGTTAAAGAGTCACCTGGGTTTTTGAGAGGTTTAGTGACTTGCCCAGGAATCATAGATTTCTAGAAGAATGATTACACGAGAATGGGGAGTTGACAGAACTAGACTAAACAAACATATTTCTGAGTTGTTGAAGGAGGTTATACATGTGAACTAGTTGCTGGTAAGTGCTAGCATATCATGAAATGGATTGTCTACACAGGAAAAGCAAAGTGCTGAAGCAACTGTGATGGTGGAGGAAGATTTCTTAGCCCAACAATCCAGATGACTATATTTAACAAATTCACCAGACTATATTCCTCAACTCTTTACTTTTCCTCTTTACACCCAATCAAAAATTGATAGATCACAGAGCCTTAAAACTAAGATGCTAAATTAATGTTTCTAGAAGCAATGCTCAATATTTCGTTAGAAAATGGCTTTATATCACTACCCAGTGGAATTCACCACTGATTCCCTAATATTCGTTCCACTATTCATGCTCCCTGGAAATGGTCAATCTTAATGAGATCTTCAAAATACAGTAAAAAATCTAATAAAGCTACTGTCATTTGGAATTGATAGTAACTCTAATAGAAACTAAGAAACACGTAGATAAATACGAAATAAGGCACATATGTTTTTTAGTTACTTAGATGAATATATTTATATAGAAAAGCATTCTGTGTAAAATGTACATATAAGCCTTATAAACCAATTATCTAGACAGCAAAACAAACCTGGAAGAGCATTTACTGACTCTTTTACTGGTTCTGGCTCTTCTATTATATCTACTTCACAAGATCTTAAGTTGCAAGGGACTTTAAAAATTACCTCATCTCATTTCTTCATTTTACATATGAGGGAAACTGAGGCCCAACTAAGTGATTTGCCCAAGGCCACATAAATAGCCAGTGGCCACATAAATAGTCAGTGGCCCAGATAAGATTTAAACTAAGGTCTTCTACTAAGGCCAACTCTCTTTCAACTGCATTTAACATTATTTTAAAATTTTTTACTGTTTCAGATAGGCAAGTGCTCCCAGCCCCTACATGCCCATTCCACTACTACTACTCCAAATTAATGAGGTCTTGCCAGATAGAGGGATATGCAACTATACAACAGGTCTTTGCAAACCTTAAAACACTATATAATGCTAGCTATATTTACAAACATATCTGATGGTATTAAGATGCAAGGTGTCCTAAAGCTTTAGGTAACCTCAACCCCATAAAATCAAAAAAGACTCTTTTTGGTCAACTACTCTTTCACTTACATTAGAATTCATAACAATCTATCCCTAGTGTTTAAGCTTTTGATCTCATCTTCAAAACACCCTTTTTTAACCTAACAATTTCTTGGTCTAAAAAATATAAAACTAATTACAATTTTCTGGGCTTTCCTTTTCTTTACTCAGTAAATGAAGAAATTGTAGTGCTGAACTCTTTGGAATCACGGACAGAATATGAGCTCTGTGTTCAGCTGAGCCGCCGTGGAGAGGGTGGTGAAGGACACCCAGGACCAGTCAAACGTTTTACCACAGCATCCATTGGTAGGTAGTAGGGGAAAAAATCTCCATATGCAGGAGTTCAATAATTGGTAACCTATCCTTGTGAAAAAAGTTATGAGAAGAATATGAACTGCTAATTAACCTGCTTTTGCTGGATTTTTTTTTGGTATGGGGCAGATTCATAGCTTGACTGTTGGGAGACTAGGGATATATCTTCTCCTACTTAACGGATCATAGATTTAGAGCTGGAAAGGATATTAGAGGTCATCAACTCTAATCCCTTTATTTTACAGTTGAGGAGATAGAGAATGAAAAGAGGTTCAGTGGTGACTTGCCCAAAGTCACCCAGATGACCCAGGTCATCTTCAGCCAGGTAAAAGTTGATGAATTAAAAATTGGAAGTCAGAATATGACTCAGATGAAAAGTATCTGAGTACTAAGTATCCGAGACAAGATTTGAACTCAGGTTTTCTTGAAAGTCTGGTATTTGAATCCACTATTCAACCTAGCCAAACCACTGCTGATCTCTTGCACACTCCATTTAGCCACATGATATCAATACATACCTGTATCACCTAGACCAGTGGCATCAAACTCAAATAAAAACCATATATAAGAATTCCTGTGGGCCACATATGGACTTTAAAAAATCTACATATTAATATTACCTATGTTCTATTGTATTTTAAAATCACTTTGTTAAATATTTCCCAATTACATTTTTATCTGGCCCTTGTAGCAATGGCCCACTGCTCCTTGCTTGACACCTCTGACCTAGACTATATCTTTTTGGGGACAGGTTTATGCCACACAGGAGCCATAATGGAAAGCAGAAAAACAAAGGTTCATTGATTCTAGCTGAGGCTCCTACTTGCTACTGTTGCCCTATCAAATAAACCATACTGTGGCCTGTACAAACTACTTTCCTTAGGTAAATTTTGTGTCTGAGCCCTATTGTGGTCATGCCTTTTTGATTTATCAGCTCTTTGAGTTAGAAAGGGTTTTTCAAGTTCAACAGTTAAAACCCTGACCTCTGAGACCTTGTTGCCCGGTGTTCTCTTCACTCTGATATCCTGATTCAATTCAACAAGATGATTAAATGCCAACAATGTTAAAGGCATTGTGCTTTAAAGGCCTGTATTCGAATCCTACCTGAAACTGACTAGCTGTATGACCCTGCTAAAGTCACTGAACCTTTCTAATCATCAGTTTTCTAATCTATAAAATGAAGATAACAATAGCACCTACAACGCAGGTTATTGTGAGGATCAAATGGGATAACAAAGGGGATCACTAAGGAAGAGGCTACACAATAACAGATGGTGGCTAGCCATAAGATTCAAAATTGATAATGTCCAACTGTCAGAGAAGAGATTATGTTAATGTGTGACCAATCAGCCAGCTATTTCTCTATAAGCCTCTTGTAATGCCTCACTGTCAGATCTCTGAAGTAAACTACTATTACACAGTGATTTCTTTATATTGAGTTATTATTAAACCAGAATTGCTCATACATGAGCTTTTTCTAGTTGCCTCTTTTAGTTCAATAAACTTTTATCTAGCTAAAAAACAAATTTGTTTATCATAAGAAGTACAGAAAATCATCTGCACATCAAGCTTCAAAATGTACTGCATTTTGCCTGGAATTTCCCTCTCTCCCTACCCCCATCTCAATCAGGAGTCTGGAAGACAACATTTATTATTCTAATTGATAATACTTTCCTCCTCTCAAATCCTGCTTCTCCCATAATATACCTAACCCTAATCCCTAACCCCAACTTGAAAATAGAGAAAATAAGGTACTAGGAGATGAATAAATTCAGTGATGAAGCCAGGAATAGTACTGAGGTTTTTTTTTTAAGGAAGGGGTTCTTAAACTAAGATTTGTGAACTTGTTTCTTAAAAATATTTTGAAAACTGTATTTCTATGCAATTAGTTTCCTTGTATGTACGTATATAATTTATGTGTGTATACATAATACGTATATGCATTTAAAATTGTTATTCTGAGAAGAGGTTCATAGGCTTCACCAGATTGCCAGAAAGGTCCATGACACAAAAATGGTTGAGAACAGCTGGGTCTCTAACAACTCTGTCCATCCTTCACAGTTACTTTCTTCTCCAACATGTAAACCCGGCACTGAGAAAGTGACAAGGTGACTAATTTTTTAAAACTTTATCTTATTGATGTGCTTAGTTTTTACATCAATTTTATTTCCAAGTATATTCCCCTTCCCCTAAGTGAGGCATCCCTTTAAAAAAAACTTTTTAAAGAGAGAGAAAAAAATAACTTAGTAAAACCAGTCTACACATCAATTGTGTCTGACCATGCATTCCATATTCCACACCTATATTCCCCCATTTCTGCAGAGAGGAGAGGGAGATTAGACAATTAATTTTAGCTCATTAGCATCCCTGCAAAAAATTGTTTGGCACTCAAGTGGTATTTTGACCCCAAAGGGGGTCGAGAGAGATGTTGATTGAGGAAGAAATGTGATTTGTTAGCATCAATCACTTTCCAAAGCACAAAATGCAAAAGAAGCAGAGAGCTTAGTCACTATAATAGGAAACTATCTTGACTTTGGAGAAGCCCATGGTGTAAAATCAAAGTGTGTACTAATTTGTTTTACACTTCAATCATCAAGAGTGAGACAGGGGGGTCATCTTCACCCAGGTAAAAGTTGATGAATTAAAAATTGGAAGTCAGAATATGACTCAGATGAAAAGTATTTATGGAAAAGATTATAAAAACTTGACAAACTCATTCCATACTGTCTTCTTCACCTACAATAAATTCAAACCAGAATGTATTTGGAATTCTCTTGGAATATGCTAAAATAATATCAAGGTAGGCAGAAAGAAGGCAGTTCTTGAAAGTGATTATTTTCTATAATTTAAATTTTGCTGATGTTTAGATTTTGTTTGTTTTTTAATCGTACACATGTGCCATGTACAATTGTATATGTATATAAGGAGGAGGGAGAGTCTTTTCTGAACACTTTGCAGAAAGAGGAAAAGAAATATTACATAAGCCCCTAAACCTTGCTTTTGTCTTGACTACCCACATAATTACAACAATCCTTCACTCTGTGATGTCTGTGCATACTTAGCTATTCTGTTCAATTTATTAGCTAAAACTTCATAGTTTAATGAAGGAAGGTCATATCATCCATCATGAACTGTGGAATTATAAGAGATTAATTGATCATTAAGGATGAGAAGTTTTTTTTTCCACCAAGATGCATCAGTAAAAGGACAGTATAGTATAGTGAGCAGGATATTAGACTTGGTGTCAGGAAAAAACTTATTTTATAAACCCAGGTATGACCCTGGCTAGGTCACCTTTCTGGGTCTTGTTTTTCCTATATATAAAATAAGGGTGTTGTACTCTATGACCCTCCCAACTCTGAATCTATGATCCTATTATCAGGAGCCAGAAGATGTTGACCCTAATACTGATATACCATACTGGTGTGAAAAATGATCTTTTGTACATAAAGTTTCATTTTTTCAGAGGAAAAACACATAGGTAGGCACAGAACGATAATACCAATTACAGATTTGCAGTTGTATTTTATAAAAGCAAGATTTGGGGAAAGCTTTGCTTATCTTTGTATCATTTTAGTACTTAATACCTTGACCTTAAAGGGGGTGGTGGAGAATGGCCATTGTTTATTGAGAATTGATTTTGGTCTTATTTTCTTTTGTTGATCAACTAGAGACCATACACAAACAATGTTCTCCATTGATGACTGAACTAGCATTTTCTGGATTGCTGCAGCAAGTAGCTTTCAGAATATGCAGTTTACCCACCTTGTGTGATTTGAAGGGCACCAACCTGGGAACTCCAGACCCTAAATTTATTAGGAAAGCTAAAATTCTAGGGTTGGACATTTTTTATGAGTCATCTACTAAAATGCAGACACAGGTGGAAGGAATAAAATCTTAAACTATTATCACAGAATTCATTCACAAGCCATAGAATAGTAGGTTCTTAGGCAGAAGGCATTGTTTCAGTTTTGTTTCTGACATTCAGCCTGGATTACTGATGCAGTGACCAGATATTTATCAGGATGACTAGAGATGACCTAGGATACAATGGGAGACCCTGGCCCTTTTAGGCTTAGACCTTTTTATGTACTGACTTAGAGTGAAGTAACACCCATTGGAGAAAGTGAAGCTGGTGACCTTGCACAGCCCTCTTTCACTCAAATCCAAGTCAACTGCAAGTCATGTCATCACTTCCCTGATGTCATGGTCCTCTTAGAAAACAAAGGAAAAACACAACCTGTGAGTAGACCAAACTGCCTGAAAGGGGACCCAGCTAGTTTAGTAACTCAGCTCGTCCTCTTCCTCTCCATCTCCTTCTCCTTCTCTCCAAAAAGGGTAAATTTTGATGCCAGAAACTGCCCAATTAACTTGGGGTTTACTAGCTTCATTTCTCTCTCTCTCTCTCTCTTTCTCTCTCTCACTCCCTTCCTTCCTTCCTGTTCACTCTGAAGCTCATAGGTTGGATCACAATAGGTCTCTGCCCAAGCTTCACTTAATGGCTTTATTTTGGGCCCTCCTGGCTTAGAGTGAATGTCAATGGTAGAGTCTTCCCCTCCCAGCTTGATTTTTTTTCTTCTTTTTTTTTCTAATTAAAGGGGACATCCCTTGACTCACTTCTTAAGGAGGCCTATTTACTGAATGGTCATTATCTCACAGTGAGTACATGAAAAGGCCTAAGCCTAAAAGGGTCAGGGTCTCCCATTGCATCCTGGGTCATCTCCAGTCATCCTGATGGTCACTGGCTCCAGATAGCTCTGGAGCAGAAAGTGAGGCTGGTGACCTTGCACGGTCCTCCATCACTCAAATCAAAGTCAACTGCGAGTCATGTCATCATTTCCCTGATGTCACGGTCTTCTTTGAAAACAAAGGACAAACACTGATGCAGATATTTTGTGTTACTAGTGTGAACTAATTCCAAAGTTTATTTCCTCAGAAAGGCCTTCTTAGCAGCCTCTTTGTGCTTACCTCTACAATAAAGGAAGGGAAATCTCTCTTTGTTGTTTCAAGGCCTTCCTCCACCAAGAGGTTTAAGTCTCCTACCAAGAAGTCAGACCTCTCTGAATTTAACATGGCAACCAATATTTCCAACTTCTGAAGATGACTTTTATGTTGAGGTGGAAAGGAAACCCACACAGGGCCAAAGTGAGCAACCAAACGTTAAAGTACCAGGAAACCAGACCTCCGTGATTCTTTACAACTTACAGCCCAGGGAAAAGTACATGGTGAGAGCCCGAGTAAATACCAAGTCCCCAGGAGAATGGAGTGAATATCTTGATGCCTGGACTCTTAGTGACAGTGAGTAACTAAATTTATGTCAGTCTTCACTGTACTTTGTTTTCCTTTTAGTGTTATTTTAGAATCTCTATATGCTTCCTCAGGAGTTGATCCAGAAATGATGGCTGATATCCATGATAAGGTAGCTATTAAGTGTTAGGGGTGGAGTGGGGTAGAGGGTTAGTAAAATTATTTTGTAGCTTGACTCTCATAAACTGGACTGCAAAGTACAAAGAAAAACTTCCTATAACTTCACTAATTTTGAATTAGTGATAATTTAGAGAGGGACTGTTAGGAAGAACCACTGGCTGAGACTGGAATCTGGAAAATTGAGCTTGAATCCTAACTAGACCACTTGCTAACTGTGTGACCTTGGGTAAATCCCTTTCTGAATCTATTTTCTTATTTGTATAATGGGGACGTAAATACTTGAACTACTTCCCTCAAAAGGATGGTTGTGAAATCAAATAAGTTAAAAATGAATGAAAGAGAGAGAAATGCATGGTCTTGTACAGCGGTGATGTGCTTCTATCTTAGGGCATAAATTTGCTGCTACGTATGACTGAGTGCATGTGTAAACTTTTCCCTGCAGGACCCAGGTCCGCTCTTATCTTTGTTTCTGTCTGGGTCTCTCAAGTGGAAAAATGTTCTCTGCAAAAAAAAATAGGTATCACAACCGAAAACATACTTCTTTTAGCTAATTAATCCATACATCTTAAGTCAATTCACTTAATCTTCAACTAGTAAGACTTAAAGAGAGGCACCGATGGGTATGTACCAGTAGATGTTCCCAAATCCTCCCCAGGATATTGTCACAAGATATGTCCACATCCTTCACAGTAAGTTCACTATCAAAGTTCCAAACAAAGCTTCATTGTCATGTAACCTGCCCAGAATTATCATAGAATGCCTATAATCAAACCCCTACATTAAAATGTGGCTCCCAGGACTGAAAACAATATTCAAGATTTGGTTTGACCAGGGCAGAAGTTGGTGGGACTACCACTGGCCTTGTTCAGGACATCATACCTGTCTTAATGTGTCTTAGGATTGTATTATTTTTTTTGGTTAAGTCACATCATTGAACCATATTTAGTTCTCAGTAAAGCTGTAGCCCCAGATTATTTATAGAACAGTTGCCCTGCCATATATCTTCTACCTTCTACTTGTTGAGTTTTGAGTCCCAAGTATAAGACTTTATTGATTGATTGATGCCTATTGAATTTCATCTTACTAGTTTCAGCCCTCTTTTTCTAGCCTATGGAAATCTTTTTCCATCCTTATTCTATATTCTAACATATTAGATTTCCTCACAGATTTTTGTTATCTGTGACTTCCTCCTAGTCATTGATAAAAATATTGAAGAGCCCAGGACCAAGGACAGACTCCTGGGTCAATTCACTGGAAACCTCCCTCCAGGTTGACAATGATCAATCCATTACTCATTTGCATCTAGCTTTTGAATCAGTTCTGGGTTCATAGTTGTATTGCCATCTAGTCCACATTTCTCCTTAGTAATACATTATTAGCAATTACTTCCAGTAACTCCATTTATTGAAAGTGACATAACGAGATTTTTTAAAAAGTAGACTATAGTTCAGAATTACTATTTCAGATGGGAATTGCTCACATTTAGCCACTGTGCATAGGTGAGCTTTTATCGCACTGTTTACGTTGTTCCTATCTATAAAGGGAATGTTTTACCCTCTGCACCAGAACTGTGCCTTTATAGCCCAAGTACTGCTTTGAGTCTATGATAAGAATATTTTTCTTATTCCCACCCAGCCAGCACTTAACCTAGTAATACCTCCTATCATCTCCCACTAGTGACCCATAACATAGTAGTTTATACCTTCCACACCCTCAGTCTGGTCCTGCACAGTCACCTAGCTATAAAATGTAAAGCTGATACAATGCTTTTATCTCATTTTTATCACATGTTCACATGAAATTGAACCTACACAGAACTTTGAGCATATGGTTTACCCAAATGTAATAGCTACAGCTAGCAATTATTTAGCACTTCAAGGTGTGCAAAATGCTTTACAAATATCATTTGATCCTCACAATTACTTTGGGAGGCAAGTACTATTATCCTCATTTTGCAGATGAGGAAACTGAGGCAGATAGAAATTAAGCAACTTGCCTACGGACACATAGACAATAAATATCTGAATCTGGATTTGAATTCAGGTCTTCCCGACTCCTGGTCCAGGGCTCTATCCACTGCCCCACCTAGCTGCCTAGTCACTAGTATTAAGGAATCCTTGGGGGCTTGAGATACCTACTTTGGGCATATTTAGTGTAAAGAAGACTCAGGGAGGAAATAATAACTATCTTTAAATTTGTCAGGATCCAAAAAAGTCTTGACATGCTAGAATAATGGGCAAAATCTAATAAAATGAAATTGAGTTGTGATGAATGGAAAGTTTGACACGGATACAAAAAAAATCAACTTCAGAAGTACAAGATGAAGTAGGGATGGTTGAGTGCCAGTTCTAAGGTAGACAAAATTCAATATGAATTAGTAGTGCGATGTGGCAACCAAGAATAGGTGACATTAATAGAGGCATACCTTCCAGGAATAGGAAAGTGGTGGTCCTATTGTACTCTGCCCTCGTCAGTCCTCATTTGGAGTACTTTGCCTAGTTCTGAGTGCTACCATTCAGGAAAGACATTGATAAACTGGAGAATCAGAGGATGGTAACCAGAGGTGGCAAAGTGCCGTGAGTCCATGGCATTTGGGGATCAGTTGAAAGAACCGGGCAGGTTTAGTTTGGAAAGGAGAAGACTTGCGGGACATTGACAGCTTCCTTCAAATCTGGGAAGGGGCTATCGTGGGAAAAGGCCCAAGGGGCCAAAACCAGGAGCAATGGGAGGAAGCTGCAAAGAAATAAATTTCAGCTTGATGTCAAGGGAAATTTCTAATGGTTAGAGCCATCCAAAAGTGGAATGTCTCGTAAAGTAGTGTATTCCTCCTCTTTGGAGGGAGAGAATGTTTGGCATTCCCAACTTCAAGTAGAGAATGTATGACCACTCATCAAGTGTGTTATAATGGATTTTTCTTTAATAATTCCTTTAATAGAGTAGACAACAGCTTTTATTTCTTCAATCCAAGGATTCTGTGAATATTTGAAGGGCTGTCATATGGTAGAGAGGAAGACTTATTCTATTTGACCCAACGGTGCAGAGCTAGGAACAATAGGTGGAAGCTGAAAAAAAGAACATTCAGGCTTGAAGTTTCCTAACTTTTAATTTAACTTAAAGTGAAATTGACTGCCTCAGAAGGTGAACATAGAGGGTGTGCTAGGTGTGCTGATCTACCCTACCCCACTGCTGAGACACTTATGTAAAATGTATAAGGCTTATCCATAAATGTAGTAAACAATTAAGTAGAGGTCCACCGGTGAGAGTCAGAATAGAACTCCTTGGCTTTAGAGACACAACGCTTTCCTAGTTCCCTTCCTATCATAGCATCCTTTATTGGCTCCTGATTTCTCTATAATCCCTAATTCATGTGATCTCCAAAGGTTGGCCTTCTCTTCTGTCTATACTCTCTCCCTTGGTAGCCTCCTTCTTTCCTATGGCTCTACAGAGATGATTCTTAGCAGCCCACAGAACGTCCTCATCCAAACCTCAAACTCAGGATATCTATAAATAATCTCATTATCCTTTCTTCCAACAACTGCCCTAATTTTCTTGGGTGTACCAAGTGTTCAAGGAAAACTAGCACCTCTGCTGTGAGGGCTTACTGAGCTCTTTTCAGGGTTGCTCTCCCCCCCTGGTGTTCATGTGATACTCAACTCTTACCTGTGGTTACAAAAAGTGGTAGCATGCGCAGCAGCCACAATGCAGTAGACTGTTGTCTTGGCAGACAGGGCTTAAGCAGGTTGAGGGTAACTGATAGGCCTCAAACCCATTAGAGAGTGTGGGGGAGGGGGTGGTGGTGGTGTCTACCCTAAGCAAGTGAAGATTTCCATGGAATGGACAGATAAGAACAATTTGTTCTGATGGCAACTGAAAAAGGCTCTGTGGAACACTTAGAGCTTGGTCAGACATAAAAGATGCCAAGTTCATCCACTGCATCCTAGGCCATTGACAGTCTTCCTGACTTTTGTCTTGCCACTGGACTTTGGTGACTCCGGAAGAGAGAGATTGATGGCATTGTGCAACTCTGCCTCACTTAGATCCAATTCATGCACAAGTCAAGACATCACCTGTGACGTCATTGGTCCTCTTCAAAAAAGGACAAACAGCAATAACACCTCACACTTCCCATGTACATAGTTTTCTTCAAGATTTGAAGGACTGTCATGTGGAAGGAGTATCATTAGCCATGTTCTACTTGGTCTTGGAGAGGAAAGACCAGGACCAATGGACAGAATTTGAAAAAGGGCAAATTTAGGCTGGATGTCAAGAAAAATTCTAACAATTAGAATTTATGCTCCATAAAAGTAATGGACTCCTTTGAGAGACCAAATGAGGTCTCCTTTCTTGGAGCTCTTCAAGTAGAGTCTGGATGCCCACTTATCTGGTATTTATACTGGGACATACTCCATTGGGGTATGTGTTGGACTAGATGGCTGCTGAAATGCTTTCCAACTTTAAATCTCTCTGACTCTGTGACATTTGACATTGAAAGTGCTATAATGTATTTTTCCAGCAGAAGTCTTCAAGACATTGCTTCTTTTTGATGTTTCCAAGGCCACTGCTTTGAGTTCATCTCTCTTTTTAGCTATAGATATCAGGGTAGAAATGGCCCCCCAAAATTCATATACCTCATGTAACAAATCCCAGGAACATTTTTGCATGGCAGAATCTGGTCTTTTACACCTTGCCACAACATACAATGTTGTGCGCATAATAAGGAGCCAGTAATAGAGTTAATTAATCGCAATTTAAAAGAGAAATTCTTAATCTAGGGTGCCTGAGCTTGTTTTATGTTTTAATATGTTTTGATATTGTATTTCAGTATTTTGGAATTCTGTGCATTTTATTTTATGCACTTAAAAACTATACTGAAAATGTATCCATAGACTTTACCACGGACCAAAGGTTAAGAACCCATATTCTAAGAGACTCTGGACACACACATATATTGAAATGACATCCTATTTTTACATAACTAATCCTAGTAATTAATTCCCTGCTACAATGTAGTAGAGAGATTTTAGGATTGAGCCAAAAGAACTAGCTTCTAATTCTGGCTTATCTACTAAGTAGGTATGACAACTTGAACAAGTCACTTTACTTCATTTGGTCTCAGTTTCCCTACCCTATAAAGTGAGGGAGTTGAACTAAGTCATATCTATAATTCTTCCCAAGTATAAACAGTCTATAATAACATAATCCATCCTCTCTCTGTGTTCCATCCATAGTAGGTGTGAGGGCCTATATAGAAAGGAGTTTTTCAGTAAATTGGAAGTCAAAATTTACTTCCACATTTGGTGGGGGGAGGGTGGGGGTGGAGGTGGGGGGGTGGTGCATATGTAACTTTGAGTAATAATCTGTTGAGACTAGTTAGCTCCATTGGCAAGAGTGTTATTTTAATGAGGCCAAAGTCTTGTGTTCAGTTTCCATGTGGGTCAGTTAGCTCTACTTCATCTAAGGGCCACAGGCTACTCCCCTAAGCCTTACTCTGCATTTCACATATCCATCCTTTTTATCACATAGGAAACCTGAGTGAGAGCATATGCTATGATACTCCTCAGGGGATTCTTCTGGCTCACATTATACTCCTAACTTCCCCTGTCTCCCACATCCAGGGGCCTTTGTCTGCTCATGACATGCCTTTCCCCTTTCCTTTTGTGGCCAGAACCCTTCTCTCCTTTCTCTTGGGTTCAGGCTGAAACTCCAATCCATTTAGCCTCTCTTACCAGCCAGCCTGTGTATTCTCATTGACTCCTGGGGTTGAAGACTGCCATTGTGTCTGCCCCACCTCCCTACCACTCCTTTCCAGGTGTTAGGTAATCTACAGGTCGTAGGCTACACTTCAGGAGCATGGGCTGGACTTCTTAGGGGATGAGCCATCCCTTTCCCAATAGAGTTATATTTAGCTAATTACCTGACCTGCCCTACTCACTCCTCCGGGGATTATGTGACCCTAGCAGCAGCCTCAGGGTATTCAAAGTCCTCACCTCTTCCCCCTTCTCAATACTTTTTTGCTCCAGGTACTAGAATTTTTAGTGACAGTTCTGAGCATACGAATGATTTGACTAAAATCTATTCTACTTTTGAGAAAAGAAATGAAAGCATATGCTTTACCAGTGATGGGTTAGTGCCTGGCAAATGGTAGCCATTTAAATATTAATTCATTTGAATTGAATATGCAGGATAGAATATAATTGTATTATAATTGTCCACCAAAAAGGATCAGTGCTGTGGAGGCTTACTCTGGAAGAATGTGTTGTGACATTTTAGGCATCACAAGATATCCATGCAGTTGATTAGCAACCATGGATGCCATGGCCACCCAAGACAGCAACTCTCTCAAACCCCACTATATTCACTTCTCTCTCTCTGTCTCTCTCTGTCTCTCTCTGTCTCTCTGTCTCTCTGTCTCTCTGTCTCTCTCTCTCTCTTACAGTTTCTTTCTCTTTCTCTCTCCCCCCTTCCTTTGTCATGCTCTGTTTTACAATTACATTTTGTTTCTGTTTTTCTTCATATATGTACAGTTGTCTATATATATGCATATATACATACATACATATATGATTTAGAGATAAGATGGGCCTTAGAGGGACATATAATTCAACACCTTAATTTTACAAGTTAAGTAAACTGAGGACCCAAGGGGTTAGAGTACTACCCCTAGGACACACAACAAGTAAATGGCAGAGTTGGGGGTTTGAACCTAGGTTTTCTAATCATAGACTGAATGTTCTTTCCAACCTGTACATTGCACCATCTTAAGCCTGCTAGTGGCATTCACAAGCTTCAATTAGGAGGCCGAGCTAAAAGCATCATGCTATCTCATTTAAGGATCCCTTGTTTGCATTTGATTGTCATGGAGGTCAAGTTAGTTTCATACATTGAATTGTGTTAATAACTAATAAGAGCTGGCTTATGGCAGGGGCTTTATTTTTTTCCTGACAGAACTTCCTCCTCAACCTGACAGTATCAAGATTTCCAACATCACTGACTCCTCTGCCATCATTTCTTGGTCAATATTGGATGGTCATTCTATTTCTTCTATCATAATCCGTTACAAGATTCAAGGCAAGGCTGAAGAAAACCACATTGAAGTGAAGATAAAGAACGCCACCATCACACAGTATCATATCAAGGGTCTAGAACCCCAAACAGCTTACTGGGTCGACATTTTTGCAGAGAACAATATAGGATCGAGCAATTCCCCTTCTCATGAACTGATAACACTCCCAGAAAATAAAGGTTGGTGGAATAGATCATGGGCTATATAATATCATTTAAAAGATGACAACGCCCTACTGCCTAAAAAAATCTTCCCTGTCATCTCATCTGCTTGAAATTCTCTTGTTAGAGATTCATTCTTTTGGTTTAATACTTTGCTATCTACAGGTACCCTCTTAAAATTCAAATATACTAGGAAGACTAATATATTACACTGTTAAAGTAATTTCCACAAATGTGCTAATGACTTTAATCAGCTTACTTTTTCTTCAAGTGGCTGGAAACAGGAAACGGAGGTAATGGAAATTGTAACCAAATAGGGAAGAGAAAAATGATTTTGGATTTTGCTTAGCCTGGGTCAGAGGCTCAGAGGGGCTTAGAACTGGAAGAGGCTTTAGATATCATCTTACTATTCCCTGGCATTCTATAGATGAGGAGACAAGAATAGAGGGATTAAAGGCTTCACCAGAAATGATCCAAGTATGTCTTAGCTGCTATTTACGCCGATTCTTGTCCTCGAGTCATCATTAGTCACACGATATTTACACGCTCACTGAATCTTTCCATGTTCTTTGAATTATCAATAATTTCGATTCTTCTAAGATCATGATGTTCCATCCAAATAACATGACCAGGAGAGTATTGTGTTAAAACAACAACGGACTTTTTGTGGCACAGTAAGCATTTATATTGAGGCACACAGTAAGCACTACGTACATCTGTGCGATTGAGAATCCTACGTCAGAGGCTTAGCCTTTGATTGTGTTGGGAAGTTTTCTCTCCTCTTTTTCATCTATCCAAAATTCAATTCATTCTTCAACTCTCAGTTCTTGACTCACTTTTTTCATGAAGCCTTTCCTGACCTTCCTCAGCCCACGTTGCTCCCTCCCCCTCTGAACTCTTCCAGTGCATGTTTATTCTACTCGGTTGTTTAGGCATACACTCCAGCAGCACTATTTGAACAGGGGTCTTGTTTATATTTCTCTGTATTTTTCACAGCAGTGATCCCAATGCTCTGCCCATAGTAGTTGCTTTATAAAATCCTTTGTTGGTTTGAATTGAATGAGGTCACCAGGCATCACTGGTATATGAAAGGGTAGAGAAGGAGAAAATGAAAAGCAGCTGGTTGGGCACGAGGTCTCCAATAGAGTACATGAGAGGGAGGAAGACGAATTGCCTCCTTCACAACTTGTCCAGAACCAGAGATGAAGAAAGTCCTTCTAGGGTCAGTATTCCTTTTGTAGTGTTGGAGACTTCCTGAGACTTGAGAAGTGGAACAAGATAATCTCTGTTTTAATGATTGCTCTCATTTTGTGATACTTTATGGTTTTAAAAGTCCTCTTTTTTCTACCCCGTTTCTTTGTAAAACTTTAAGTATAACTGTGAAGTGTAGAATTTCAGAATTGAAAAGAATGGATGACTACCTGGTACAATGGATTTGGAGTTGGAGGACTTGGGTTCAAATCCTGACTCTATTACTTAATATTGGTGTGATCCTTAGCGACTCGTTTGTCATTTGTAAATTGCAAAGTCCTATGTATATTGGAACAATTTACATCAGGGCTGTGGGACCCAGCTTCCCTGTTTGTAAAATGAAAGGGTTGAGCCAGATGACCTCTGAGGTCTCTTCCAAATCCATGATCACCTAGTCATGCCAACTTGTAGAAGAAACTGAGCCAAGAAAGGGGTAAGGTGACTTTTCTAATGTCACAGAGCAAATTAGTTCCAATATTAGGAATATAGCTCCTCCCCCAGCTCAGTACTTTTCTAATTGATCTGTTGTCAATATTATATTTTGACATTGATAAATTAAAAAATTGTAATTCACTGCTTTTTGCAACTCTGTGTTCTCAGGCTACCCTCATACGTCTTCCATCCCTATATTAAGTTAGTTATCCATTTGTTTAGAAACAATTCTTTGAAAAAAGAATAGACATTTTCTGGACCATCAAAGCTTGTCTCTATACTTGTGTAACACTGGTCATCCATTTGGCCCTCTCTTTCTCTATAGGACCCCTAAGGCCACTCTCAAGCTAGGGGTGAATGAGGCTTACCAAAAAAATAGGTAAATGGTCTCTGCCCATCTTTACTAGAGCTTAAACAGATACCTATCCAGTGCCATAATTAGGATGAAGCCATTGATCTCTTTTGCCTAAGGCACCAATATCCAAGGGGGTACCCACATACACACATGTCACTTCTTCCACAGGTCAGTCTAGAGATGACTGGTACCCCTGCTTCTCCAGTCATCTACCCATCTTCACTGTACTACAGAATGTGATTCTGCTGTCTTGTCTTACCCTTAAGACCCCATTACCATGGTACTTTTATCTTGGGAGCCCCAGTTCTCTACCCCATACCCCTATGGGGATGCAGATTTGTCACAATGGGAGATAGGCTTTTCCCTGTCCTGATATAACTATACCTGAGGTTGGATGGTCACTTATACTGATGGTCACATATCTCCTCACCTGGAGAATGTCCTCTGTGGCACTGCCCACCCTAACTATTCTTTCTGTCTTTATAAGCTCTGGGGCACCCAACACTCCAAGTGATAGAATTTTTAGCTATGTATCTAACCATTTTTGTTTTATTTCCCCCTAACCTTAGAACCAACAGACCTTGGAGGGGAGAAGATGCTGCTCATTGCCATCCTTGGCTCAGCAGGGATGACCTGTTTGACTGTGCTGTTGGCCTTCTTGATCATGTTGCAGCTGAAGAGAGCAAATGTCCAGCAAAGGATGGCCCAAGCCTTCCAAAATGTGGTACTGTGTTATTAACTATTTTCAAGTCTACTTCGGTACTTATGACATATAGATAGCCTTCTCTATATAAACATGTTCTGACAAATTTGGGTCTCTATAACCTTCCAACAATTCAATTCATCAAACATATTTTTTAAAAACCAATAGGTCCTTAAAAATAGTAGTAGGCACTAAGCTATGGTTCAATGATACCCAGGCAAAAATGAAAAAGGCCCTGCTTTCAAGGTACTTCCATTACCAATCTTCCAGGGTTGTGAGGAGCAAATGAGATAACATGTATACAACACTTTGCAAATTTTAAAGCCATATATAAATGCTAGCAAACAGTCTTGTTATTGTTATTATTATCATTATCATTATGGAGACAAAGAAATATAGTAGAAGGAAAAATAAGGAGAAACCAAATATTAACAAGTAGGGGAATCAGGGAAGGCTTCATGGAGAAGGTAACATCATAGCCTTGAAGAAAGACAAAGGTATTGAGAGATGGAGATGAGGTGGAATTGAGTACACAGAGGGAAGATATGGGAATAGATGGTTACCAGATCTGGCTAGAACAAAGTTCATGAAGGTAAGTAGTATAAAAGGATAGTAGAAAGGTAGATAGGAGACAGATGAAAGGCCTAATGGTCTAGAAGGCTTAAAGAATTTGTGTTTTATCCTCTAGACAATGAGGAACCACTGAAGATTTCAAGCAAGTCTTACTTTTCTTGTTGGCTTCCACTACGAATGGAAATTGGAGCTATGACCCCACCCTGCCCAAATAACTTTCCAATAGAATAGGAATCTTTTGTCAAGGAAGTCAGCCCATAACATAATGAGTTGTGTTTTACTAATAAGCTGTTGTAGTACCTTCCCTAGTTCTTGATTTTTGATTATCCAGGCCTCTATTTTTTTAGGTTATTGGAATTTCTCTCCTGTTTAGGTGTCCTTCACACCCATAGTCACATCTCATGAAATTCATACTGTTTATTCCTTTGGCCTAGACATCATCAGTAGGCCGCAATATCTTCCTTTGTTAGAAAGCCTGAGGCTTCCACATCTGTAAAATTAACAAATACCTTATTCTATCAGTTTTCCAAATTTACAATTTGAGGAATGAATCTCAAGAGTGGCTCAAAACAAGATGCATACATACATACAGAATCCCTTTTCTCCCCTTCATTAAAGTCTACAAGAGGATTGGTTACCTGGCTCAGTGGTTTGATTTGGTCTAAAATTTAGCTTTAGTCAGCCTAACAGTCACCCTAAGTGGAATGACTAGCAGACTTGTGAAATGAACTGAGTACTATTAGGGGCCCAGAGCCTCCACTAGTTTTGCTCTCCTGGAGGCAGAAATGCCTCACTTCTGGTGGATTCACAGGACTAGCTGAAGGTGGGTGTGTGTCATATGTAAGTTATTTCCATAATATTTCCAGTGCCCTGGTTTCCCATCCTGACAACTTCTCACAGACCTGGACAGATGGGAGCAGTAATAATACCAGAATTCAGACCCGCCCTCTGGGAACCCCACTGAATCTTTCATGGATGACAAGGACACACATATAAAGAAAGGGAACCCTGGATTTCCTAAAACACTGTGATAGCTTCCATATAAGTGGTCTTGAGGGCAGAGACTGTGCCGTATCTAAACTTTTATTAGCTTCAGCACTCAGTGTTGCACCTTTCACACATGGGCACTTGACTTGCCTAGGGTCACACAACTAGTCAATAGTCAATAAACATTTATTAAACACTGCTGTGTGCTAGGTGCTGGAGAAGGAAATGGTAAATTCCCTTTATATTTCCAGTATCTTTGCCAAGAAAACCCCAAATGGGGTAACAAAGAGTCAGACATGACTGAAACAAGTGAACAACAAAATGTGCCAGAGTTCCATTAAGCTAAGTTAGGTTCGGATTCGGATTCGCACTGGCAATAAAGCACACTCCTGAGAGAACATGGTTTTTATTGAAAGACAGGGGAGATACTCTTAACAAACACAGTTAACACGACAAAGAAAAAGGCACAGACAACATAGATTCATCACCTCTCGGGGGAACTCCAGAACTTGATACTCTCAAAGCTGAGAGGGCGGGGGGGTCCCGGTTTACACAGCCCAGCTCAATCAAGGCCAAAGAGGGAAACTGATCCCAGGAAGCTTCCTCTCCATAGTGAGATCCCCACTAGCTTGTTCGACGGGGGGACTTTTATAGCTTCTCAACAAGGAGGGCCTACTGCTAACTGTCCCAGATGTTCCCCTCCAGAAGGAGCAGCCACTCCCCTTGGGAGGGGAAGATCTTGTCAATCATGTTGTTTTTGAGAACTGGCTAGGTCCTCAAGAAGCAGTTTTGGAATTTCCTGTCCTTTGTCTTAAGAGTTACCTGTTCTTTGTTCGGGCCTATCTCCTAGTGGGGCCTATCTCCTAGTGTATTCCATTGTCTGGGCCCATCAGCCAGAGAGCAGATGTCTGAGAGGTTAATGTCGGATTCTTTATTCCAAGCCAGAAAGTCTTAAGATCTTGCAGGAGCTGGGGGGATGGGGGGAAGGAAGAAAAGCTGTGCTTACACTATAATATGGAAGATCTTCTATAATGATTTATCATTCAGCCAGGCACTGTGCTGAGCACTGCAGATACATATACAAAAAAAAAGACAGTTCCTGCCCTTAAGGAGGTTATAATGGGGAAAAGACAAAATACAAAAGGAAGCTGAAAAGGAGGGTAGGAAGATGATATCTGACTAAAATCATGGTGGAGAAATTAGTAAGGGAGGTCCCAAAGTAGGCAGCCAAGTGAGAAATGAGGAAATTTCTAAACTGAGCTTTCTCCTTAAATGGAGGTTTGGAGTTCATGATCCCACCCTCCAAACAGAGAGGCAGAAGGTCATGATGAGGTAAACTGCAGTGGCTGATCTTACAATGTGATAAAGTTATCCTAATAATGAGCTTCCTGGAACATGGTGGAGAAATCAGTCAGAGAAGTCCCAAAGTGATGTAGCCAAGTGATAGATGAAGCTAGTAAATGTCTGACTGGATCTGAACTCAAGTTTTCCTGACTCCAAGTCCAACATTCGCTATCTAATGCACCACCTAATTACTTTCATATACTGAATGCAGTTCATAGTCCTATGGGATTGCTTATTTGTGTATTCTACTCTCTCAAATTCCATGTATTTTCTCCTAAACTATGTAGATCCATTAACAGCATCCCTGAAATGGAAATTTTGGGAAGAGAAAGTAGGAAGTTGCAAAAAAATTTGGAGTCTCACTTTGGAATACCTCTTGTTTAATGCCAGGATGTCATAGATTGGCCTGTTCAGGTCAACATAGGAGAAAAGTGTCATATTAGGACAGATTCTCCCAGATATCAGCAATCTAAGGACTTCCCACTTGCTCAAGGGCAGGCCTAGGTGACTCTAAGACCTAGAACAGATCAAGCCCAACCAGAGGAATTCTAATAGACAATTAGACAGTAATAGCAATGTGCACAACAGAATCTGTTCTCACAGGTTTTTTGATAGTTTATTGATATATAGATAGAGATTTATCAATCTAGCTACATGTATAATATATATTATATGTGTGTATATATGTGCCACTTGTGTATATATGTTTGTGTATATATTATATTTGTATATATGTATATGTGTGTGTGTATATAAAATAATCCAAACACTTCTCAAACCTCTATGACTGTACCAAACTTTAACACTGGATCTCAATCAGTCAATAAGCATTTGTAATGAACCTAATATGTGCCAGGGACTATACTAGGTACTGGAAATTCAAATCCCTAAGTGAAATATACACACACAAGAGGCTAATATTCTAATAGGGAATTTCACCCTGGAACAAAAGAATACATTTTTCAGTTACTATTTTGACCTTCCCACATTCCTTCCTCATCCAGGATTAGAAAGATTAGCTACCAAAAAGTAGGAAAAGCTCTCATGTACCTTGGTATTATGCAGCTTGTCATTTCTTTTCCTTTTTCCAGAGGGAAGAACCAGCTGTGCAGTTCAACTCAGGAACTCTGGCCCTGAACAGGAAAGTCAAGAACAACCCAGATCCCACAATCTATCCAGTCCTTGATTGGAATGACATCAAATTTCAAGATGTGATTGGGGAAGGGAACTTTGGCCAAGTCCTTAAGGCTCGTATCAAGAAGGATGGGTTACGGATGGATGCTGCCATTAAAAGAATGAAAGGTTAGTTCTGGGCCAAATATATCAAGTCTCCATTTGACTAGGGTAGGTCAAAAATTCAGCTTCCTGTTGAAATTGTCCTCTATGTACTAACTTTTGGGGAGGTAAAAAAAAAGTAACCAAATATCAGACATGACTGTCACGTCAAACTGGAGGCAATATTTCCTTTCAAATGACACTATTTCCCGTGACACTCCTGGGATATGTTGGCCGGCTAGCTATTCTCCAGACATTTCAGTTCAAGCTCTCTCTCTCTGACCTTTTGCACAGATGGTCTCAGTTGTCTAGAATTCATTCCTTCCTTACCACCACCTCACAGAATGCCTAGCATCTTTTGAAGCACTATTTAGGTATTACCTCCTACATGAGGCCTTTATTGGTTCCCTATTCCCCTCCCTAGACCAGCCACCTCTTCCTCTTGAAATTAATAGTAATAGCTAGCATTATGTAGTAGTTTGAGGTTCACAAAGCACTTCGCATTTATTATCTCATTTGATTCTCATAACAGTGCTTTTGAGGTAGGTACTATTATCCTATATATTTTTATAGATGATGAAACGAAGGCACAGAGAGGGTGTGACTTGACCAAAGTCGCACAGCTAATAAATGTCTGAGGCTAAATTTGAACTCAGATCTTCCTGACTCTAGGCCCAGTACTCCATACACTGTGCTACACAGGAGATTATCAGTCTATTGTGTTCATATTCACTTATTCCTATTCTCAGCTTTAGAGATTTAATACAAGTTTGGAAACCTCACTGTATCATAGGGGAGAGACCATTGGATTAGGAATTAATTAATTAATTAATTCTCCCTGGGTAGAAATTCTGCCTTTGCCACTTACATTCAGAAAATCATGTATTATCACAGTGCCTTGGTTACCTTATCTATGAATTGAAGTGATTGGAATAAATAATTTCTAAGGTTCTTCCTAGTTTGAAAATTCTATGGTTTCTTTGCATTTAGCATAGAAGTAAAACAGGGAGCCCCATGGACTTAATGACAAATATTCTTTAAGTGCCTACCATGTACAAGGCACTATGCTGGTAGCTAGAGATGCACAGGTAAAAAAAATCACAGTTGCTGCCCTCTAGGAGCTTCCTTTGCACAGGTCGCACAATAATAGTAATATAGCTAGCATTTAGATAGCACTCTAAGGTTTGCAAAGTACTTTACATAGGTCATCTTACTTGATCCTCACAAAAGCTTTGGGGTGTAGGTGCTTTTATTATTCCCATTTTAAATATAAGAAACTAAAGCATGTGGGGGGTGTGCTGAGGGCCACACAGCTAGTAAATGTCTGGGGTCAAAGTTGAATTCAGATTTTCCTGATTCCAGGTCCAATACTCTATACATTGTGTAACTGAGCTGCTAGGCATGATGACAGGGTAAAGAAACTTGTATCGGCTCATTACCTGGTACCACAAAGTTAAGAACTCTCTAATTTAGAAACTTTATCTTAATAGATGTTGGAAACCAAATTGATTTCTGAAGGCTTGCAAGAGTTTGATAGGTTCTTACTCCACCCACCTCTTCTTTTTTCTTTTTGCTTATTTTCTCTCAGGACAGAAACTGATTTTGTTTCTGTCTTCGTACCACTACCACCACCTCACCCTGTTCTCATTTAGCACAATGTCTTGCACATAATAGAAGAAAAATCAATCATACCCTTTTCCTCTTCATTATCTAACTGACCATCCCCCAATGTGGTATAGATGATGGCCATTTGAGTTATAACAATTTAAGTGGCTAAACAAAATTCAGTGTAGGCCAAAAGTGAAGGATATTAGACACAGGAGACCAGTGTCAGGAAAGGCTCAGAGACATAATGCAATATCTTCACCTGAGGCAAAAACATTTGGGAGAGGGGAGTGATGCCAGGTGGTAATAGTACAGAAGACAGTCCTGTGAGTGTGGTCCAGCTGAGAGAGGAGAAGGTCTGACCTTCACACTCTTGGGTGTTTAGTTGGAATGGGCCATAGGGGTGACACAGTGATAGGACCATGATGGGAACAGCCTAGGGAAGGTTGTGAAGTAAGGATCAGTGTGAGACTACAAGACTATATAGGGACATGATATCCATTCCATTAAGGATACTGTGCTTCCCCAAGGGGAGGAAATATGTTCTTCCCCCACCCTGCCCAGATGTTGGGACAATGGAGTAAGGCCTCTTTCACCAGCTCCATTTGTTGGTCTGGCAAGGCTTCAAAGGTGTGAATAAAGTTTTGAATATGGGAAACTAAATGATGCCACAAACTAACAAAAAATGAAGTCTGAAGGAAGAGTAGGATTGAGGATGGGGTGGAATATAACAAATTTGGTTTTAGATGTGTTGAATTTGAAGTGCAAGTGGAATATTCCAGTGGAGATATACTGAAAAGCTGGAGACACACACAGGTCTAGAAAGGTAGAGTTCAGCAGACTGTAGAGATTCAGACAAAGAAGTTTAAATTTTATGTGCTGGGTAGCAATGGTGGGGTGTGAGTGGTGGCCAGGGTTATTCAATCACCTCTCTTTGTCCTTTTTACCCTTCTATTGGCTCACTGCCTAGATAGATTTCTGAGTACAAAATGGTACTTCTCTCCTCTGGGGAGTTAAATAAAAGGTAATTGTCATTATCTTTTATAGTTCTGACATCTCAGCCATAGTTAATGAATGCCCTGGCAAAATGCTTCAGTTTCTTGGTCTCTGTCTCTCTCCATCTCCCTTCTTGGGGATGTCTCCTCATTAATTCATCAATTGCTTTCTCTTAAGTTCATTTACAATAAGCACATAGAGACTGGGAAAGACTCTTTGCTCAGATTATGTGCCTGCTGGCCTGCTCCATCTTCTTCTTCTTCTTCTTCCCTAAACAAGGACCAGTTTCCAGCTAGGGAGCTAAGGAAGATGAATAAGCACCAGCTTTATTACCAGGTTTTTTTTAACCATGATTGTATCTTCTCCTCTTATGATATAGAATGGTTTGATGTTGGTAGGAGTGAAAGCCCTATTATGGTGGTTCTGAGTGACAATATAGAGCCAGCATTTCATAGAGGAGACCTTTTTAACAAACTTCCAAGAAGATCCTATTAGAGTTGGAGAAATAGTTGTCTTTAAAGTTGAAGGATTCCTATGGGTCACAGAATCATCGAGGTTAATGAAAAAGATGATGGAACTGTCAAATTTCTGACTAAAGGAGCTAACAAGGAAGTTGATGATAGAAGTTTGCATAAAGAACGTGACAGCTAGCTAGAAAAGAAGGATGTCGTAGAAAGAACAAAAGAGTTTTTGCTATGGGTTGGAATGGTTACCATAATCATTAATGATTATCCAAAATTCAGGCATGCTCTTTTGGCTGCAAGGGGTGCAAATGTGAATCCTAAAATGAGAAGCAATTCTTGGGACTAGTCCAAAATGCATTCTATTGAAAAAAGAAAAACTAATATATGTAAAATATTCAATTTTCTATTGTCTAAAGAAATGGTTCATGAGTTGAATCATTAGTTTTTATCTCAGCAGTCTTTTTTTCTGTGATTAATTTTTGGGCTTTCAAGGGCCAGCTCCTCCACAGGAGTCATTTGAAAAATTCTGGGCAGAGGAATGGCATAGTCAGATCTATGCCTATGGTAGCAGTGTTATGAATGTATTAAAGGGGAAGGAAGGAAAGTTAAGAGAAGAAGAATAAGAAAATTATTTCAATAGTCTAGGTGGATGGTAATGAGACTCTTGGCAACATAATGTATTTCGCATCTGAGTACTACCCTAATGGCATAGTATGATTGAGATAATAGATGTGGGTTAAATGCTTTCTCTACTCCTCTACTTCACATGCCCAGACCAAACACCCATTTTCACTATTGTTACACTCTGGATAGAAGCATTATGGGGTGGTGGAAGTTGCAGATGGATTTGAGAGATATTACTAAGTAAAAATTGATATTACTTTATAAAGTAATTGGGTATGAGAGGTGAAGACAAGGTAACAGTGAAGTCACCACAAAGATTCAAATATGGGATACTGGTGGCACAGACAAAAATAGTTTAATCAAGTAGAGGTGGTATTTGAAGCTGTAAAAGGTTGGCAAAGGTGAGATTGTAGGGAGGGAAAAGAAGAGAGTGGAGGACAATACCCATAGTAAGGGGTTAAAAAGAACATGTACGTGTCTTTGAGCCTAGGAAGGAGATCTAATAAGAGTCAGATGTCTACTGTGTCAGAAGCAATAAAGAAGGATGAGGAAAACTGGATGGACTGAAGGAGGACTTCATGGAGGATAAAGGCCATTAGTTTTGGTGATTCAGATGTTATTGGTGACCTTTAATAGAACTATTTCAGTTGAGTGGTTAGGGTAGAAGCCAAATTAGGAGACACTGAAGTGATAATGGGGTGTTGGTGGTAGAATGGAGTCATATAGACAACTTTTTTTTTCTTTTTGAGGTCTTTATTAGCTGTGGTTGCTGTGGAGGTTAAGGTTGCAAAAGAAAAAAAAACCTATCACATACCTCAAATAACAGTCTACTACCTCAGATCCAAAGATACTTAATAGAATTATATGAGAATAAAAGCCATTTTCCAATAGAGAAACAGTTAAAGGATGTGAACAAACAATCTTCAAAATAAGAATTGCAGATTATTTATAAGAACATGAAAGAATGATCTAAATTAATCATAATATAAATACAAATCAAAACAGCTTTTAAGTTTTACCTGCCATTTAGCAAAATATCAAAGATTGCTTAAAAAAAGGAAGAATCAATCATAGAGTGGACATAGAAAGACAGGCACACTAAAACACTTTTACTGGAGCTATGAACTATTCTGGAGAACAACTTTAAATGGTATATTGGAAAATACCAAGTGCTTGGAGTTCAGAGAGTCTATGTGATTGAGCCCATGGTCACACAGCTAATAAATAGCAGAAGAAAGATTTAAAGCTCTTTCAGATTCCAATTTCAGCATGTTGCCCATTTGTTCATACTGCTGTCTGCTCATAGGTGTATGCAAGTATGCATTGTAGTTTGTGTCGTGTGTGTGTATACATATACATATCTCTGTGTGTATGTCTGGATGTATAGATGGATGGAACTATGGATGGGTGGATGGACAGATTGATGACAGTGTAAAGACAAGAAGATCTGGGATCAAGTTCTGCCTCTGATACTTACTAGTTTTGTGATCATGAACTATTGCTTTAACTTTCCATGTTCTCTACATTACTTCTTTTTTTTGGCTTTTTTTATTTTTAGTTTTAGTTTGCAACACACAGTTCTACATAATTTTGAGTTCCAGATTTTCTTCCCTCCCTTCTCTCCTCCCTCCCCAAGACGGCATGGAATCCCATATAACTTCCATGTATAACTTGGCATTGAGTTAATTTACACACTAGTCAAGTTGTGAAGAAGAATTATGACCAATGGAATGAATCATGAGAAAGAAGAAACAGAACCAAAAAAAAAAAAACCCACAACCCAACAACAAATACAAAAGAGAGGAAAAAAAAGGAGGGAGAAAAAGGCGAGCATGAAGTGTGCCTTGATCTGCATTCATACTTCATAGTTCCTTCTCTGGATGTAGATAACACTCTCCATCGGGAGTCCTTTGGAGCTGTGTCTGCATATTGTGTTGTTGAGAAGAGCAAAGTCTGTCGGGGTTAGTCATCACAAAATCCATATATCTGTGGTTGTGTATAATGTTCTCCTGGCTCTGCTACGCTCACTCAGCATTATGTCGTGTAGGTTCTTCCAGGTTGTTATGAAGTCCGTATCATCCCCATTTCTTATAGCACAATAGTATTCCATTACCTTCATATACCACAGCTTGTTCAGCCATTCCCCAATTGATGGGCATCCCTTTGATTTCCAATTCTTAGCTA
>CM053624.1:230643680-230682127 GCA_028646595.1 Phalanger gymnotis | reverse complement strand
TCTTCTCCTGCATTTATCGTTTTCCTGTTTTGTCATATAGACAACTTGTTTCAAGAAATGTATCAGTTGAGCTCTGAGTGCACATTGAAGCATAGCTTTTTACTTTATTTTTCTTGCATTTCCTTCCCCCCACAACATGGCTAACATGGAAATTTGTTTTGCATGTCTTCACATGTATAATTGCTATCATCTTAATGTGGTGGAGGGGCTGGAGGGAGATAATTTGGAACTCAAAATTTAAAAAAATTAATGTTGAAAGTAAGCAAATAATTTTTTAAAAGTAGACATTTATCAGTAAAAGCAAAGAGAAGAATGGGACAGAAGCCTTTTTTAATATTGAAGAGATCTAAGTGTATTTGTATGAATATAGGAAAGTACCAGTAGAGAACAGGCTCCTAAAAGAGATGGTATGGGATAGGGTCAAGAAGAATTAGTAATAGAGATACTTCTCCGTGACCAGTGGAAAGCAGGAGTTATTGAATGAGGATTCTTAGATATTTTGAGCAATTAAGAAAGGAAATTGAGAAAATATATCCCACCTGTGTGACCTCAGACAAGTCATTTAACCTCTCTTGGCTCACAAATTCCTGGATATAACACTGAGTCATAAAAACTTAAGAACAATATTTTTAATAGATGTTGCCATCCAAGGTACTCATAATCTCCGAGGCACATGAAACGGAAAACTTTCAAACTAGCCACTTATCTGCAGAGATCAAAATGGTGTGGGAACAGAATGAATCACATACCATCACCATTGTCCTTTTTGCTATATGCTGAGTTAGTACTCACACAGTCAGAGAAAGCCCTCCATTACTTTGAGTTGACAGCCTATGGAGGAATTACAAGTGTTACAGATTTGCTCAGGATGAGATGACATTACAGTATCCAAAACAGTAAGATCTTGGATCTGTTGAAGAAGTGTTGGGTTTTTTTGTTGTCGTCATTGTTGTTTTTTGCCACATAAGGAGACTAGAACTTAGACTAATCCTAAGATTTTATCCAAAGACTTCTTAGGCTTAGTCACCTAAGAGAATGAAGAGCTCCATTTTTCAGAATTTTGATTTGTATTGTAGTTTTCCATAGCAATTTTACAATCATTCAATAAAATCAGTAAGTTAAACGATTATGAAATTTTGGGGGGAGAGGAGTAAGATGGAAAAGAAGAAAGAATAGCATCTGTATATATATGTATATATATATATACACATATATGTGTGTGTGTGTATATACATGCAAATATGGACACTCATAGGAAACTAACTACTATACTAGAACACTGAAGACACTTTGGAACATAATTTCATCATCAGGCAAGTTAGAATTCCCCCACCCAGGTCCCTCACCACTGTACAAAGGATTTTAAATTGCTGAAAAATTTTATTTCTTTTAAGGTCACACAATATGGACCTTGAGGAGGGATAACAGCAAATTTTTAATGTATTTTCAATAAGATTTAAATATTTAGAGATAATCTTCCCCAGGGTTGTGCTAGAATGAGACATATATTTTTGTGTACAGCTGTGGGGGGAATTTGTTTCATTTAATTACACATTCGTTAACAGGAAATTTGCCTCTTTCTTTTCTTTTTTTCCAATGGGCTGTGGGGTGGGAGAGATAGAAAATAGATTTCTGCTATTTTCTCTAAATGGGGGGGGGGTGCTGCTATACATATGAAATGTCACATGATCTTTTAGATGAGTTCACAATATCATTATTATTTTTACTTAACTGTTTTACTTTGTTACAAGGGACCTCTCAAAAATTGAGAGTAATCAGTAATTGTAATATAAAAACAAAACACATCAATAAAACTGAAAGTATAAAAATAGTCTAAAAGTATAAAAATAAAAATAATCTAAAAGCCTATAGACCCTTTCTCAGAATGTTTTCACATAACTGAATGAAATACTACATTTCAGCTAGAGGTTGGAGAAAATGAAGATGTAATCTTTTTTTTTTTTCCCAATCAAGCTAATGTTTTGAAATCTATCCTGGGACTCCTTGGGTGTCCATGGACCCTAGTTAAGAACTCCTACTTTGGAATTTTTGTTTTCTTTCTCATACCTGTAACAGACCATCTGGTTGGTGTGCTCATGAGTACGGACATAGATAAGAAGGGGCACAAAGATGAGATCACATTTAGACAGTTTTCCTTGTCTCTGGCATCTTCTATAAGAGATTTAAGGAGTGGTATATAGAGATAGTCAAAACTATGGAAAGAAATTAGATTCATGGATTAGTTGTTAATTCCAGTTGTCAGAGCTATTCCATCCCTGTTCCCTGGTAGATCACTTGTTCACTTTCCTACCTGTAAATAGATTTAACTACACAACTAAGAAAGTCAGAAATGAGATCCTAGTGATTGGGTCCTATTAGGATTTTGCATAAGATAAAGCCTAAAAAAATCTATTAGTTTAATTTTTGTCTAAGACATGAAGGTAAGTGGGGGACCAAGGTATGTAAGAGGGGAAAGAGGCAGTTGATTCAGAGAAGATGCCATTAAAAAGAGATTTCAATCAATGACATTTTTTTTCTTCCAGAATATGCCTCCAAAGATGACCACAGGGACTTTGCTGGAGAACTGGAAGTACTTTGTAAGCTTGGACACCATCCCAATATCATCAATCTACTGGGAGCATGTGAACATCGGGGTAGGATGCTTTTCACTGCTAGCTTAAAATATAGATCCAAATTAGAATGTAGAAAGGTAATACTCATCAAGAATGTAGATGAAAATATCACTCTCATACTAAATGCTTAAGAAAAATAGGGTACATCTCCTAATTGTCAAGATGCGTAATGTGGTGTTGTATGACTAGATATTAAGCCTGGAAGAGTAGCATCTGATTTTGGTTTATTCATTGCTTGTTATGGGAACTCACCACAAACTTCCCCTATTCCAAACACTCACAGAAGTATTTCCCAGCTGTCACTACCTCTAAAGAACTGCTGCCACCAGAAACAGTGGTAATTCATGTGTCCTTTCTGACATGCCTGAAACTTTCTCCTTTCTTCCCAATTTAAACTATCCCAGTAATTTTTAAGCATTGCTTATCCCCAAATTGATAGTTATTATTCACAAAAATAATATCTTAATATACACTTTTATGCTTACATGGACATAAGTTTTTAGGGGTGTGGGTATGCCATTCATTGGTACAGATTGCAGCCCTTCCATACCTTCTCACCTTATACCATTCTAGTCTAGCCTGGAAAAATTTGCTCATCTAGCAATTACTTACAAACTTGGCAACATTTTATTGGACTCTGCAACACAAACACCAACAACGGAAGCCAGGACTTCTTCCTTTTCCTCAATTTATTAAACTAAAAATACCTGTATCTGAAACGATTTTTAAAAATCATTCACCAAGCCAGTGTTACAGTAAAGCCAAACAACCTCCCTCAAGTTAAATGACAATGACATTTATTTTAGAAAAAAAAAAAGAAGGTGGGAGGTGATTCTCAGAAACAATGGTAGAGTTCTTGGCCATCTCGTGCACAGCAATTAATCAAATGATAATAAAGGCTAGACTATATCTGCTTTAAATTTGACCTTTCAGCTTGACAACATATATTTCATTCTTGCAAATCCTAGTTTAAAATGGGGGTAGGAGGTGGGGAGGAGAAACAGGGCATGAGAAAATAGATTCCTTATGCCACTTATGTATCTATATTCTTATATTAAAAGCAAAATTAATTCAAGGATATTTTAATTATAACTAGCACTTAACATTATTAATCTTTGAAATTAAAATTTTACTTAAAACTTTTTAATTGTGATATACTTCATTATATATTAAAAATAGGCAAAATCCTTTCTATTACTTTCTATTTCTGTTACTTTTTATGTGATTGGAAATTCAATGTTATGAGGAAGGCAAATTGCTTTCCAATGTGATGGGAAAAGGAAACATTAATTTCGACAAAATATATGGATTTCATTTTTTCGAGGAACCACGACTTGCATCTGGAATCATTGTAACGAGCTTCCTGGTATCTTAGAGGAAATGACAGACGACTGAAAATGTATTATACCTACTATTGACCGTTTGTCCAAAGTTTTCAAATGCAGAAATCCTCTAATGCAATGCTTTTTCTCATAGCCTTTCACCTCTACTGCCTCCACCCAGGGGAAAGAACTACATCCACATATAACTAACCGCTGTTGTTTAGTTTTACTTAATACAGAGATACATCTGAAACCCAACTCGCTCAAGCAAAGTTTTGTTTGGATGTAGGACCTATGCTTTTTAAGAAAGACTTTAATTCCATTCCACTATTTCTGAGAAAATAAAAGCATTCCAGAAATGAATACTGTTATTCTTCTACAGATGCAACAGAAGTCATATATTATAAGATCAGAGATCTAGACCTGAACAAACCTCAAAGACCATCAAATCCAATCTCTCCATTTTACAGATAAGGAAACTGAGACCCAAACAGGTTAACTGACTTGCTCAAAGTCACATGGGTAGTAGCAGAGGCAACATTTGAAGGGGCCAGGGATCTCTCCAAAGTATCACTGGGTTGTGCATTTACATATGGTAAATACGGAATGGGAACTTGATTTCATCTACCTTGCAGTTATCCTGTAGAGTTACCTAAATTGTTAGATTAAGGAAGAATTTAAGCTTTTATGGATAGTACCACTTACTCCCTATTTGAACTGGGCCTCCTCAACAACAGGGAAAACAAGAAGCCTCATATTTTAGAGTCCATATAGTACTAGTTTAGAGCTGATGGAATGTTGATGCCATCGTATTTTCTTTCCAGGGTATTTGTATCTCGCTATTGAGTATGCTCCTCATGGAAACTTACTTGATTTCCTACGGAAGAGTAGAGTGCTGGAGACAGACCCAGCATTTGCCATTGCCAACAGCACAGCTTCTACACTGTCCTCCCAACAGCTGCTACACTTTGCTGCAGATGTGGCCAGGGGCATGGACTACTTGAGCCAAAAGCAGGTTTGCCTTGATCATTTTGTGCCACACAAATCTTCTTTGATAAAGAATTTTTCACCTAACTCAGAATTTAGCGTGTGTGTGTGTGTGTGTGTGTGTGTGTGTGTTTAAATAGCTGTTTTGGAACAAACCTGCCTTATTTCATTGATTTCCACGATTTCCCCCTCCAGACCTCAATTTCTTTGCTAGTATGTGTCTTCTTTCAATTTTATTTATTTATTTTTGGAGGCAATCAGGATTAAATGACTTGCCCAGGGTCATACAACCAGTGTGAGGCCAGCTTTGAACTCAGATCTTCCTGACTCCAGGGGCAGCCACTTAGCTGCCCCTAATATGTGTCTCTTTCCAGCTACATACACTCCATGTGACTGATATTTTTTTGCTAAGTATGATGTGTTCAGTAAGTTTCATTACACGGCTTAATTTCTGTGGTATTGGGGCAAAGTATTAACTTTTCTAGGTTACCTAGACTCCAAATCATGCGGTATAATGGTAAGTTGTTAAGTTGGACTTAAATGATTTAATTTTTTTTTCCTGTCAACCTATGATTGCATCGGTATAGGGAACTCTTGGTGCAGAAATACCCTCCATGAGTACAGGTTGCAACTTACCTGTAATTCATAACCTTAAAGAGTTATTAAGTTACAAAAGGTTAAATGTCTTACCCGTGGGTCATGTGTGTCAAAGACAGGTCTTCTTGACTCTAAGGCCAGCCCTCTAGCTATTTACTAATCTCCATGCTATCATTCATTCCCTTCTTATAATAGCCTGAGGGGAGGGAGGCAGAGAGACAGAGACAGAGACAGAAACAGAGAGACAGAGACAGAAAGACAAAGAGAGAGACAGAGACAGACAGAGACAGAGAGACAAAGAGACAGACAGAGACAGACAGACAGAGAGACAAAGAGACAGACAGAGACAGAGAGACAAAGAGGGAGACAGAGAGAGACAGAGACAGACAGAAAGACAGAGATAAAGAGAGGAAGACAGAGAGAGAGACAGACAGACAGACAGAGAAACAGAGAGACAGAGAGACAGAGACAGACAGACAGAGAGAGAGAGAGAGAAAGAGAGAGACACGTTAAAAGAAAGGAAGATGTTATAAGAAGAGATGTTATAAGATATTCATATAATGAATATATGCACACATATGTGTGTGCTTATATAGTGTTTAAGAGTTTGCAAAGCATTTTACAAATATCTTCTAATTTGATCCTCACAAAACCCCTGGGAGGTAGTTGCTATTATTATTCCTTTTTACAAATGAGAAAACTGAGGCAAACAGGGGTTAAGTGATTTTCCCAGGGCCACACAGCTAGTCAGTGTTTGAGGCCAGATTTGAAATCAGGTCTGACTCAATCTGATGCCAGTCTCGACCTCTATCCACTGCACCACATAGCTGCCTCGCATAATACATACATGTATACATTTGTATATACATCTGTATGCGTAGCATTTATTTTTTATTTGTATTATGTATTTTTTTAACGTGTACTTACTATTCTCTCCCCAACCATAATATTAGAAAGCTTCTTATGAGAAGGAATTACTTAGGTTTTTTGTACTTGTAACCCTATCACCCAGCACAGTACCTGGCAAAAAGTATGAACTTAATAAATACATATTGCTTGGTTACTATGATATCTCACAAATGATTTTATAACCTCTCAAAGTGATTTCACCCAAGATACAGTAGGCCAGCAGAATCTAGTCCACTGAATTTTCTTTTTCTATGTTCTTACCACACTTAACATATCATCTTCTCTTGTCCGGATCCCAGCCTTTGGGCCCCTTGGTTTGTCAAAATGGGCCTGACACAATAGCAATCCAAATGAAAACATAGAAACTTATATATCTTTTATATTCCAGTTTATCCACAGGGACTTGGCTGCCAGAAACATTTTGGTTGGAGAAAACTATATAGCCAAAATAGCAGATTTTGGATTGTCCCGAGGTCAAGAAGTATATGTCAAAAAGACAATGGTAAGGACACATCTCATCAATAGTGACATTTTTTCCAAAAGGACCCACAAGAGGTTTTTATCATGATATTATTTTTATGGTGATTATGGTACCTAGATGAATTCCTCATTAGATCCTCACTCAGCAAATATCCATTCAAATGTAAATCGTAATCTGCTTCTCTATGTGACTTGAGGAACAGTCAGAGGGCTTGTAAGATGATCAACAGCAAATCAATGTCAAGCAATCTGGTGGAATGTAAATTCCTTGAAAGTAGGGACTATTTCATTTTCTTCCTTTCATTCTCATTGCTCTGGACAGTGTCTCGCACATACTAGGCAATTAATAAATGTTTACCGAATTATCCTGGTTAATAGGCAAAGGCCCGGAGTTTGCACCAAGTTCACATTTGTAGACGTCTGGCCTAGATTTTCCAGGAAGTGCTTGTATCTTATACATAGTTGCCATTAAGGAAACAGTGATATTTAAAATGCTTCCAAAAATTAAAGGAAGTAGAAACTAGAAGCAATGGTATTAGCAGTTTCTCTGTAACCAGAAAGCCTAACATTAATAGACTTCTCACAAAACTAAGCATTGTATTTATAATCAAGGACCTGGGTTCAAATCCTAGCTCTACCACTTAGTATCTGTGCGACTTTGGGCAAGGCACTTATAGCCTCTTGGGCCTTGAGTCTCTCATCTGTAAAATCAGGGAGCCCTGGCTTCAAATCTATAAAAGTATTCACCATCTTCACCTTTATTCTCACCTCAACTTTTTATAAAACAATAACTCTAATTCAGCTTTAGAGATATTATCTTATTTGCTCCTCATAATAACTCTGATAAGTGTTAGAATACCCATTTTACAGATGAGGAAGCCAAGACTTACATGACTGACTCATAGGATCATGGACTTAAATCATAAGATTATATGACTTAGCAAGGGTCACAAAGCTAATAAGTGTCCAAATTGAGATAAAACCCAGGTTTTCCTGACTCCAAGTCCAGCATTCTATCCTATGCCATAATGTGTCTGAGTTTTCATAACAGCTAGCATTTATATAGCTGTTTAAGAATTGTTGAGTGCTTTACAATTATCTCATTTTGTCCTCATAGCAACAACCTTGGAAGGTATGTGCTATTATTATTCTCATTTTATAGTTGGGGAAACTGAGGCAGACTGTGACTTGCCTAGGGTCGCACAGCTAGTAAGTGTCTAAGAACTAGATTTGAGCTTGGGTCTTCTGGAGTCTAGGTTCCGGGCTTTATCTCCTGTAATACCTAGCTTCTTCATGGTTTCGGAATGTTTAGTAATCACATATGTTTCTCCATAGGCCAGTTTCCCTGGTACTATTAATCAGGAAAACTACATTTCTTCTCCTTATTTAACCAGATACCACTCAATACTGATCACTCTCTTACCACAGTTGGCCTTGCTTACAAATATAATATCTTCCAGTTACAGCTGGGTGTGGGCCTACCAGAAAAAGACTGAGAGTTCTATCAGGTGAGGAGTCTGTTTAAAGCCTAGCTCCTTGACCTCTGGTAAATACATCTCTGAGTCTCAGCTTCTCCTCTGTTAAACATGGATAACAATACTTGTAGCATTATCATGGGTTGTTATGAGGATTAAATGACACCTTGAATCATTATGTGAATTCAACTATTATTACATCTTGAGAATAGGTTCCTTGTCTGTTATATCATCATCATCATTATAGCATTTACATATTACTTTATGGTTTGCTAAACACTATACAAATGTCTCTTTGTGATGAGAAGAGAAAACTTATTAATTTCAAAAAATATGGATTTCACTTTTTCAAGTTGTTCATTTTAATAGCCCTGTGGGATAAGTGCTGATATTATGCCCACTTTATAGATAAGGAAGCTGAGACTGACTCGCTCATGGTCATTCAGCTAGTAAATATCTGAGGTAGTATGTGAAGCCTGGTCTCTTGTACAATGTTCATCTATTATGCCTTTTGGGGGTGAGTCAGCTGGACTTCTATTTTTGTTGGACCCCCTAAGATTGACCCACTTGCCACTTCACTAAAAAGCCAGAGTATCTTTACAAAAAGAGAATTTAGGAGTAAGGCTAAGGTGGGATAGAGTAGGAACAAGGTTCAACTCCAAATCTAGGTTATAACCCAAAGAGCTAGCTGGTTATAACATGAAAGTGCACAATATCTAAACTAGAAAGAAAAGGACTGTACTAATACAGTGGGAGGAGCAGAGTGCTAGGAAGGCAGAAAATGGGTATGATACCACTAGGAGACAGTATTGATCTGTTTCCTCTTTGCCCATGTTCAAAATTATTAAAGTCTTTGCCTATATTTTAAGATTTGGTTTTACCTTATAGTTTGCTTCTAGAAAGGACCTCTAAATATGCTTAATTTTAACCTTCTAGTCTTATAGATACATAAATTGAGATCTGAAGAATCTACATAGCTAGTTAAAGGCCGAAACTTCTACTGTATAATAAGCATTTCAGATTATTTTCATGTGGAAAACATTTAGAAATACAATCTATTTGCAATGACCTGAGGATGAATTGGCTGCTTTTGTACTTTTTTCAAAGCATTTACAAGACTAAGGACAAGAATATATATGTATATAGTCATATATTAAAAAGTCATCTATATTATATAAACAGTCACATGCAGATTATGTGTATACATGTGTGTACATGTATAGCATACATGTATTTATGCAGACACATGTTTTGTATGCTTGTATATACACACACTGCTTACCTGTATGTATATATGTATATGTGCCTGCATGCGTGTTGTATACCTGCATCCATTGTATTATTTCAAGTCGGGTCAAGGCAACAAGCTTTATTGTACCTGCTATTTGCTAGGCACTGAGCAGAACAATGAGGATATAGAGAAAAGTGAAAACAATCCCTCTCCTCAAGAAGTTCGCAATCTAATGGAGAAGACTATATCAATAACTTGAACAAACAATATATACATTGGATAAATTGGAGATAATCTCAGGGGGAAGGCACTAGCATTAAGGGGGACCAGTGTCCAAAAGGAAAAATCATTATGCAAATATATCTTGGTGACATTTATTTATCCGACAATATTTCCTATGGAAGTATTATGTACAGAGAACTATGCTAAGCTCTAGGAAAGATTTAATTTCTGGCCTTGAGCCTAGTAGGGAGATATGACACATACATAAATAACACTGCATAATATACATAAATGTAAAAAAGAAATAATGTACAGATGAAGTATTATATGAGTTTCCGGGCTAGGAGGAGAATTTTAATTATTTAGTGGAAGGAATCAGAGAAGTCTTCATAGAAGGGGCAATTTTGGGGTTGTACTTTAAAGGATGGGTAGGATTTTGGCAGGAAAAAAAGATGAAAGGAATTCTAGACATAAAGAAGATTATGAACAAAGGCAGAGAGGAATAAAACCTAGGTTATGCATGGGGATTGCAACTAATCTAGCTGGAGCCCTAAATAGGCTGTGGCAATAATAATAACTAGCACTTATATGTTTGCAAAGTACTTTAGAAATATCTTGCTATATCCTTGCAAAAATACTGGGAAGTAGGTGGTATTATTATCCGCATTTTACAGATGAGGAAACTGAGGTGGGAGATGGGTCATACAGCTGTCTGAGGCCAGATTTGAACTCAGTCTTTTGAGTTCTGAGTTTCATGCATTTAGGTGGGTGGTCTACAAGGCATAACAGATAAATATTTGGACATAGGAAGATCTAGGTTCATAGCCTGCTTCATCCAACAACGTGTCCATGGGTAAGCCATTGAATTAGAGCTAGAAGGGACCTTGGAGGTCATTTAGTCTAGCCTTCTCATTTTCTAGTTAAGGAATCTGAGGCCCAGAGAGGTTAGGTGGCTAACCAAAAGCCATTCCTGTTGAAGTGTCAGAGGTGGGATTGATTGCACCATGCTACCTCTCTTAGAGTACCAGTCTCTCTATCTATACAATAGGGATAACAATAATAGATGTAGTACATACCTTACAAGATTTTTATGAGGTTCGAATAAAACAATGTATACAAAGTGCTTTCACGGCAGGTAGGCGGCACAGTGCATAGAGCACCAGACCTGGAGTCGGAGAGATTCATCTCTCTAAGTTCAAATCTAGTCTCAGACACTAGCTCTATGATCTTGGGCAAGTCTTTTAACCCTGTTTGCCTCAGTTTCTTCACCTGTAAAATGAGCTGGAGAGGGAAATGGTGAACCACTCTAGTATCTTTGCCAAGAAAATCCCAAATATGATCACAAAGAGACAGACACAAGTGAACAAAATACTCTGACAACTCTAAATTGCTATATAAATGTCAACTATTGTTATTACCAAGTTGATTACTAAGTAGGTTATTACTAAGATGATGGCATAAATAAAGGATAAAAGGAAGAGTGTCAAAGGCTTTATTTAGGATTGCAAGGGACCTTAGAGATCATAGAGAACAATTCTCTCACTGCCCCAATTTGCAGATGTGGAAACTGAGGGTCAGAGAGGGCATTTGTCCAAGTATTAGAGCTAGGCTTTAAAGGATTCAGGTCCTCTGACTAAAGATACTATTCTTTTACCATACCAGTGAGAGGGGAAAGAGAAAAGACTAAAGTTTCAAACATGCATGACTGGGTTGAATTTTGCTTCCAGAGACAGAAATAGCTAAGCCAGGAGTAGATGAGATTTGGGGTGAAAAATGATCAATGTAGTGTTGGAGCTGTTGAATTTGTGATTCTGGTGGTGGCATCTGGGGATAACTCCAGGTGGAGATAAACTGTAGATTCTGTAGAAGATATCTTATAGTTGGAGATGTGGTTTGGGTCTCAGAAGGTCAAGGATGAAGATAAAGATTTGGGAGTCATCTGCTTAGTAGAAGCAATGAGAATGAATGAGGTTGCCAAAGGAGAAAGTATAGAGAAGAGAACAAAGGATAAAATATGGAGAATAGCAATATTAAGGATTCAGGAAGACAAAAAGAGTAGCATCAAAGTGGACACAGAAAGTGGGGTTAGAGAGGAGGGAAGACCTAAGATGGTGCAGAAGAAAGGTAGCAGCATGTGGAGGACCTGAGTTTGAATCCTGATTCTATCACTTCCTATGTGACCTTGGGATTCCATTTAGCTTCTCTCCTCATTTCTAAGATGAGGACATTAGGTTAAATGACCTCTGAGATTCCTTCCAGCTCTGAATCTGTGCTCTTCTGTTACTGTTAGAGTTTCATTTCTTTAACTATGATCGCTGCTTTTTTGAAAATACTAGTTTTTGGATTATTCGTCTTTCTGTCTTCCAAAGCACCTGGCCCAGAGTCTTGTACAGAATAGGGCACTCAATAAAGTGACTTTTGAATGTATAAATAAATAAGCAAAAACTCCTGAAAAGAACCTATGTTTGAATTGCTTAGAAATTTAATGTTTACCAAGACCAATTTTTGTTTAAAGAAAGAGAAGAAAACATAATTGTACTAAGTGCTTAAAGTGGGTTGAGAGACTCCCTGAAGACAAACTTCACCTGTTATGCAAAGTGTCCGAAATTCATTCCTCATTTGATTTAGCTCAGTCTCAAGATATCATTGGGGCAAAAAGGTCAGACACCAAAGGAGGTCAATGTATGAATACCTGAGCAAGTGTGTATACCTGAGAAAGAACCTGTTTCTGTCTTCTACAACCAAACATAAATTACTATGAATTATGTCTTGAATATTGTCCATATACCTCTTCTCTTCCATCACTGTAAAAATAGAAAATTGTGTTTGTGTATGTGTATACGTATGTGTGTAGATGTACGGTGGAAGTCCACATATGCTTTTTTTGTTATTCGGTCCTTCAGTCATATCTGACTCATCATGAGCCTGTATGGGATTTTCTTGGCAAAGATACTGGAATAGCTTACCATTTCCTCCTCCAGGGGATTTGGCAAACAGAGATTGTGACTTGCCCGTAGTCACACAGTTGATGAGGTCAGATTTTAACTTAGGTCTTCCTGACTCCAGGCCCAGTGCTCTATCTACTGAGCCACCTAGGTGCCTCCCACATATGCTATCTCAAGTAAATACTTATATCTTTTTTCAACTAAGTGGGTTTTGAGACACAATGTGAGCTAAGGCATATGCAAAAAAACCAATTTGTGGTCTCAGGGTGAGTATGTCTTTGTGTGTGTGTCTGTGTATAGGAATAGGGTTAAGGATATGGATGGAGATAGGGAAAAGGACCAGATTGTGATTTCATTAGTAACAGTAACTCCTGGATTAGGAAAGTCTCTCGATCTGTACAAGTTGGCACCTTCTCTGCAGCTTAACATCTTATGGAGTTACCCAGAGCACTGAAAGGATAGGTGACTTGCCTAGGTTTCACAATAGCCAGTATGTGTCATGGGCAGTACCTGATCACATGTCTTCCAGATTCCAAGGCTAGCTGTTTCTTGACTACACCTCTCCTCTAGGTATGAATATATGCAAATATATATATGTATGCAGATGCGTTAGTCCTACCTTGCCAGGGTAGGATGCCAAATAGATATCCTATGGATATATTAATGAGCAATGAATTCAGACAGAGTGGACACAGAACAGTATTTTCTTCAGTAAGAAGCTTCTGTGTTTCCAAAATGAGTAATGTTTTCTTATTGTTCTTTTTAGGGCAGGCTCCCAGTGCGTTGGATGGCAATCGAATCACTAAATTATAGTGTGTATACAACAAACAGTGATGTGTGAGTAAGCCCTTTATATATGTATATACGTGTATATATGTACATATGTGTATGTATATGTTTAAGTAAATGTTATATGGTTGCTTTAAAAAACTTTACTGTCATTTTTTAAAAATTAAAATATTTTGTTTTAATCAGCCAATGACTATCCCTAGACCCTACCAAACGAACCCTCCCTTGTAACAAAAAAATAGAATTAAGCAAAACAAAGATATTCACAATGTCTGACAATGTATACCTCATTTTATGTTCATCATCTACCATCTTTCTGCCAAGAAAAATATGCTTTATCGTAGTTCTCTGATGTTACAACAGTCACCATGTTAATTACATTTCTGATGTTGTGAAAATGGTGCTTTCCTTTACTTTGTTGTAGTTATTATATGAAACATTCTTTTGATTCTGCTTATTTTGCTCTGCTTCAGGCCACAATCTTTTCCCCAAGTTTCCTTGAATTCATTATATTTAGTCATTTCTTATGGCACATAATAATTTTCTATTATGTTCATATGCCACAATTTAGCTACCCCTCTTCCACTGATGGGTACCTACTTTCTTTTTAGTTCTTTGTCACCAGAAAACAGATAACTATGAATATTGTTATATGTGGAACTTTCCCCTCTCTCTTTGATCTCCTTGGGCCACAAACCAATCAGGGGTATTGCTAGGATCAGAGGATCATATGTTGAGAGCTGGAAGAGACCTTAGAGACCTTCCAGTACAGCTTCCTCATTTTATATATGAGGAAACTGAGAATCAAAGTGGTTAAATAACTGTCTCAACATCACAAAGCTAACAAGTGGAAGAACTGAGATTCAAAACCAGGTTATTTAACTACACATCCATAGTGTTTCTATCATGCTCTGTATAGTTAGGACTTTTCTTGTGTAATTCCAAACTATCTGCTTTAGAAACATAACTTAGTATCTCAAAGATTCCTTTATGAGATATAGGAATGTTGTATTCATCCATATGCTAATAGTCAATGTAAAGAAAATAGTAGAAATCTGAGAATATTAAAAGAATACTTAGTAACAAATTTAGAGCACAAGCTTGAATTCAAGAGTCTTGTGTTCACATATTAGCTCTGTCAGTTACTAGTTTTATTACCATAATTCGTTTAGAGTTTCTGAACCTTTCCTTCCTCAGCTAAAAAATAATGCTTACACTGTCTACTACATGGGGTTGTTGTAAGGAAAGGATTTTGTAAATTTTAAAGTACTATAGAAGAGTGTCTTAATATTGTTAACGTTATTTTTGAAAAGATGAGGAAACTAAGGCCCTGAAATTTGGAAGGGATTTTAGAGGTTATTTTAATAAAACCAGTACCTAAACCAGCCTAACCTCTACCCAATTCTTGATAAATGGTATTCAAGATTTGGCTCAAAGGGTTCTACTTAGGAGAAATCCAGTACTTTCAGTGTTAGTTTTTTCTACTTTGGGATAGGAAAAAAACCAAACTCCTTGTAACAAATATGCATAGTCAAATAAAATAAATTCCCATATTGACTATGTTCAAAAATGTACATCTCATGCTATATATTAGTCCATTATCTCTCTGTGAGGAGATGGGTAGCATTCTTCATCATTCCTTTGAAATTATTGATGATCACATTGTTCAGAGTTCTAGAATCTTTCAAAATGTTTCTAATTTCATTGTTACAACATAAACTATTTTGGATCTGCTTACTTTGTTCTGCATCCATTCATATAAGTCTTCCACTGTTTCTCTGAAAGTGTCTCTTCTATCATTTCCTAAGGTAAAATGATATCCCATTATATTAATATACCATAATTTCTTTAGCCATCCCCCAAATGATAGGCTCACCTATAGTTTGTAGTTCTCTGTCATTACAAAAAGACATTATAAATATTTTTGCACAAATAGGATCTTTACCTCTTTATTTTTTTGGGGGGGGGATATAGCCTAGTAGTGGTAATGTGGGGCCAAAGGGTACAGATGCAAAATTCAGTAACTTATAGGGCATGGTTCCAAAGTACTTTCCAGACCAATTCACAGCTACATTAATACATCAATGCCTATTTTCCAGTAGCCCCTCCAACATTTGTCATTTCCCCTTTTTCTCCATTCTGCCAAACCACTGGATATTAGGAGATATCTCAGATTTGCTTTAATTTTCTTTTAGAAGATCTTTCTCTAATGGGAATTAATAGATTGGTTTTCTTCCCTTAAGTACAGTTTCTTAATATAATTTGACCATTATCAATGGGGAAATTGTTCTTATTCTTATAAATTTGAGACAGTTGCTTAGATATCTTGGAAATGAGACTTTTATCAGAGGTACTTGCAAAAAGATTCTTACCTCCCCGTTTAACTGTTTCCTTTCCTTTTTTGGTATGTTATTTTTCCCCAGTTACATGTAAAAACAATCTTTAACATGAGTTTTTAGAACTTCGAGTTCCAAATTCTCTCCCTTCTTCCCCGCTTCCCCTCCCTCATTGAGAAGGCGAGCAATTCAATATAGGTTATACATGACAGTGGTGCAAAACATTTCCATAATCATGCTGTGAAAGAAGACATAGACAAAAAAAATTTAAGAAAAAGTAAAAAAGTAAATAAAATAGGCTTCAATCTGTATTCAGAAATCATCAGTTCTTTCTCTAGGGATGGATAGTATTTTTCATTATAAGTCCTTCAGAGCTGTCTTAGATCATTTTATTGCAGAAGATAGCTAAGTCAGTAACAGCTGATCATCTTATGATATTGCTGTTACTTTGTACACAGTGCATTTCACTTTGCATCAGTTCATGTGAGTCTTTTCAGGTTTTTCTGAGAGCATCCTGCTCATCATTTCTTATAGTACAATAGTATTCCATCATAATCACATATCACAGTGTGTTCAGCCATTCCCCAACTGATGGGCATCCCCTCCATTTCTAATTCTTTGCCCCAGAAAAAAAGATGCCATAAATATTTTTGTACATATGGGCCCTTTTCCTTTTTGTTTTTTTATCTCTTTTGGTATACAGACCTAGTAGTGTTATTGCTAAGTCAAAGGGTATGCAGGGTTTTATAGTTGGATATAGTTCTAAATTGCTCTACAGAATGGTTGAGTCAGTTCACAACTCCAACAATATGCATTAATGTCTTATTTTCCCCACATCCCCTCCAACATTTGTCATTTGCCTTTTCTGTCCTATTAGCCATTATGACAGGTATGAGGTAGTACCCCAGACTTGTTTTAATTTGCATTTCTCCAATCAATAGTGAGACTATTGTTTTCATATGGCTATAGCTAGCTTTAATTATTTCATCTGAAACCTGATTATATCTTTTGATAATTTATCAATTGGGGGATGGCTCTTATTTTTACAAAATTGACTCAGTTTCCTATATGTTTGAGAAATGAGGCCTTTACCAGAGAAACTTGCTTAAAATTTTTTTTCACAATTGCTATTGCAATTGTGAAATTGTATTTCCCTCTATCCTATCCCCCCATTTATTCTATTGTCTCTCTTCTTTCACCCTGTCCCTCTTTAAAACTGTTTTGCTTCTGACTACCCCCCTCCTCCAATCTGCCCCACTTCCTATCACCACCACCCCCTTCTCTTATCCCCTTCTCCTCCTACTTTCCTGTGGATAGATTTCTATGCCCAGTTGAGTGTGTATGTTATTCCTTCTTTGAGACATTTCTGATGAGAGTAAGGTTCCCTCATTCCTTTCACCTCCCCCCTCTTCCCCTGCACTGTAAAAGCTGTTTCTTGCCTCTTTTATTTTACCCCTTTCTACCTCTCTCTTTCTCTTGCTCCTAGTACATTACTCTCTCACCCTTTAAATTTATTTTTTAGATATCATTCCTTCATATTCAACCCACACCTATGCCCTCTGTCTACTACTACGCAAATAATGAGAGAGGTCTTATAAGTAAAAAATATCATCTTCTCATCTAGGAATGTAAACAGTTTAACATTATTAAGCCTTTATTTCCCTTTCTTGTTTGCCTTTTTTATACTTTTCTTGAGTCTTGTATTTGAAAATTAAATTTTCTATTCAGCTCTGGTCTTTTCATCAAGAATGCTTAAAAGACCTCTATCTCATTAAATATCCATTTTCCCCAGAAAGATTATACTCCATTTCAATGGGTGGGTGATTCTTGGTTGTAATCCTAGCTCTTTTGCCTTCCAGAATATTGTACTCCAAGCCCTCTGGTCCTTCATTGTAGAAAATGCTAAATCTTGTGTTATCCTGACTGTGGTTCCATTATACTTGAATTGTTTTTTTCTGGCTGCTTGCAATATATTCTCCTTAACCTGGGAAGTCTGTAATTTGGCTGTTATATTCCTGGGAGTTTTCATTTTGGGATCTCTTTCAAGAGGTGATTGGTAGATTCTTTCAATTTCTATTTTACCCTCTAGTTCCAGAATATCAGGGCAGTTTTCCTTGATAATTTCTTGAAAGATAATGTCTAGGCTCCTTTTTTTTTTTATCATGGCTTTCAGATAATCCAATACTTTTAAAATTATCTCTCCCGGATCTATTTTCCAGGTCTATTGTTTTTCCAGTGAGATATTTCACATTGTCTTCTAATTTTTTTTATTCTTTTGGTTTTGTTTTATTGTTTCTTGATTTCTCATAAAGTCATTAGTTTTCATTTGCTCTATTCTAATTTTTCAGGAATTATTTTCTTCAGTTCCTTTTCCATTTGGCCAATTCTGCTTTTTGAGGTGCTATTTTCTTCATTTTTTTGTGCATGCAAAAAAATCTCAACTCATTTTTCATAATTTTGTTGCATCATCATCCTAATTTCTCTTCCAAATTTTTCCTCTACCTCTTTTACTTGATTTTCAAAATCCTTTTTGAGCTCTTCCATGGTCTGAAACCAATTTAAATTTTTCTTTGAGGGTTTGTACATGGGAGCTTTGACTTGGTTGTCTTATTGAGCATGTGTTTTGATCTTCCTTGTCACCATAGTAACTTTCTATAGTCAGTTTTTTTTCTGTTTTTTTCTCATTTTCCCAGACTATTTCTTGACTTTTAACTCTTTGTTAAAGCAGGACTCTGCTTCTGGGGAGGAAGGAGCACTATCCCAAGCTTCAGGGATTTTGTGCAACTGTTTTCAACGATATTTATAGGAACCTGTACGTTTTCAGTTCTTCCAAGGTGGCATGATCTAGTATGTTTACTACTCTCCTGGCCTCTATTCTCATTTGTGAGAGACCACAAGCACTCTTTTCTGCACTAGAAGGAGGGACCCCCTCCCTTAACTGTAGCGAGCTCTGCTGTGCTAGTGCTCCTCCTTGCCTGGGAACTGCCACCCAGGACTACCACTTGAATCTGAGTATGGGCAAAGAAACAGAGTGTTGCCCCAGTGCTAGCAAAAAGATCCCTGTAATCTCCTTCTGACCAGTTGTTTGACCCCCTTACCATCTGTGGGCTGAAAGCAACAGAAGTAGCCACTGCCACTGCTGATTCAGTCACTCCCAAGGCCTGCTTCTGGTTTGCTGGTGCCATGGCTGTGCTTGCATGGCCTTCACTGGACTGCCCTCCACTCTCACTCAGGTGCAAGAGACATTTCCTGATGACCTTCTAAGTTGTCTTTGACATCTGTGGGCTGAGAGGTCTGGAAACCACCACTGGTGCCACTGATTCAATCACTCTAAGGTCTGCTCCAGGTTTCCTAGGGGTAGGGCCTGGTATTCTCTAGCACAGTCTCTGCTGGACTGTGCTTTTCTCTCACTCTGGTACAACAGACCTTTCCTGCTGACCTTCCAAGTTGTCTTGGGCTGGAAATTTGTTTCACTCTGTCTGTCTTTTTGTGGGTTCTGCTACTCTAGAATTTGTTTAGAGTAGTTTTTGAGGGGTTTGGGGCATAGCTCTGGAAACTCTCTGCCTTTACTCTGCCATCTTGGCTCTGCCTGCACTGTTTTCTTTCTAATTTTAATTGGACTGGATTTCTTTGTGCAATTTTTTAAAAATTTTATATGATTAAAATTGTTCCTTTTATCTTCCAAGATCCTCTCTGTCCCTTATTTGGTCATCAGCTTTTCCCCTTATCCACAGGTCGAAAAGTATTTCTTCCTTATTCCTCTTTTTTAATGTAACCTTTTGTATATAATCATATATCTATATTATATATAGACTTTATTTTGGCTCATGATGTGAGGTGTTGGTCTAAACCTAATTCTGACACATTCTGCATAGCTCTAATTGTTAGGCAGTGTTTTTGTTTTTGTTTTTACATAGAGCTACTAGTTCTATCCTCTAAGGACAAGTAGAACAAATCAAATCTCTCTGCAATATAACTGTCCTTCAGATATTTGAAAGCAATTATCATGACAATTACCACCACTATGTGCAAGTGTTTTTCTCCTATTAATTGAATAACCACCAGTTCTTTTTTTTTATCCAATATTTTGATGGCATCATATATCATGGACTTCCATCCTCCAACTATCCTGGTCACCCTTCTCTAGATAAATTTCAATTTTTCAATGCCCTTTCTAAAAATGTGAATTCAATAAAACTGTAGATATGCTGTGACCAGAGCAGAGTCCAAGTGGATTATCACCTGTGGATTCCAGAACACAATGCCTAAGATCACATTTTTTTCAACATATTACACTTGTTATTTATATTGAGGTTGAAGTTCTCTGGATCTCTTGTCTAGTCATATATTTTCCCTATTCTGAATTTTTTTCCTTTAAATTCAAGGGTGATGCTCAGTTACTTCAGTTGTATCTGACTCTTTGTGACCCTATTTGGGGTTGTCTAGGCAAAAATCCTGGAGTGGTTTGCCATTTCCTTCTCTAGCTCATTTTACAGATGAAAAAACTGAGGAAAACAAGCTGAAGTGATTTGCCCAAATGGCCAGTAAATGTCTGAGGCCTTCTGTACCTCATTGCACTCTACCCACTGCACTACCTAAGTGCCCCCAAATTCAAGAATAGAACTATAAATATATTTATATTAAGATTTATCACATTAGATCCAGCTCATTATTCTTTTAGATCCTGACTCTATATTTAGAGTGTTAGCTCTATTTTCTATTGTAAATTTAATAAAACAACCATCTATGCCTTAATCCAAATCATTGATAACTATCAGATTGGCTAAAATTATTGAAGGGGAAAGTGACAAATGTTGAAGGAGATGTGGAAAAATTAGGACCCTAATTCACTGTTGGTGGAACTGTGAACTGATCCAACCATTCTGGAGAGCAATCTGGAATTGAGGTCCGTTTCCAAAGATGATTAGGGAAAAAGGAAAAGGACCTATATGTTCTAAAATATTAATGGTAGCTCTCTGTGGTGGCAAAAAACTGGAAATTGCAGGGATGGCTGTCAATGGGGTTGAACAAATTGTGGTATATGATCGTGATGGAATACTACCATGCCATGAGCAATGATGAGCTTAATGATTTTAGAAAAATGTGAATAGACTTGCTTCATGCAAATAATGAAGAACAAAATGAGCAGAGCAAGAGAACGTTGTATACAACACCAACAATATTGCTTTAAGAACAACTTTGAGTAATTAAATCATTTTGACTATTATAAATACCCAAATTAACTACAAAGAACTTATAAAGGAAGGTGCTATCTGTACCTAGAGAAAGAATTGATAAATAGAAGTATGTATAGAATGATTTTACATATATACATACATATGTATACACACATATTTGTATCTAATGGTAGCCATCCTTAACATGGGGAGGGGAAGGAAGAAAAAAAAGAAAGTTACAGAATAACTTTATTATATATTTTTAAAAATGGCAAATTGTGCATAATAGATTTGCAGTTTCATTTGCAATCATCTTTTTTTCCATACTACAAGGTTAGTTATGGAAATGCTTGTTTTATTTCTTGAGTTCAGAGTAGAAAAAAAGAATTTTAGCTAAGGTCAGATCCCTGGGGTACTCCACTGGAGATCGTCCCCCAGGTTAAAATTTATGTAGTAATGACTATGCTTTAGATTTGTCTAGCCATTCCATTAGTTCTAAGCCCACCTAGCTGTATTAAACCTCTTCATCTTGCCTATAAAAATAAACTAAGTATACTGTTACTCTTCTCAGTTTGACTATTGTTCTCCTTGACAAAGAAAAGAAAAAGCAAAAGCAAAGTTGATTCTTTCTCCATGATCCTATCCACTGTGAGCAGGAGTCCTTTCTTTATTTTGATCTCATCTCCAACAAAATCCTTGAATTCATTGGATTCATCACCAAACCCAGTTAATTCTTAGCTTTATCCACTCGTCACTAGTCTAACAGGACTGTGCCACTCTTTTGTACTGAGGCAAATAGATAACACAGTGGTTAGAATGCCAGACTTGGAGTCAGAAAGACCTGAATTCAAATCCTACCTCAGGTATCAACTATGTATAAAACCCTGAGAAGTCACTTAACCCCTTCTTAGCCTTGGTTTCATCATCTATAAATGCAGACAGTAATAGCCCCCATCTCTCCAGGATTATTGTGAAGATCTATCTCTAAAAGTTTTGCAGACCTTAAAGCACTATACAAACGTGAGCCATTATTATTTTCCTGTTACCTGCTCTTTTCTCATATACCAATCATCCATACATTACACAGAACATCTATACATTCACATCAATCTCTTTCTTTCTCCTCTGAATCTTTTATTTTTGTGCTCTTGTAAGTTTATTCTTGAGAACTTTCTATCCTTCTTGAACCAACTTCCTCAGAAGAGCTTCATGTCATGGGCTTTTTCTTTCAAAATTTGTATAATAAGAATCTTTCAAAATCCAAGTTATTCTCTTTGGCATTCTTTGCCCTTCAATGGTTTCCCCTATAAAATTTCATCACATTAGTAACATACAATTCTAGTCTACCATTCCTTTTATCTACTGAATAAGATACACTGTTTTAGTGATAGATTGCAATCATGAGTCCTATCCCATGAAATCTCAGTCATACTGAATTATGTTAAGATCTCTAATTTATTCTGTTTATAATTCCTACTTGGTGCTTGTGTATATTGTCATTTTGGGGTTTTTTTGTTTTTCCTTTGAAGTATTCCTTACATTCTTTCAAAAATAATACTTTATTCTCCCTGTTAAGCTACCAGGGGTGGGGAACTCTGTGACCTTGAGGCCACGTGTGGCCTTTTAAGTCCTCAAGTGTGCCTTTGACCAAATCCAATTTGTTCTGTGATGCTCGGATTCAGTCAAAGGACTGCACTTGAGGACCTAGAGAGCCACATGTGTCCTGAAGACAGCAGGTTCCCTAACCCTGAAGACAATGGAAAGACATTCTTCTAGTTCTTTCATACCTTTTGTGCAACAGATACTGTGCTAAGTACTTTAAAAGAGAAGAGAGAAGAATCTCTTCAGAAGTGAATGTGATATGAAAATAAAAGATATCAATAAATTTTAAAAATTAGATTAACCAATTATTAAACTAGAACTTTGAATATAGTGAATTATTCTCTCAGTTCCAGTCTCATCACAAAGGAAATCTTATATTTTTAGGGAGTATGGTGCATGACTTCTTTTCATTAGTTTGCTAATTGATCCTTTGCCTTTCACTTCTCCTTTCTACAGGTGGTCCTATGGTGTGTTATTATGGGAGATTGTTAGTTTGGGTGAGTACTTTCCTGTACAATACTGCAAGACATCCTATTTCTTAATAATGTGACCTCATATCTGTTCGTCTTAATAATTATTTGGTTATAACAATTTAAATAAGTTTTTTTTAAAGATTCCCAGGTTTGCAGTTGGTTGTCTTTTTGAAAACCTCATCTAATGCCTATTTGAAACCACCAATGTCTATATGAGAGTAATGCTCATCATTATCATATGTGTTTATGTCTCATGTTGAAAGTTTATAAGAAGGAGTAGAGTTAATCAACAATTTCAGAATGACTGAGCACAGCACATATTTTAAAGTGGAATCAGAAAACTGCATTTTATAGAATTAATATACTCCTGATAAGCTGTATGAAAATCAAATTTTTAAAAGCAGGATCATATATCATGTTGTTCACAAGAACCCCAAAAATCTCAAATAGCTTTAGAAAGAAATTTTTAGGTTGTTTGGTAGAGAAGAGCAAGCTGGAAAGGAGGTGTGACTCCTTCCTGTCTGGGCTCTGGAAAGTTTACATTACATAGAATTGGAACAAGGGAACCCACACATAAACCACCATACACAATTAAGTAATTTTGCTGGGAGGGCAACTTGAAAGCAAGGTAGATTGAAATGGATATGAGTAAATATAAGCATTCAATAAAATTTGAATAAAACCAAAACACAAGCTTGGGTGGGCCCAAAGTAAGACTTGAGTGTGGATACCCAAACCAGAATGTTTTGGGTGGATCCAGACCTTGGGGGAACCTAAAATTTCTTGTCATCTATAGCATTCCTGGATGGTTCCTGGGATCAGGGTGACATTCTGGGTTCAAACAATCTCTAGTCAAATAAAGTTAGGTTCAGACAATATTAATAAATGATGAATGATAATACATAATCATATCACTGATTTAGGTCTGGAAGGGATCACAAAGTCATCTAGTCTAATCCTCTCTTTTACAGATGAAGAAAAAGAAGTTCAGAGAGTACTTCTACCTTCTATATGGAGAGTCTTTTATATTTTGCAATACAGAACCACATAGGCATATTGACAATTATCATCTATATCGTGATGATTGCCTTGCTAATACAATCAGTTATAACTTGTGTTTTGTGTGTTTATTTGGAAAATAATGTAATCACTATCACTTCAACTCTGTTACACAACAGATGAAATATGTATGAATGGTTTTTCAAAATTTTCTTCTTTCCTTGTGCTTCTACCACCTCCTTATTTTTTTTGCAAATCTCCCCCCTTGGTTGCACCTGAGGCTACTGTCACCTTCCCTGGGTCAGTCCAGCAACCCCATGGGGCAGTATTGCCCTGTTTGGGAACTTCTGATTCTAATCTGTATTGTAACATCAGATTATCATATATTGAATTTCCTTAAAACCTCCTGCATTGCCTCACCCAACCAAGAGATCAGAACATTTAATTTTGTGGCTCAGATTCTTGACAAATATGCTTGACAGGAGATCCACTTCCTGTCTTTTAGGTGGTACACCATACTGTGGCATGACATGTGCAGAACTCTACGAGAAGCTCCCACAGGGCTACAGATTGGAAAAACCTCTCAACTGTGATGATGAGGTGTAAGTCAGCAGACTTGTCTAACATTGCTTGAGGTTTCAGGACAACTGGGTCACTATATTGATAAGTGATAAAACTCATTGCCCTAAGGCAAACTGGGTCGAAAAACAAAGTATTTACAAAGAAGTCAAATCTGTGCTTGTATACAACAAATCTGTTCATGTTGACATTAGTGGAACTCGTTCTCTATAAAGAATGGAAACTGACAGAAGATATTATTCTAGACATTTAAGGAGGCTCATGGTGATCATTTAAAGTGAAAATGAGAATGGGACGGGTAGTTGACAGCAAGAGGCTAGGTCATGGAACCTTGAGACTTTACGTAGTGAAATCTAGATCTTTGAGGTATTTAAAGAAATTGCATTTTTTTTTCCTCTTTAGGCAGACTTCTCTTTTCATGAAAATTCTTCATTGCTACCATCATACTATAGGACTGGCTAGTCCTAATTTAATTCCCAACCATCACAAGCCTAATTTTTTTTCCCTTTGTGAAAAGGGTTTTACTTTAGTAACATCCCCATTCCCAGTCTTCTTTTTAAGAGTAGGTAGCTATTTTCATGGAATAATTGATTATGGGTAAATCATTCAAAAATATCCACATTCCCCAAATATCACCACCATGAACTTACAGTGTCTGAAATGTCACTATTAGAGATCAATTTCTTTGAATTTTTGAAGATTTTTCAGTCTTTGAAAGGATATCAATTCAAATACTCAATGATGCATTGGGATATTGTTGGTTATTACTATTGGGAGACAGAGAATTTGTGGCACCTAAACAGGGATTTAGAAAAATGAGATACAGACTAAGCAAGATATGGGAGACAGAAAAGCTACATAGAAATGGGGTGGAAGGCATTAGAAAAACTTCAACCACTCTATAGTTTGCCACCTCAGTTGAGAGACCACACACTTACTGTTCCCTTGCTTCTGATGTCACTTTCAGGTATGTACAGAATTAATTGTTCTTAATATTTCACATTTTCATGTTCAAAGGTATGACCTAATGAGGCAGTGCTGGCGTGAGAAACCTTATGAAAGGCCATCATTTGCTCAGATACTTGTGTCTTTAAACAGGATGTTAGAAGAACGAAAGGTGAGGATCAAGGCATTCCTAGCTTGTACTCTTAAATGTTCTATTCTGTCTTCTGAATTGGAAGCATGACTTTTTCATCCTAGCTTAATTTAAATAAATTTATCAGTTATTTACTGAGTATTTGTCATGTGCCTAGCTCAGTCTCCTTAGGGAATATGAAAAAAAAAGTGTGTCACATCATATCCTTCATGAAGGAGTTTACAACTTTGTGAGAGAGTTTATCAAATATGATAATTTATGAAAAAACACTTTGCAAACCTTAAAATACTTTTAAAAATTCCAGATTATTACTGTTATAATAATTCATTTACACTCAAAAAGCAATGAGGAAACAAGATATAGAATTGAGTATATAACATATTCTTTATTCCCGGGATTTAAAACAGTGACTTAAATGGAGTTTTGTTGTTCAGTTGTTTCAGTTATATCCAACTCTTCATGAGCCCATTTTGGTGATTTCTTGGCAAAGATACTGGAGTAGTTCGCCATTTCTTTCTCAAGCACATTTTACAGATGAGGAAACTGCAGCAAACAGAGCTACGTGACTTGCCCAGGGTCACATAGCTAGTAAGTGTCTGAGGCCATATTTAAACTCAGGTCTTCTTGACTCTAGGCCTGGCACTCTAGTCACTGCATCACCTGGATGTTAAATGAAAAAAGTATTATATTTAATAAACTTTGTTGAAAAATGTGTGGTATAGACAAAAATGCTCTCAATTATTAGAAAGGGGAGAAAGTCATATGGGACAGAGTTATTAGGAAAGTCTTAGGTAAAGTCATATCAGATTATCAAGAACCTTCATCAAGAGTTTAGCTTCTGATATGAACAAAGTGATGTTTCTAAGAACATTAATCTGATGAATTTGGGGGCAAAGAGGGATGAAACAAGAAAGATTGGCTTGAAGGTAATCAGCAGTAGAGGGAGAATCATAAATCTGCCAGTGGATAGAGTGCTCAAGTCACAAAGACCTCAATCCAAATCCTGCCTCAGATACTTCTTAGCTATGGGCTTAACCAGCGTTAGGCCATTCTATAACTCAGTCTCATCTTTAAAATGGAGGATAATGACAGCATCTATCTCCCAGGGCTGTAATGAGTGTCCAATGTGACAACCCGTATAAAGCTTTCAAACCTTAACGTACCATGTAAATGCTAGCTATTACGATGATGATTAAAACTGGAATGAATGAAAAAAAAAGCACGAGTTATGTGCTTCTCTGTGCTTTTTGTTGCTAAGAGCTGAGAATATAAATACAAAAGCAAAGACAGTTTCTGCCCTAAAGGAATTTACAGTCTAATGGTGAAAATACACATTAGGGGTGGGGGTGAGTAGAAACACAAAGGAGTAGACTTTCACATGATTTCCAGGAATACAGCAGAGTATATTATATTTGACAAGTTGTAGAACTGGAGTGGGGAGAGGAGGGAGGATAGGTTGTTGATGAGGTGGAGAAGATGGTTGGGAGTAGGGAGAGAAATTAAGCATATCTGAGACCTGCCTGAAATAATGAGTCAAGTGAGCCTAATGAAGACATAATGCGCAAATGACGTGCATTATACATACATAAATGTATGTATATGTATATATATACATGTACATATATATCAGATAAGTTGGAGAAAATCTCAGGAGCAATACATAGGCATTAAGGGGAACTATGAAAGACTTCTTGTAGAAGATGGGATTTTTAATGAGACATGACAGAATCCTGGGAGGCCAGGAGACAGAGCTAAGGAGGGAGAGAATGCCAGGCATGGGTCACAGCCAATGAAAATACTCAAAGTCTGGAGATGGAGTGCTATTTTCAAAGAATGACAATAAAAACCATTGTCACTAGATCACAGAATATGTGGGGGTGAGTGAAGTATAAGAAGATTGGAAAAGTAGAAATGTCCAGATTATGGAGGGCTTTGAATGTGAAACATTTTATATTTGATCCTAGAGGTAATAAGGAGCCCATGAGTTTATTAAATAGGGAAGGGGCAGCCAGACTCACACTTTAGGAAGGTCAGTTTGAGAGATGAGTGTAGGATGGAAATGAATGGGAAGAGACAACATAGAAGGCAACTGCAATAGTCTAGGCTTGAAGTGAAGAGGGCCTGCATCAGAGTGATAGTAGTGTCAAAGGAGAAAAGAGGGTGTATGTATACAAGAGTTGTTATGTAGGTAGAAATGATGCAGACTATTTGTGGAAGGAGAGTGAGGAGTCAAGGATGACACCTAGGAGGATGGGAGCACCCTGGACAGTAATAGGAGAATTAAAAAGAAGTGACTGTTTGAGGGGAAAAAACACTTAGTTCAGTTTTGGACATGTTGAGTTTAAGATCTTAGGTCCATGAAGACACCCAGTTTGAAATGTCTAAATGGATAGAGCTCTGGACTTGGAGTCAAAAAGGCCTGGATTCACATTCCATCACTGATATGTGATGGACAGACCACTTCGCATCTCTCAGCCCCAGGCAGCCAGCCAAGACTTATCTACTAAGTTAAAGATGGGTTCCATCAGTTTGGTGAAAACCATTACCATACCAGTGAAATCACAGGTGTCTGACTTAATGAAGAAGGGAACTCAGCCACGTAGCAATGCTGTATTTATTTTTATTGTACTTATCTCTTCCTTTAGGATGTAAACTCACTGTAAATACAGACTGTATCATTCATTCTTCATACTTGTATCCTTAGTGCCTACCACAGTGCCAGGCATATAGTAGGCATTTAACAAATACTTACTGATTGAGGCAATGAAATGTAAACTTTCTCAACCTGGCTTTAATCACTACGGCAATAGTGACCTTATTTGAGGGAAAGCAAATAGAATCTTAAGCCACTTCTATTTTATTTTAGTGACTATTTTCTAACAAAAGAATGCAGTTACAAATATAATCTGTGAATCTGAACTCTTCTCATTCTTCCAGACCTATGTGAATACCACTCTTTACGAGAAGTTTACCTATGCAGGCATAGACTGCTCTGCTGAAGAGGCTGCTTAGGAGAGACCATCTTCATTGATCACTCCTCAGGAAAGCCAGTTTCGCCAGCATGCAATGTGATATAGGATGTAGAAATGTGTATATCTTCTGTATGTATGAAACACTTTCATAATAGATACCTATGTGTATATCTTACAATAGGCTCTGACTATAGGACTGTATATACTGTTTTGAGTAAGAATGTGTTAAAACCCAGAATTCTTGTTATACATTTGCATATACAATAATATATTTTTATAGAAACAGGGCCCCTTCTGGGAAGGTCCATGGAAACACATTTATTGTCATGCATTTTTATTACTGTCCTAGATTTGTTTTTTTTTTGTTTTCTCTAAGATTATATTATATTGATAACAAACAAGTATTTTATAGCAATGGATTAAAATTTGCTATAAACTTAATACAATAATAAACCAGATAAGAAAAATCTGGTATTTTAACACTATTAGGCCACAAAGCAACATTGGGTAGACAGGGAGGTCATTAATTGATTATTCATATAGTTTGAGAGTTCCTCTCTCTACAAAGGGAAACAAATGATCTTTTGTTTCATAGGAACAGTTGTGACACCATTCATGTTCATATGATGATTTAGTCATGTGTCTTTGGTGAACAAAAGATCCATTCAGAAAAGCAGCTTTCAGTAGCTGACTCAAACTCATTTTATGTGTGGAGTGGCTGGACCAAAGTAGTATTAGAACTAATGACAAATTCTAAAAGTATTTTGCATTCATCAATTCATATGTTTTAGCTAACACCTTTTTTTTCCTAGGGAAACTGATGCACTTAAGCAGTGCTTAGTTTTAAGAAATAGAAAACCTACAGTTATTTTAGAGTGCCACATGATAGTTATCATGCAGAATAAACTTCCATAAATGTATTACACATTGTAAAAATAAGTTTTGATACAATTGTAAGTTTTTCCTTTTTGTAGTATGTGCTCACATTGCACTGAATGTCATTTAATAAGAGAATAAATGTTTTGCCTATCCTTTTTAAGTAAAAGCTTATGTGTCGGGTTGCTGTGTGTCCTATTTATACTTAAACATCTCTTGCAGGTTTTCTTTCTGTAGGAGAGGGGAAGACCTGGGTTCAAGATTGGCCCTTGCATCTTTGCACACCTTGTACCACACTGAGCTTTAGTTAGCCAAAGGTAATAGCAAGCACCTTGTTACTGAGATCATCTTAAAGTGAGGCCAGTGGATCACTTGAGCTCAGGAGTTCTGAGATACAGCAAAATTAAACATGACAAGGTGTCTAGGGCATGTTGAACCTTTAAGAGCTGGGGAACACCAGGTTTCCTAAGGAGGGATGAACTAGCTTAGCTCTGAAACAGAGCAGATCAAAGCTTCCTTGTTGATCAGTATTCGTGTTGGGCCTATGAATGGCTGCTGCCCATCTTTAAGAATAAAAAGGGTACAGTGGGGTAGTCATGCTTGTAATCTCTACAACTGGGGGAGGCTGAATCTGGTGAAGCCATTGAATCTGGGAGTTCCAAACAGGATCAAAGTAGATCAGTATGTTCATGCTAAGGATGTTGTCAGTGTGGTCAGATAATGAGACTGGAGGGCTACCAGGTGGCATAAAGAGAGGGGTACCGCAGTCTATGTCTGAAAAAAATAGAGCAGGTCAAAATTTCCATGCCATTTGGATGTATGAATGTGGATGAGATAGGGCAGTCTCAAAAAATGCATGAAAATTAATGAAACATCCATTATACATGTGAGAGGCTGAAAGGGGTAGAGGTGAGAAAGTAAGGTGGGAGGGGGCAGAGAAGGCAATAGCCAAGATGAGTTTCAACTTGGATGAAGCATGTTTATAGAAATGGGCTAGTTTGGGGAGAGGTTAGAAATGAAATAGTGGTTCATCTTGATGGTAAAAATCTAAAGATCTCTGCAACACTGAAAAGATTAATAAGTACCCTAAATGTATTGCAGAATGCTCCTTACTTATTACTTGCTCAAATATCCTGCTTTCAAATTGGAAGGCATGAAACAGTATATTGCACTATTGTATTACTTTTGTTAAAGGATGTCTGGTTTCCTAAAGACAATATACAATTAACACCGAGCTGCTGGTATTACAAAGGACCCTGGAAAACTGAAACAGAATACAGAATTGCCTTCTGGCTGAATGATATGCAGATACTATCTAAAAATCTATGCTAACTTGGTTAGCAGTTTATAGTGGTAAAAATCGAGAGAATAATCCAAAAGGCCATATTCATTTGGATATATTTGAGTATACCAATATATCAAGATTCCAGGAATAACACTCTTTCTGCTTATATTTTTGTTGACATTAAAAATCAATTGAATGCATCATTTCACATAAATGTAGTAAGGCATGGCCCGGAAGTGTTCCAGGTGGCTAGTTGAAAAAAATTTTGGGAGATATAACTTTTAAAAGTTTTTTGATTGGAGGAATAATGGCAATCATTATTAATTTGCATAGATGGATTAATTAGTGATTTGGTCCTATCATGGGAGGTTGATAATTTGATGTTTAACAAGTTTGAGAAGCATAATAATGCTAGCATGTTATTAATAAAAGAGGTTAGTGTCACTCTCAAATGCCAAAGACCCCTCATGACAGTGGACTCATAGTTTATATGCCCTTGGAAGAGTGAGTGTTTGTGAAGAGGGCAACTAACTTAACAATTAATGAGAAAATTAATATTATAATTAATTAATATTATAATGATGGGCTCATTTGAATGAGAGTTCTGAGGTTACATGACTTGGATCACCCAAGTCTTGGCCAAAGAGACTTATCAATTTCCATATCACCTGTCTGACAAAAGGGAAAATCCTCATTTTCCCAGTCTTCTCTGAGTAAACACAATGAGCAGGAATCTACCCATTCTCCTAAACTTAGAATTTCTTTTACTGTCTTTGATCAAAAAGTAACCACCAAAAGAAAATGGATAGTGGAAACATAGGTTTTAATTTACTACATATCTTTGGTATATTTTAAGTTATGCTTGACAGTATATAAACAAAGCTGAGTATTTTTGTGTCTATTTTTCTACATGCTGTCCTCTCCCCACCCACCCCCATATTGGCAAGTTTGTTGAATACTTTTATGTACTTTTGCACTTACAATTGTACTTTAGCAACAACAACAACAACAAAAGGTTAAATACATAAATAAAAGTTAAATAAAGTTAGCTTTAAGAAATGACATAATATGTTCTCTTCATTCCAACCCTATGGGCATACAAAAAGTTCTTAACTTTGTTTCCATTGAAATTATTTACAGTTACACCAGTTATTACCCACTACTGTAAAACACAAGTGTGAAGAAATACGATTTCAAGGGAACATTTTTTCCCCGACTTGAGCTATAGAATAAACTACAATTTTACTTTTTTTGGTGGAGGGGAAGTGCTTTTGCTTTTTGAAAAGCACAGCAGGTAAGATTTTCTTTGTAAGCACACTGCCAGCAATGGAGATTCAGGAGACTCATCAAATTGCCAGTTAAGTGATTTTTATAGTGACCATTTACTTCCTTTTGCATCACCTTTAACTTTCCAGGGGATCAGCTCCATGCAAGTAATTGCATCTTCAGTGGAGTCATAGCCTCCAACTATAGTGGAGTGTAAAAGTGTTATATATTATAAGACAATATCTATAATATCACCCTTCATCTTTCTGATATAAAACAGAATTTAGGGTTTTAACAAATATAATGATGCCCAATGTTTACCAGATATTTGATTTTAAGACCCCAAAATATCTCTTAAATATTCATATAAAGAGGAAATGTAAGTATAATCTATTGTGAATTCCTTAATATGTTAAACATATTAGCTTACTTTATTCATGATCAGAATGTGTACAGTGACATGGTTGATGTTATTGAACATCTACCATTGCTGCCATGCACAGAGTATGTGTTCAGTATTTGTTAAATGAATAATTATAAGTTTTCTATTCTAATATTCAGTTCCAACTATTACAAATGAGATAATTAAAATGTTAGTTATGCACATGTAAAACAAAAGCTGGCTAGGCAATCTCAAAAATTAATTTAATATTTAATTTAATATAGATGTATGAGCCAGCAGGTGGCTGGCTCAGTGGATATAGTACTGGGATTGGAGTCAGGAAGACCTGAGTTCAAATCCAGTCTGAGACACTTCCTATCTGTATGATCCTGGACAAGTCACCTAACCTCTGATTGCCAGACAAAAGGATGTACTAGAGAAAAAAATGGCAAACCACTCTGGTATCTTTGTCAAGAAAACCCCATGGACAGCTGTCATCCATAGCGTCATAAAGAGTCAGACTCAACTGAATGACTGAACAACAAAAGTAAGTGTATACATATATAGATGTATATGTAAATTGATGTGTGTGTGTGTGTGTGTGTGTGTGTATTCTAAGAACCTCACTATGATTTCGGCAACTCCCTCAGTTACTAAAATACAAAAAAAACTTTTTATCAACTTTGTGGGCTGGAATACAGTATGAAATCACTTCATCTTGAATGGTGTTAGAGTGTAGTTCAATTTAATTCATCAAGTACTTATTGAGGCAATCCAGCTAGGTATCATCTGATACAGCAGACATTAGAAAATTATTGCAATAATAATGCGTGAGGTAATGAGAATAAGGAGTAGGATACTGGCAATAAAATGGAAAAGGAAGGAAGTTCTAATATACTCTATTATATTGGCCAATGTGATGATAAAGCATTAATGATAGCTTGTTACACTTTTGCAGCATGGTTTCATACCCAAGAATCCTTGAATGTGTGCTCTTCACAGGGGTATCTGCTCCTATTCTTAGTTTCACCTGCCTCTTTGTTAGCAACATTATGAAAGGGACATAGCGCCTCATGTGAGGATGAAAACTAATAATGTCAAATGTTTATAAGGCTGGTAATCTTTCATAAGTGAAAATTAAACCACATTAAAATATTAATTACATTCAAGAAGCAATTATTTAGGGTCAACCATGAGCCAGGTACTATGGATGCAAAGACAAAAATGAAAAAGTCTCTGTGTTCAAGAAATTTAAACATTCTAACATGGTAAACATAAATCATTCTTAAAGTTTAAGTATGGGAAACTTTTTTTAAAATATCAAATGTCTTCATATCTTTCTTCCCCCCTCTAACCCCATATGGCAACAGTTGTACTTCCTCAAATTCCAAAGCAGGGTATTTGGAGGGAAAAAAAATACATGGAAGCAGACACTGATGTCCCAGCACTGATGCTGCTTGAAATCATCACAGGACCTGGGGCATAGGAGTCTTGATTGAGTGTCGCCTGACGTATTCTACTGCTATCCTGTTCCCATAATTATCTGCTAAAATCCTTATGATTTTGATGAGGATACAAACAATGCCCTGAGGGTTAAGAGTTGCTTTTCCCTAGTTTATTCTCTAACCTGAAGGCATTCTAAAGTCTCTTCTCCTTATCTTGAAATATCATAAAACTTCCTCCTTATCCTGGACCATAAAATTCCTTGTCTACCCCTACCCTGGGTCGTAAAATTTCCCCTGTCTCTCTTATCTTCTGTCATCCATCTTCCTCATCCTGTGTCTAATCTTCAACCCTCATAAAACTTCTAAAACTACATCAACATTCTGAAAGCTCTATATAAGTATAAATTCCCGAAATATCGGGGTCTCACTTAGTTTTCTTGCTAGGAGACCCTTGCTAGGAGTGTCAATAAAGCTTCCAATGGCTACAGAGAAGGTCTAAGTAAATTCCTTCACATCTGAACCAGCTGTCCCAACTCTAAACCTCATCAATTTGAAGTCACTTTCTACAGAGGCTAAAACCCTTTCCCATTATCATGTTTCTTCACATTTTTATTACTCTCAAGCCCTACCCTTCAGGAGTCCCTCTCCTCCTCAAGCCTTTGCTTCTCCTGTATCTTGGAAACCCGGATTACATTCACACTAGTTATCTTCAGTTTACATACTCTTCATCTTCTGGAAATCATTGAAATCTCACACTCTTTAGGACACTTTATCTCTCCTCACTTTTACCCCTTTTTTTCATGTCCCTTTTCAGATACATTGGTTTGAACTAGGATTCTTTACCTCTTTAAATTGTGTCATAGACCTCTTTGGCAGACCCCTCCTCAGAATAATGTTTTTAAATGGACAAAATAAAATATATAGGATTACAAAAGAAAACCATTATATTGAAATAGTTTTGTATCTATAAATAGACATGGGTATATGTGCACATGCACACATATGCATTAAAAAACAAACAACAGCAGCAGCAGCAGCAGCAACAGCAACAGTTTCCAGGTTAAAAAGCCCTTGGGCTCAGAGTTTTTTACATACTTCCTCTCTTCATTTCAATTTCAAGGAGAAAGCCTTGGAGAGACAGAATTACCTTTGAGAATCCATTACACTAAGCATAAATTGTGGTATTGTCAAACATTTTTTGTTAAAAAGGGAAAGGGACTGAAGTCTTTTTTGGGGGGAGGGGAGACAATTGACTTGCCCAGCTAGCAAGTGTCTAAGGACAGATTTGAACTCAGGTCCTCCTGACTCTACAACTAGTGCTCTATCTACTGTGCCACCTGGCTGCCCCTAAAGTCTCTTTTTTATTTTAAAAAAAGTAATATGTATCAGACAAGCTACCTATTCTGCCATTATCCCGTAGTCTGTCCTTCAAAGTTAAGACCATGAGGTGGCATAGTGGTTGGAGGGATGGATGTAGAGACAGGAAGACCTGAATTCAAATCTTTCTTTAGACACTTACTAACTAACTTGTGTGACCTTGGGCAAATCACTTAACTTTCCCAGGCCTTAATTTACTTATCTGTAAAACAAAGGGGTTAGCCTCAAAAACTTTAAGATCCTATCTAGCTCTAATCTAATATTCTAAGAGTGTGTCAGATATGACAGAGTTACTTGCTTTCAGTTCACTCTTCCTTTTTCATATGGTTTGGTACAAGGCTCACAGTAGTTCTCTGTATCCCAAGTGCAGGACATAAAATAAGCATGAAGGCCTCTCCTTGGGATCCCAAACCAACAGATTAGAAACTAATGCTATAGATCAGAGATTGGTAAACTAAGGCGACATGATCATAGAATTTTGAATTGGAAAGAATCTGTAAGATCATCTAGTCTTATGCCCTATGCCCTATAACCTGAGGCTCAGATTGGCTATCTCCCAGGCTGAAGTCAAAGGCTGGGTTACACTCTCATTTTGTAGAAGAAAATTTGGCTCACAAAGATTAAGTGAGGTGTCTAAGGTCACAAGTAATACCTCTGCAGGATTCAAACCAAGGTCTGCTGACACTACACCCTTGGAAATGTATCACATTGATTCCTCTTAATACCAAATTTCTGACAAACATTTTCATTGTCAGTATTAATTTTCTGTTTAAGAACTAATATGGTATATGTAGTTGATAGAGAAGTGGCTTTGGAATCAGGCAAAACTAGACTTAAATCTTACCTTTGATGATGATGATAATAAAAATATTAACCATAATAAAAGCTAATATCTATATAGTATCTACTATATGCTAGTCAATGTGCCAAGTGCTTCAAAAATTTTTTCATTTGATCTTCTCAACAACCTTGGTAGGTAGGTGCTGTTATTACGCCCATTTTACGTTCCGGAAACTGAGGCAAACAGGGACTTGCCTAGGGTCACGTAGCCAGTAAGTGCCTAAAACTGGCTTTGAACTCAGGCCTTCTAAGCTCCAGGCTTAACATTCGAGCCACTATACTAGGCACTGTGTGCCTGACACACAGACTGTGATTCTGGGTAAGTCACAAACTTTCAGTGTCCCTCTGAGACTGTAAATGGTAGAAAGGTGGTGCAAAAGATGTGCTTTGGTGGATGGAATCTCATCATGGGGGGTGTGGAAGTGCGGGTGTGTGTGGAGAACTCTTTATAGCAATGAAATCATTGGAAGAGACAACAAAAAATGTTTTGCATCATTCTTAGTAATACCAATGACAATATTTAGAATATTGTTAAAGTTTGATTAGAAGACATTATACAAAAGGGCCATTTTTTTTTGTAAAAGATTAACCACAGGAAGCAAGTGAATTTCTGTGAAGTGAACTCAATAGATACTACCCAGTACAGTTTGATATAAAAAGAAGGGTGCTTGTAAAACTACATTAGGACACCAGTGAAATCTGTATTTTTGGTTGGGTTGGAGACAGGGCTGAAATAGACAACCTAGTGAAAGCTCTCTTTTGATTTTCCATTTAAAAAAAATAAAAGTTCCATTTAGAAGAACTTAAGGTGCTCCACATTAGCTTTCTTTGTCGATTTTGTGTTATGTACATAGACACAAGTGGATTAATAGTCTTTCATTACAGAAAAGCCTAGATAAATATTTAAGTGACAAAACCACTAAGCTTCTTAACAAAGCCTCCTGCCAGTGTTTGTAACATATTAGATACACTCATGTCTGTACAAAAGAAATGAAAAGAGAAAACTGGCACATTTGAGTTTCTGTAACTACAAAAATTAGACATGTACATAGTGCCTTATCACAAGCTATTTAACACATCTATGCCCACTACAATAAACAGAAAAATAAAGCCACTGACCCAACACAATACAATAAAGACCAATTTCCCTCCAACATAGGCTGATACATAGAAGGGGTCTGTGGGGGAAAATGATGCAATATTTTTCCCTGCAAAATATTTAATATGAAATTATACTTTTAAAATGCATTTAGGGGGCCAAGCCAAGATGGCAGCTAGGAAGCAGTAACTGGCGTGAGCTCCCCACCAAGTCCCTCCAAAAACCTATAAAAAAAATGGCTCTGAACCAATTCTAGAGCTGCAGAACCCACAAAGTGGCAGAGGGAAGCAGGGCTCCAGCCCAGGACAGCCTGGATGGTCTCTGGGTAAGGACTGTCCCGCACAGAGCTTCCAGCTCCCAGCTGAGGGGAGCGGAGCTGAGCCTAGCAGAGCCCAGCGTGCGCGGCGTGGACCAACCGCTGACCAACCAGACCAGCAGCCCAGCGGAGAGTGCCCTACAGTCCTGAATTACTGAGCTGTGGCATCTACCAGACCTCTCAACCCACAAATTGCAAAGACAACAGAGAAGGTTAGTGGGAAAAGCTGCTGGACAGAGTTTGTGGTTTGGCCACCGCCCCTGGGGCAGCAGAGGTGGGGCAGCTTTAGAACTACAGCTGCAGTTGCTTCAGGCCCCAGGCCCACCTGGTGGGAGGAATTAAGTGGCTGATCAGAGCACTGCTGAAGATTTAAGCCCAGTCTGGGTAGGGGGTTCTTGGGGAAGGAGGAGTGCTGGTAAGGCAGCACATCTGCCCAAGCGTGGAACATAGAACTCTTTTGTCTACAAGCAGTCATACCCCATTGAAAAACTCAAGGGTTAAGTAAGTTGGCTGGGAACATGGACAGGCGGTGAAAACACACCCAGAGATTCAGTCTCAGACTCTGGAATCCTTCTTTCGTGACAAAGAAGACCAAAACATACAGTCAGATGAAGTTAACAAAGTCATAGAGCCTACAACAAAAACCTCCAAGAAAAACATGAACTGGTCTCAGGCCATGGAAGAACTCAAAAAGGATTTAGAAAAGCAAGTTAGAGAAGTAGAGGAAAAATTGGGAA
>CM053624.1:230621435-230643180 GCA_028646595.1 Phalanger gymnotis | reverse complement strand
GAAGCAAAATATAGTTAGTCTTTCACAACATGAGTATTGTGGAAGGGTTATACATAATGATACGCATGTGGCTCATGTTGAATTGCTTGACTTCTTAGAGAGGGTGGATGGGAAGGGAAGAGGGGAGAGAATTTGGAACTCAAGGTTTTAAAAAAATAGATGTTCAGAAGTAAAAAATTTTTTTTTCATGTACCTAGAAAATAAGACGCACAGGCAATGGGGCATAGAGATTTATCTTGCACTACAAGAAAGTGGGGGAGGAGGGGATGGAAGGGGAATGGGGGGACAGAGAGGAGGGCAGACTGGGGAACGGGGCAACCAGAGTGTACGCCATCTTGGAGGGGGGGGTGGAAATGGGGAGAAAACTCTGTAATTCAAACGCATGTGAAAATTAATGCTGAAAACTAAAGATGTTAACTAAAAAAAAAATTATTATTAAAAAAAAAAAAGTTGCTCAACATGCCTGATACAAAAGCTGGCCAATTTGTACACTATTATGTATTAGAAACTTGAAACAAGCCCATACAGAAAATCAGGCATCTCAACCCATTGGCATTGTGTACTGATAACATCTAAGTAAGGAATTAATCATAACAGTTAACATTTATAGTATCTACCCTCTGCCAGGTATTGTGTTAGGCACTTTACAGCCCTGTGAAATAACACGTAACTTGCTTAAGGTCACCCAGTTTGCAAATTTCAGATCTATGCATTTTCCCAATTGTAATGGTAATTAGGGTGAGACTTTTTTGTTGCCTTCTCTTTTGGAATGCTAAGGCCACCAAACACCTTTAATGAGTCTTGCCTTTGTTTGAATAGGGCAGATAAAGTGGAACCTTTTGTTGTCTTTGTTTTGGAATGCTTTTTAGCACTAAGTAATCTTTGATTGAATCAGGAGTCTTTGATAATCTCCTTAAATCAAGGAAAGGCCTAGTTCACATGGGTTTGAGTCCCATGGTTGTGATGCCCTTTGACCCTGAAGAAGAGTATACATATTCAAAGGTTAGCATTTTGTCTTTGGGGGCACACCCATTGGAAGAGTGTTGATAATTTGGCTAGAGGAGACTCTGGGTAGCTGCTGAAGTCCCCCTGCCCCGCCTCTGGCTTTGAAAAACCCAGATGTTGGTGCTTCTCTCTCTGATAACTGTTTGTATATTGCTTAGACAGACAGCTAGAAGCCTGTCTGCTGATTCATGTTTATTTGCTCTGTTTATATAATGTATGCTTGTAATTTCTGTTTGTGTTTTCTCTGAAATTCAGGTTTCTGACTTTTTCCCCTGAACTAAGTGAATGATATATATATATGTTTAATTAAAGTAAGATTATAAACCCCTTAAAATTACTTTCCTTAGAGAAGCAGATCAAATAACCTGTGCTAGCAGCCCTTCTGTGTGCTGGTGTTATTTGTGTTACACAGCCACACTAGCAATAAGTAGCATTGTTGTTACACTAATTTGTCTTAGTGCCAAATTGTATAATAAATTCTGACTTACGCATCAAATTAGGAGTGACATTTCACTTAACATGTGACCATAATGAATCCAATTCCACCTGGATCTATGTTCTAAATGGTATTATACAGAATCTGGGGTTATGGTTTTAATACTATATTATCATATTTTACACATATGTTATTTATTCCAAACATTTCATATTGTGGGGTCCAGTATTTCCAGCCAATCTACTACCAAAGATTATGAAACTGGGCAACTGATATTAGGATTTAATCTACCCCAAATATCACACTCAAGAGCATGTTTCAATATAGTTCAAATCTGGGTTCCACAATCTCAGAAGGAACCCATAGCTTATGAATTCACTCATAACCCTGCATGATTTCTTAAAATGAATATGAGTTATATAATTTACAGTGAAGCTTCCAATTTTAACACATATACCACTTTTATAAGTTATTTTAAAATTGACCAGTACTTAATTTTAGTTTGTAAGACTCCCTAAATCCTAACTAGATGTTCTAATCAAACTCAATTCCCTTTTGGTTGTTTCCCAATTTTCTCTTTCTGTGAGCCAGGAAAGAGTTAAGTGCCAGTTCTGTTCCAAAGTGCATGCCTCTCTTCACCTTAAAACTTTCACTGACACAGCCCCCAAACCCATCTCTCTATAATCAGTAAAATGACCTTCAATTTGTAATAAATCTGTCATTCTGGGAGTTGGAGGTGGGTGAGAAATGGTCTTAATTCCCTTAAAACAAATTCTAAAGAATATTAACCAAATTATTTGCTATAATTTATTTTCAACATTGATAAAAAACATTCCAACCACTATATACATCTGAAGGGAAAAGATTCCTCCCTCTCCTTTTTTTTCCTCATCTGTCCTTCCTGGTCACCATTCAGGAAAGTAGAGGAAAAGAAAAAATCTTTTTGAAAACTTATAGCAGTTCACATTAGTTAAGAAGACACGGAGAGATTTGCCAGCAAAGTTTTTCTTTCTTTAGTTTCCAAACTTTCAGCTTCACTGACGATATTTTCTTTTTCTCTCTCCCCTGTCTCCCTACTCAGACTGCTGCAGGGAAGGAGGGAGAGAAAGAGAAAGAGACTCTCTCTTTCCTTTATTCTGCCTCTTTGGAAGCCCATGTCTTGGAGTCCCAGTCCTCTCTCACAATCACCTACTTCATCACTTTTCTGTCTACATGCTTAACTTCCTTCAACCTGGCTAATAGACAAGCCAGTGTTTCTACATGCTTCTTTTTCTTACTTACCTTGTCTGCCAAGTCTCCAGCAATGACAGCAGTTATTTTCTACATGTCTTGTTCCAACTGGAATCCCTCCAGCAACTTCCTATTCTCATCCCCTGAGTCTAGGAATTTGCTATCTTCCCCCTAACGCACATCTACTACTACCTGTCTTCCTTCCTTTCCCAGCCTGACGGAACTTAGCTATACTAGGAGAGTCTCTAAGCCTTTTGTCATTTTCGTGGCATCCTCATACTCACACAGTAGGCCACAGGTGTCCAACACCAGGCACCCCACCCCCACCCCATCATGGAGGTCTCAGGCCATCCAGATATTCCCCCAGTCTACCCCCTACTCCCTTGGGCACTTCTCTGGTATCCTACTCACTATGCCAATTGTAGGGTCTGGAATTCCCATGGCTGGAGAACTTTGTACCTTTCCAAGGGCTGATATCTCCATGCACTGTGATATTCTCAGCTTCCTCTATCAGAGTTAATTTTATATGGGAGAAAGAGGCCAAAGGATCCACTATGATTAAGTATAGAGTTTAATAAATGTTTTTAATAATCATAATGGGTTACTTACACTAGGGGCCAGTATAGGCTGGCTGACAGATGAAAAATCTCAATAATGCAGGCCTACATAACATATAGCCCACAGGCTACTTGTGGCCCCCGCAAAGGATTTCAGACAGCCCATGAAAAATGTAGAGGATGTAAAACAAAGTAAAGCTGCCACAAATGCTTTCTCCATGTCCTGCTTAACCCACTTTCCACTAGTCACTGTTGTAATTTGGTGGGTGGGTTGCCACTGCACACTCTCTCTTGTTTGTCACATGACCTGCAGCAACCAACTATTGTCAGTCTGTCTCTAGCCTGAGAGCAGCCAGAATCATATCTTTTTGCTGTGTTTTTACTCATTACTGATGACTCTTACTCTTTTTTTTTAATATGGCTCATTTGCAAAACAGTTTAATCATTAATTATACCTTTACTTGGAAAGTGAGTCACTAAAAACCTATCTGCAGGCTGAAGAAGTTTAACCTATTTTAATTTTGGCCCCTACCTACTGCCAAGTTGTGCAGGTCTGCAATAATGGATTGATCCCCCACAAAGACCCCCAGAAAGCCCAGTGGTGATGTTAGAAATCAAACAAAGGGAGGTGGAGCCACAGAGTACATCACTACTGACTGGTGGATATGTTGAGTTTCTGCTTAATAATGAGTGTTAAGCCAGTGTAATGTGTATTGGGTAATGTGTATTGATCATGTATGAGTCACTGTGTTCTTGTTATGACTATTAACTGACACATTATCTACATTATGACTCAGTGTCTGAATTATGATTTTTAACAGGTTACCATGTCAAGACTTCCATCTTTCACAGAGTTTAAGTTATGGCTTTCACTTCTTACTCTGTTTTATGGCTTTTCCCCAATTTAGATGTCATTTTACTAAAACGTTAAAAATTTGGGAAAATCAATGAATATATAAATGCTTTATGGTGTGGAATGATTTTACATATGTTCTTTCATTTGAGTATCACAACCCTGTAGTAATGTAGATGCTGTTATGACCACTTTACAAATGAAGACATAGACTGAGAGACATAATGTAACTTGGCCAGGGTCACACAGCTAGTAAAGGCTTCTGAGGCAGGTTTTGTACTCAGGTTTTCCTGATTCCAAGTCCAGTACTCTATCCATTATACTACCTAGCGACCACGTGCATTTTAATAAGCATCCTGGGTGCCTGGTTCTGTGTAAGGTATTAATGTACTTCCTTCCATCAAGGCATGAATCTGTAAAAACAACTGCAGAAAAAAGCTCCCATAAAATTTTGCAGTATGTGTAATTCTCTTCTTTGGCCCAGGGGTAAAAATGGTTTTCAAATCCATTGTAGCCAATTCCATGTCTTTTCCTAAAGACTATTAAAAAGAACAGTAATCAGGATTCTTCAACCTCTATGAAAATAAACAACTTTTTAATGTTTGGGTTTAGAGAGGTGGGGAGGAAGAGGTAGCTATCAGCCGTCTTCCTAAGATATAAAACTACAACTTTCTCTAGGTCTTATCATACTTTTACAGAATTCTAATCCTTAAATTTGACAAAGTACTGATATTCAGTTTTAACTATAAATGAGATGAATATATATGAATTTCCTAAGTTAGGAAATAAGTTTAAAAATCACATACATTATGGTCTGTCTTGTAAGCACATCACAACTGGAAAACAGAAACACAGAGCTAGATAAATGTAAGCCATTACAAGTAGAAGACATATATAGATATCAAATCTGACATATCTCAGATATAAAGCTATGGATATCTACTGATGAGAGAGAGAGAGAGAGAGAGAGAGAGAGAGAGAGAGAGAGAGAATGAATGAATGAGCTTAATTAAGCCGGGCAGGTGTTTCCACAATCTGGGTAGCAGCTTCTGTGGGGGGTCCAGATCTACCCACAGCCAGCACCCAGAAAGCTGCCGGACAGCCAGAAAGCCCAGGTTCTTTTAATTTGCCTTAATAAGGAGAGCAAGGTTAAGGAGTGTATGCCACAGTGTTAATGAAGCCTGTAAAAATTCAGTGCTTGACAAACTTTTAAAGTTCTCTGTTTTCCCTCTCCTTTCCAAATCCAGACCTGTTCCCATCATACCCTACAAGCACATGCCATATATACCTGTATTGTAATCTGTGGTGCCAAAAAACAAACATTCCACTGATGTGTTTAAAGTTCTGCCTAGAGGCAGAACATAATCTCTCCTTGGGGTAGTGGGGTGGGATAGTTCTTACAAACAAGTTTGTTATTCCCTGTCCAAAATATTTTTCTGTAAAAATGCATTCAAAGGTGATTCTTGACAATCTGAGATTTCTTGGTTTCACATGCTACTGCAAAAGAAATATGTTCCACTCTTACCCCAACTTTTATTAGGGGCTGCTTAAATGCATTATTCTTAGTGATCACTGATCTTTGTAGCTACGTGGGAAAATAGGGCACTTTTCTACCCTCAAGGAGTTTATAATCTAGTAGGGGTGCTAACACATCTCCACAAAATGTACAGTGTATATTCCTACATTTTGCACAAAGATGTAAATTAGACATGAATCCTTTAAGAAAATATAAAGTATTATGAAATTAAATGAAGAAAAGATTGTTTCCAGCTGCAAGGAGGCATGTAGGGTCAGGCAATCAGGGTAGACCCATTAACAGCCAATCCTAGAAAGAAAAAAATTGAGTGGGTGTTTTAGCCCGTCAGAAGCTACAGGCTTAAAAAAAATAAAAAGCGAATCTTGGGGGGGCACTTCTTTTTGTTTCTTAGCTGGGAATCAAGGGTAGAAAATGGAATTAAATTGAACAGGGAAGGGAATTTATTAAGGATGACAAGATTGGAAGTAAAGAATCAGAGAAAGGACACAAAGGACACAGATGATTTTAGGAAGTAATTTGGTTCCTTGCTTTAAGTTATGCCACTTCAAAAGAGTATATCTCTTTAGTGTGACAGACTCAGAAAAACAAAGCAACGAACCAAACATTATGCCTTCTAGGAACTCTAAGGTGAGGAGGAATGGTTTTATCAGCCAACCTGGATATCCTTTACTTTGGGGGAAAGAATACCCAGAAGAAGAGAGTAAAACAAATAAAGCAAGAGGACATTAGAAGATAGAAATCCTCAGAAGTGGGAGTAGAATTAGACCTCCAAAAAATAGCAATCTATTTCTGCCTTTCTGTTCCTCCTTCCTCTCTCTCTGGCCCTCAAATCAAAGATGAAATGCTCCAGAGGGACTTGAGATTACTACACCATGGCAGAGCTTGAATTGGTAGTGGATAGAATTATTAAATGACACATCCATTTCTTTTCTCTAGCTTTTAATCTTCTCTGACAGTTTAATTAAAACATTTATTAAGCCCCAAATATGAATAGGGCTAGTATAACATGGATAGCATTAATGAATTATACAGGTGTAATTCAGGAGGATTTTGTTATTCTTTTTTAGATTGTAGTTTCAAAGATCCTAAACATAATTTCCCAGGATCCCGGCAGTAAACAATTCTTACTGTGACTATGCAGTGAGATATGGGGAATGACATAATATAACATTTACTATGCTTGTGCTGAATGACAATATTACTAAAATTATGCCTTCTTTGTCTGTTGCCCTATAAATCAAGTGGGCACTGGTCAGTAAGTGGGGAACCCTTAGGGGAATCTGAATGCATAAGCTGGAATGCCATGCATGCCTTGATCAGCTCCCATCAAAGCTTGGGAGGATTTATCTATGTGTGCTTGCCTTAATGGGCCCCCATCACATCTTAGGGGACTTGTAGGAGTTGTAGCTCCTACTATATTTGTGCCCATGCCTGCAAGTAGAGTTGCAGGGAAGCAGTAAGAGTTGGTACTCCCATTATCAGCAACCCTTTGAGAAGACTAAAATAAAGTAAGATTGTTTAATCTCTTATTGTGTTTCCTTTCCTGTCTTTCAGTCTGCCCAGGACCAAGAGTGAACCTGTGCTGGAACACTTGTTAGAAAAGTGCTAGCAGCTGTGTTGTTAAGCAAAATTGTCTCCTTAGCATGGCTTTTGTTCCTTTTGAGTGGAAGTACTTTCAGCTGTTAAGTGCTGAAGCCCCAGGCCTAAAGCCCTATCAGGTGTGAAACCTGTGTGGGTGTAGATTAATGACTTAAAAGCGGCCAACTCAGGAATCAATGGTCTCTGGTCGTTGAGGCGGGGCTTGAGAACGCCAGAAGCTCGGCTGCGAGGAAAGGTGAGCCAAGAGACAACTACAGCTGAAGAGGAAGCTGCAGAGGCAGGAAGCTGCGGAAGCAGGGCTGACCTGTGTGTAGACCCAGCAGTGCGAACAGGAACTTGAGGCCAGTAAAATGATTTGGCTAAATACTATCTTGTTTTTCTGTGGCCTCCTCGTTACACTTGTGAGGCGGGCTTTCTGGGCCTGGAGTCTTTTTGTCAAGATGTCGGAATGGGGAGGCTGGTTCACGGATCAGCTGCGGTGGGGCCTAAATAAATTTTTTCTTGTTTTCTACTTAGAGAATCTCTCATACCTTGTGATTTCGAACCATTCAAACATATACGTGATAATATTTGAGATTATAAATTCGGCCTTCCTACTACAGCAGCCCTCCCGTGTTTCCACCTGTCTTACACCTGATGTAGTCAGTGTTACCTGTGTGTTTACCTATGAAACAATAGAGGAAGTGAAAGAACAAAAGAGTCAACTAAAAATGGCTCCAAATGGGAGAACTAAGCCCTCCAAAAGAATTGTACATATGGCTTAGAAATGAGTTTATACGTATAATTCATATTGATGCTATTCATGTTACTTTTTTCTTTTTTGAAAAAGCCACTTAGCCCATGATATCCTGAGACTATTTTATGCCTTTATTTCTAAATAAAGAAATAGGCCTCAAATTATCAGGGAATGGCATTCTTAATAAGGACCCAGCCAGGCCTGCTTTGAAATAGACCCCAATAACTATTTTTTGCTGAGTACACAGAAGTAAGGTATTTCTATCACCATATGGCAACCTTCCCTCCTCATTCATGTCCTCAAATTGAACCATCTGTACCCATTGCATCTCTGAATTCTTCCCAAAATCTGTGTCACTCAATACACACGTATAGCACACAAGTCGTATTAGAGATGCTGGCACCAGCCCCCTATCTGCTGATTTTCAAAAGAGTAGCTGGGTACAAAGTAGCCAGACTAGCTCTTCAAACAGAAGTCAGTAAAACCCTAGCAGACAAGGAACCACCACCCCCACAAAAGCAATAACTGCTCTGATGTTACCTAGTTCTTACACCTGGGTCTTGTGTAATTTGTTATTTCTCAAGGGTAGAGCTTCAGTGCCTCCTTGACCACTGGTGAGATAGAGCAACAGAGACCCAAGAAGACAAAGGAATGGGAAGAGGAGGCAAGGATAGGGGGGAAAGGTCTGAAGAAAGTGGAATGTAAAATAATGGAAGTCTAGTAGGTAAAATTATAGGTGTATGTAACATATATACCTAAGAAAGGTGTAGGAGATCAAAGGATATGAACAGGCAGTTTTCAGAGGAAGATGTTTAAAGATATTTGTAGCCATATGAAAAAAAATACTCTAAATCACTATTGAGTAGAGAAATACAAATCAAAACAACTCTTAGGTACCACATCACAGCTGTCAGATTGGCTAACATGACAAAACAGGAAAATTATAAATGCTGGAGAAGATGTGGGGAAAAATGGAACACTAATGCATTGTTGGTAGAGTTGTGAACTGATCCAACCATTCTGGAGAGCAATTTGAAACTATGCCCAAAGGGGTATAAAAAATGGGCATACCATTTGACCTAGCAATACACCTTCTAGGGCTGCATCCCAAAGAGATCATACAAATGGGAAAAGGACCCACATGTACAAATATATTTATAGCAGCTCTTTTTGTGGTGGCAAAGAATTGGAAATTGAGGGGATGCCCATCAATGGGGGAATGGCTAAACAAATTGTGGTATATGAGTGTAATGGAATACTATTGTGCTATAAGAAATGAAGAGCAGATGGACTTCAGAAAAACCTGGGAAGACTTATGTGAACTGATGCTGAGTGAGGGGAGCAGAACCAGGAGAACATTGTACACAGTTACAGGCGCATTGTGTGATGACTAACTTTGATAGACATGGCTCTTTTCAGCAATGCAAGGCTCTAAGACGACTCCAAGATTGCTACCCACATCCAGAGAATTACGGAGTCTGAATGCAGATGGAAGCAAACAATTTGCTCTTTCTTTTTTGTTTTGTTTCTTCTTTCTTGTGGTTCATTCCATTGGTTATAGTTCTTTCTTGCAACATGACTAATGTGAAAATATGCTTAATGTGAATGTATATAGAGTCTATATTGGATTGCATGCTCTCTTGGGGAAGTGGGTAGAGAGGAGGAAAGGGAGGGGGAGAAAATTTGGAACTCAAAAGCTTGTGGAACTGAATGTTGTAAACGAAAAATAAATACATTTAAAAGAAAAAAAAATTTTAAAAAGTGTTGGAGAGAGACTGAAGCCAGAAGTTAGAGTTTGGGAGAGCAACATAAATAATAATAGCTGAAGGACTTTGAACCTCCTGGGAAAACTTGGGGCTGGCCTTCTTTGGTACTATCCTTATGAAGCTGGAGTGGCCTTCTTCATAAACAGAGGAAAAGATTACTTATATCATGTGAGTTGAAGAATATGATGAAACCTTCATTCTTAAATCTAGGTGCCACAATTTCTGAAATTCTTTTATTAAGAATTAATTTGGATTAAGTTATGCCATCTCTTGGTGGTCCTACCTAAAAAAATACATTTGTTTTAGGTATAACAAGAGGCAGCACGGCCTAGTAGATAGAGAACTGGCCTCAAAGCCAGCAAGATCTGAGTTCAAGTCCTGCCTCTGACATGTACTGGTCACCTTGGGTAAGTCACTTAATGACACAGTCACCTCTTTAATAAAGACTATAAATTGAAGAGAAGCAGTGATATTCATGGCAAAGTGGGTTCTTTCACAAGGAAAATGAAGTGTAATACAGTTAGGCATTGATTCCTTTCCTAGTATGAATGAACTAATGGTTTTTTTTTTCTTTTTATCTGCTTAGGTAGGCTGAAAACCTAAGATATTTTCAGGGAAGAGAGAAGAATGCTGTTCTTGGGGAGAAGACAGAAAGAGTCGGATGACAATACAATTAATTAGATGGATTCTAATTCTAACTGAATGCATTCTAATTCTAATTCTAGCTGGTTGAATAGTCATACTCAGAGATAGCCCTTAATATTTCCTGTCAGTCTGGCAGAGGGTCTATAGCAGAGTGCCCCAGGGATCTCTGTTTGATCTTAGATGTGCTAATATTTTTCATCAGTGACTTGGAATGAAGGCATAGATGGTGTGATTATTACATTTGCAGATGATATAGAGCTAGATGGGAAAGCTATAATGGTGGACAACAGAGTCCAAAAAGAACTTAACAGGCTAGAGGACTGGGCATACTCTAATAAGATGAAATTCAATTGTGATAAACATTAAATCTTTTACTTGGGTTTAAGCAATCTGAAAGGGGCAAGTATGGTTAGATAGCAATTTGTCTGAAAAGGATCTGAGGTTTTGGTGTATTATAAACTCAATATGAGTCAACTGTGTAATGCAATAGCAAAATTAGCCACCATGTTAGAGCTGGAAGACAAAGACAAGGAAAGAATTGGATGAAGAAAGCTTCTTATGCCCTTTGCCACTTTGACAATTTTTCCAAAGCCAGTTATGCTAAGACAAAGAAAATTTAGAAGATGGAAAAACAGAGAGGGCCCGAGAAAAATCAGAAGATGAGTTGAGAAGGGTTATTTTGTGAATCTTTCTAACCCCTAAATCTAGATCCTGGGACAGCTTTCCTTTTTTCCCTAGGTGAAGAGGATCCTACATAACTCTTTCAAGGTATGTAGTATTTGTAGACTGCTTAGAGATCCATATATCTATAAAAGATCTTCCTTCTTTTAAAAAATGAAGAACCCTGATTCCAGGCTCAAGATCCTATTTCTGGGGCCCATACACTTCCAGTCTGAAATAGTACCTTCAGGATATCCCTACTCTAGAAAAATTGTCACACATCTTGAAAATGGGTCATCCTTCCTATTTGGAGATTACACACTCTAGAATGGGTAGGTGTCCCTGGCAGCTACTGCTTAGGAATTCTCTTTCTCCAACACCCCCCTATTTCAGGTACATACCTCCTAAGATACCATGCTAAACAAAGCGTCTCAAGTGAGATAATTCATGTGAGAGTACTTTATAAACCATGAAGTGTTGTACAAATGAAAGTTGTCGTCATCATCATTGTCCCTGCCTGCCTAAACATTTAGAAAGGAAGCATTTGCATTCATATCATGCTTTGAGACTTGCAAAATGCTTTTCTTGCAATCATCCTTTGGTTTAGATATTTTGAGTATATTATTATCCCCATTTTACAGATGAGGAAACTGAGGTTGAAAACAAGCTAAGTAATTTTCTTAATAGCACACAACTGGAAAGTGCCAGAGCCAGAATTCAAACTCAGATCTCTTCAAATATTCTAATTTTTCCCACATGCCTTATTGCCTCTTCAATCTGATGCAAAGAATATTAGAGTAGGTGGCTGGATATCCAGATGCTGGTCTCAGTTTTGTCACTTAGCTGAGTGACCTTGTGGGCAAGTCACAAGTAATCTCATTAGAGCAAATCACATTAAACTGTGAGCTCCTTGGGAGTAGAGACTGGTCTTTTCCTTGCTAGGTATCCCCAGCCGTTAGCATACATAGTGACCGGCACATGGTATATCAGCTGATTTATTCACTGACAACTCCAAGGCTTAGTTTCCTCACCTTTGAAATGAGGCAGTTTGAGTAGATAATCTCTAATACTCCTTTAATTGCTAATTAATATTGTATGATGCTATGATTTGTTTACTTTTAATACATCACCTTTCTTGGTAGACTTCTTAACAATCTTCTCTTTCTCTTCTCTTGGCAAATTTAATCCATTATTGATGGACTGAATATGAAACAATTATTTTCCATCTCATCTTTGGTTTTGTAAGGGCAGCTCAGTTTGAACTTTCAATACTTATTCAGTGATAGAAATTCCTTAGACATTACTAATTTAGTCTCATCTCTAGAACTAGGCAATTGATGTGCCAATCTATGAAAATTCTTTTAACATGACCCTAGATGGCCTAGCATAAAGATAAAATCATCTGAAGTGAATTCCTATTCATAAGTGATGAATTGTCCATTTAAAACATTATTCTATATCTTTTCCTTAAAAAACAATAACTATTCATAACCAAGGAATTTCATTAAGTAATTTATTCAACAAATACTTAATAACTGTAGGGAAAAATCAAAGTGTTTTCAGTAATAGAATGAAATTGCCTATCAGGAAGACCAATCTAGTTGTGATGTGTAGAATGAATTAAAGGGGAGCATTTACTGGAGGCTATTATGCCATTAGTATGCTATAGCCATGTTTCAACAATTGGGCTAGCAGCTGCTGTGGGGGCAAAAGACCAACACAACCCAACAACAAGAACGCTACCAGGACTCTGCAAAAGCACAGGTTCTTTTGATCTCCTTTAGCAAGGAAAGCAACGTTAACAGGTTGACAAGCTTACTTTAATTCAGCATACAACTATCATTCACTTAGTTCAGGGGAAAAAACCAGCACCCTGAACTTCAGAGAAAAATACAAAGTACAAACATCGACAGAGAGACCTTGTCTGATTCAAATCCCAATACATAGTTACCAGAGTTTAACAAAGTCTCAGCATCCGGGTTTACGAGCTGGAAGTCTTCTTAGCTACAGCTGCCTGGAGTCTCTCACACCACCAAGAGTGAGAGCCCTTCCACAAATAGCTCTGTCTTATAGGATTTCAGATGTCATCAAATGTCATCTGAATGACCAGAACTTAGGCTCCTGTGATTGGGTCTTGAGTTAGCCCCTCCCCTTAGGACCCTGGGAGGTTCACATCCACATAGGTTAGGTTAACACCTAATAGGGGTTAGAGCCTGGGGCTTAGCACTTAGTAAGACTCAATGAAATACACTGAATTACTCAAAGGAAACAGAAGCCAAACTCTTCAAGGGCACTTGGTTGAACTAAGTGCTAAGAGCCCATTTTGTTTACCAACACAAGCTGTAGTTTAGATGAAAGGTTATGAGGACCAGAATGGTGGCTATGGTTGAGACGAGTTGGAGAGATCTTGTGGGTAAAACAAATATACTTGATAATTGATTAGATATGGGAAAAATGAGGAGAAATCTATTATGACTTGGAGGTTAAGAGAACATAGGTGATTGTGAGTATGGTGGTACAAAAATAGGGAAATAGGAAAAGGATTTGGGGAGGAAAACAATGAGTTCAATTTTAATAAGGTATGTTAAATGAGGTACTGATGAAACACGTGGTTGGAGATGACCAGTAGACAGTTGGAAAGGTGAATCTAAATCTTCGGGAGAACCAAGCTGTGAATATAGATTTGCAAGTCTGAATGAATGAGATCATAATGAAAACTTAGAAGAGAGAAAAATATCAAGTAACACTTTGGAGCATGGGCATACATCTAGGAGTGTGCTGGTGTACTGGTCATTAAGGTGGGACTTTTTTTTTTTTTACTGTTTTCCCTTTGGAGCACTGAAGTAGTCAAGTGCCTTTGTTTCTTTGATTAAATCTGGAAGTCTTTGATGACCTGCTGAAGAAATAAGAAAGCCTAGTTCACATAGGTTTGAGTCACATGGTTGTGATGCCTGAAGAAGTGTCACATGGTTTTGAGTCACATGGTTGTGATGCCCTTTGACCCTGAACAGGAAATACACACACACACACACACACACACACACATAAAACAGAGGTTAGCATTTTGTTGGGGCCTCTCACTCACTGGAAGAGTGTTGTGATTTGACCAGATGAGACTCTGGGTAGCCATTGTTAAGGAGTACCCCAGCTTGAAAACCCAGATGTTGGTGTTTCCTTGGTAACTATGTTCTGAGATGTTGGACAGAAAGCTAGAAGCCTATTTACTGGTTTGTGTTATTTGCTCTGTTTATATTGTCTGTGTTTATACTTTCTGTCTGTATTTGCTCTGAAGTTCAGGGTGCTGGCTTTTCCCCCTGAACTAAGTGAATGATATATGTGTGTTTGATTAAAGCGAGATTATTAACATCTTAAAGTTGCTTTCCTTAGAGAAGCAGATCAAAGAACCTGTGGTAGCAGCTCTTCTGTGTGCTGGTGTTGTTGGTCTTACACAGCCACAGTAGCAGCAAGCCACACTGCTGTTTCAAAATGACGTAGTTATTGCAGGATCCACAGATTAAAAGGAAAGTATGGAGTTTTGGGGTACTGAGATAGTGGTTGTATGTGTCCTAGTTATTGGGTTGCTCTTCATGCTTGTGGTGGCTATGGTTCTGTGGAGTGTCAGAGGCCTGAGGGAAAACAGGCAAGTAGCAGTAACAGGAGTGGTTTACCAGGTGTTCAGAGCAAGGCCCCTGGGAAATAACTACTCCTTCCCCTTCCCTACTCCACTAGCACTCCAGAGGAGACAGGCCAAAGCAGAGGCTGTGAGAGGAGAACAAGCAGAGGTGTAGGGGAGGTGGGGATGGCCAGAGCCAGGGCTTGAGCAGATTAGCCAGGCTCCAGACTGTGCTGGAAGGATGAATGTCCTGGGTATTGTATGTGGAGCCTTAAAACAGGAGCAGAGAACTGCCTTCCTACTGACTTGAGAGAAAAAAATGCAGAGAACGGCCTTTGTACAGACTTGGCAGGAGCATTTGGTGAGGTGAGACAAGTGGACAACTGCTGACATGCTGACCCAGCCTCAATAGAGGACTGCCTGTGTGAGAACTTTGGAAAGGTGAGAGCAAGAGCCAGGAGCCACCTGCATCAGGATTTGGGCAGAAGCCAGGAATGCCTGTGGAGTTTAGCCCCCACAAGGCACTGAATGTGCTTTTTTGCTGCCTTCTCCTGGGATGGTTTGGGACCTAGGGGGAGGGTGGAGTTGTCTATGGTGGGTGGGGAGAAGTGCCCTGGACCACCCAGGACCCCACACTGTTGCCTCTGTTGCCCAGCTGCCCCTCAGTACTTGGGGAGCTGGAACAGTGTAGGGAAAAGGGCACATCCCCAAGAGAACTTTATTTGAACTTTTTTGTTTGTGTTGGGACTTTGCTCATTAAAGCATGCCTGGTGTCTGAGGGTAGCTTCTTCTTGCTGAAATTGGACATAGAGATGTCCCTGCCCCAAGAAGTCAGGAATCTTATTCAAGAGGTCAGTTCTTTAAGCAAGCTGGCACTCAGGAACTTGATGGACCAGGTCCATAAGCAGTCAGTCACCCTGAAGGATAGGGTACTTAGGGTACTTAAGCCTAAAGGAGACACAACTAGCAACAAGGTCAACCAAAATAAAGACCAAAAAGAGTAGGCAAGTATGGGCTATTATCCTTCAAATAAAATTATTTCCATTTTGATTGAGACTTCAATCTTATAGCCAAACTCAGGTGAGAAATGTTTCTTTTCAAAAGGAACACAATGAGGAAACTAAGCCAGGAGGATCCCACCTAGACAGAAACTAAGATTGTCCTCCTAGCATTCCCCCAGGTACAAGGGAACACAATGGGTAAACTAAGCCTGGAGAATCGAGGATTGTCCTCATAGCTTTACCCCCCACCCCCCAGATACAAACTTCCATCTGTTAATCACACAAGATCACATTCCCTCTGAGTGGCATTAATCTAATCTGAGTCTCCTGAAGGTGTGACAAAGGTTCAGAATCTGTAATGTCTATGAGGCAGTTCTTACTCCTCTATTCTGCCTGTTATCAAGCCCCTTATCTGGGTACATTCTGTACAGTTCCCTGGTTGGAATACCATTTATCATTTCAAAATCTACCCCTGCTCTCAATAGAACAGTGAACATTTCTTTTGTAGTCATTTTATTCTGAGGCCGAATCTGCTGGCTCTCCTTGCTCGAGGATATTTATCTCTTTCCCAGTCTCCTAAGCCATTTAACTGTAAAATCTTGTCTATTACCTCTGAAAAAGGGTTCCCTACTTACCCAAGTAGCAGAGTCAAAATCAGGTGTTTATAAGCAGTATTTATCATCAATTCCTGTCATAATAGCAGTCTTCATTACCTCCTTCTTTAACTTGCTGATACAGTCTCAAAGTGAATACCAAGTTTTATTCCAAGTGGGCTACATAGAATCAACAGTATATTTTTTTATTGCATCCCTTAGCTACTAAAGCTAACGGACTAGTCATATTGTTGCCATCTCCTCACAGATGATAATCCCTAAAAGCTTGCCAAATGAAAGGATCCTGGCTGATACTTATGAATCTCATACAATCCGCCCTATCTACTGATACTCCACTGGCCCCTTGATCACTGATTCTCACTATCCAAGATATTAATGATTCTCCCATTCTTTGGGTGAATATACTCAAAATGTCTGCAATTTTTCACTGTGAAAAATCTTCCAAAACTTCCCTCGTAACTGAATTATCATCTTGGGTTTCCCTCCTCCTTTGAAGTATGGGATGCACTTCTGTCTCAGTATTTAACAATCTCTCATTCTCTATGTGAAGGACATCCTGAATCATAGTAGCATTTGTGCTTCAGCCCCTGACATTGTCTCATTTTCTCCTGATTCCCTTCCCCTGCCACCATGGCAAGGACAAAGCTGGCACTCACACTCAGCCTGGGCTGAGTTGAAATGCACTCTTGACCTCTTTGGCCTCCTGTTTCTCCTAGCCACATTAATGGTAAAATTCTCATTTGAGTCAGTAGACTCCTAAGCAATAACTTGTTCTCCTGCCACCTGAGACTCCCCATCTTACTGTGGTATAGGAGTATCCCCATTTCTTTCTCTTAGTTTCAATCTTTCATATACCAGCAGGTAAACCGATAACACTATCCAGCTTCACCTAAATTGTACTGGTGACAATTCTTCCCCTGGCTCAATTTCAATCTCTAGCAAACATTTTTCAAAATCACTAGAGTCTCCCCTCTGTGTAGCCTTGGTTCCCAGCTTTCACATAGTCTAGCTCCTTTAGCCTATTCCTTTGCTAGGGAGGAATTAGATGAATCCTCCCACCCTGGAATATCCATATCTTCTTCTGAAGTCCTTCTGCTTCTAAATAGAGATTTGATGCCCTGCAATCCCATCCTTGTTGCCAGATATAGCAGTAAGGCAAAATTCATGACCTCAGAGCCATGGATGTGCTTGAGTGATTCAGAATCACGAAGTATAAGGAATTCTCTAGGTAGAAGGCAGAGGAAGTATAATGTTTATTTAGACTCCAAAGGATCAAATCCAAGGACCAATGCCCCCATTTTGATACAGTAGCAATAATATTCCAAAACCCATAAGCGCACCTCACTGTAGTAACAAGGAAATTATAACAAAATATTATAGCATGGAACCAAGCCATACTTGCATCTTCCTCTCACTGCTAGAGCCTCCTATAAAAGATCACTCACAAATCCTAATTCTCTGTGCTCAGCACTCTCTCCTGCAGCTTTGCTGATTCCGAGTTCCTTGATCTCTGAAATTCTCTCTTGTTCAGCACTCTCTGCTCTGCACTCTATCTCGATGCTGGCTCTCTCCTTTTGAATCCTGCTGCTCTCTGCTCTGCTGCTCCCAGTTCTGCTGCTCCCACTTCTGGACTCTCTTTTTATACAGTCCTAGCTGTTATCTGATTGACTAGAACTCAGCGCACACAACACTGGCTCTGGTCTTAGCAACTCCTCTTAGGGCCCTGAGGGCTTCATGCCTCTCACAAACTAGCAGTTTGCTAACTAGCCTGGGGCCTCATACCTAGTTAGTGTAAAGATGTGGGCCTGTCTCTAATCAGGCCTCCCTTTGTTGGCCCCAACTGAAGCCTATTCAATGGGTGAGAAAGATCTTTCATTTACTGATTGGCTTTATAGCTGGTAAATGTTTAACAACTGTCTATCTCTCCTAAAATTATATGCAGGACACACTTTCATGTTTTAATGTACATTATTAATATTTTCTCTATCACTTTCTCAAATTTGGACAATCAACAAAACAATAAATCAAATCCCAATTTGTAGCTGATTTCTGAGGTATAAATGTTCACATTGAAAATTTGGCAAACAGCTCTCTCCAGGCTGTTTGGGTTGATTCCAGCACACCCTTGGATTCCCTTCACCCTATGTTAAAAGAAAAGGAGGAGGAATCTTCCAAAGAAGAGAGGAAAATCAGATGTTATGCCACAGAAGCCAAAGAATATGTGAATATGTGAATACGAAACAGGTCATTGCAGGAGATGGTGTGATTTTGTGGGAAGAGTATGGAATTAGGATTCATGCTGGGGTTAAATCATGCCTCTGCCATGTACTAACTGTGTATCTAGTCTCCCTTGCTTAACCTCCTTGAGCCTCAATTATTTCACTTGCAAAATGTTAGTCTGGAAAGGGTGGGATCAATGGATTAGATGACTACTAAATTTTCTTTCTGATCTAACAGTCTATAATTTGGAGGTTAAGAGGTCATTCTGCCTACAATAACCATCAAAGTACAAATATAATTGCCAAGGCACACAATTATAAGATAAAAATGGTTCACAAATATAAATCATTTTTATTTTTAAGAAAAAAATCAGTCTATTTTCATCTATCTTCAGCCTCTGTACTGGGCAACTCCCCACTGGGCCTCTCATCACTGGATATTTCCATACTGTGAGGCTCAACACTGCTTATTTCCCCACTGGGTGATTCATTGCTGAACTCTGGCTCCATGCACTGTGCGTCAAGTTCATGTAGAAATGATGCTGTACCTGTCGCCTCTGATGTATTAGTTCCTCTTTTAAAGTCTAGAGATCGAGGCCCCCACAATGTGCTACTAGCTGCACTTTTAGAAAAGGAAGTTTCTGATACACCTTCTGCCGGTTGAAAATAAGACATGGCTGCCAGTTCAGGTTTGGTGGAAATTTTTTTTTTAAATCTTTTGTTTTTAGGACTGGAAAAAAGAACACACATTAGATATATTTCACCAAAACATTATCTCCAATTTTATAAGCTTTTTCAGAACTAAAATATTTTTAAACTTCAGCAAATATTTTTGTGGTATAATATTCAATACAAATATTAAATCTATAAAAATTTATTTGAGTAATTATGTACTATGAAGTAATAATTATAATATTTATATTTATCAGAAGATACTAAAATTTCCTTTCATCTAGAACATATAAAATTTGATCAGAATGTTATGGGGCCATGTTAAAAATCTAAATTGAGCCACTTAAATGTTAATATTTTCCTTTCTTGTGTGTGGACACACACACACATATACACATACATATTCAATTCATCATTTAAGTATCATAGATTTAATGCTAGAGGAGATCTCAGAAACCATCTAATCCAATTCCTTCATTTTACAGTTGAGGAAACTAAGGCCTAGAGGAGATTAAGTCACTTGCCTAAGGTTACACAGATAACAAATATCACAGGCAAAATTTGAACCCAGCTCCTCTGACTCAAGAACAAGTGGTTTTCTCATCACCCATGGTAAGGCTGGCTCTAAAAAAAGAGACCTTGAAACCACAATTTTGACTGAATCAAATAGTTAAGACAATCAAATAGGACAGTTCATATGAATATAATCTGAGAGTTTTTTTAAATTCTGGAATTATTCTACCACTAACAAATACATTTAAAGCTGTTTGTCATGTAAATATTAAATCTAGCACACAATTTAGACATTTGTTAAAACAGACAAGGAAGGAAATAAGCATTTATTATACCTACTATAAGGTATACTATACTATACCTACTAAGCATATATTATACCTACTATGCTATTTACCTAATACCAGGCACTGTGCTAAGTTAAGATATTATCTCGCTTGATCTTCACATCCATGCTGGGAAGTAGTTCCTATTTATTATTCCCATTTTACAGTTGAGCGATGCTGAGGCAGAGAGATTGACTGATTTATCCAGAGTCACACAACTAGCAAGGGTCTGAGGCAAACTCGGGTCTTCCAGAATCCAGACCCAGTACTCTGTTCACAGAGAGGACAACACTATGGTAGAAAGAGCACTGGACTGGAATCGGAGACTCTTCTATCAGAACCCCACTATGCTATTTTCTGGGCGGCTAGGTGGCACAGTGGAGAAACCACCAGGCCTAGAATCAGGAACACTCATCTTCCCAAATTCAAATGTGACCTCTGATGCTTACTGGCTGTGTGACCCTGGGCAACTCACTTAATAATGTTTGCTTCGGTTTCCGTGTCTGCAAAATGAGCTAGAGAAGGAAATGCAAAATGCTCTAGTATTTTTGCCAAGAAATCTCCAAATGGGGTCATGAAGAGTCAGACCAAAGTCAACAAAATCAACAACAGAATGCTACTTACTACCAGCATGATCTCCATGGGCTTCATTGTCTTCCTTTATAAAATGAGGTGGTTGAAGTGGATGATTTTTAAGGTCCCTTCCAGCTTTAAATTAATAATCCAAAGAACTTTAAAGATACATTTCTTCTTGTTTCTAACCCTCTTTTGCATTTAAAGTACTCATATTTTTCTTTCAAAGCCCACGTTGTTTTTCTCAGAGTTTACCACATGTGAACACCTTTTGTTCCCTGAGTTATATCATTATGTAGAAAGGGACCAATCATTGTTCAAAATAACATTTTTCCTTATTAAAAAGAGTGTTTGGGCTAGTGTTGCCATAGCATATGCTGCTCATTCCTGTTGAGAGTAGCTGCTTTTAAAGAAATTTTGAAAGGCTGGATTTCATAGGTATGAATTTATTAACCCTTAAATTCAATCACAACTGATGGAGAGTGAAGGGAGCAAAACCAGGAGAACAATTAATGCAATAACAGCAATATTGTAAAAATAAACAACTTGGAAAGACTTAAGAATTCTAATCTACACAGAAACCAACCACGATTCCAGAGGGTTTGAGATAAAATATGCCACCCACCTCCAGATTGAGAGGTGATGCATATTGAGACTTTTTTTTTTAAATAAAGTCATTGTAGGAATTTGTTTTGCTTGATTATACATATTTGTAAGAGGGTTTTTGTTTTTCTTGTTTTCTCAGTGAGGGATTGAAAGGCAGAGAGGAAGGAAGGAGAGAATGTGGATCTGAAAATAGAATTTAATTTTTAAAAATTCAATATGAGGGGGCGGAGCCAAGATGGCAGCTCGGAAGCAGTGACTGGCGTGAGCTCCCCACCAAGTCCCTCCAAAAACCTATTAAAAATGGCTCTGAACCAATTCTAGAGCTGCAGAACCCACAAAGTGGCAGAGGGAAGCAGGGCTCCAGCCCAGGACAGCCTGGATGGTCTCTGGGTAAGGTCTGTCCCACGCGGAGCTCCCAGCCCCCAGCTGAGGGGAGCGGAGCTGAGCCGCAAACAGACCAGACGCGGACCTACCAGACCAGGAGACTAGCAGAGAGTGCCCTAACATGCTGAATTACTGAGCTGTGGCATCTACCAGACCTCTCAACCCACAAAGAGCAAAGACATCAGAGAAGGTTAGTGGGA
>CM053624.1:230598959-230620935 GCA_028646595.1 Phalanger gymnotis | reverse complement strand
GTGACGGAGGGGAGGGCAGACTGGGGAACAGGGCAACCAGAGTGTACGCCATCTTGGAGTGGGAGGGGTGGAAATGGGGAGAAAATTTGTAATTCAAACACCTGTGAAAATGCTGAAAACTAAACATATTAAAAATTTAAAAAAATAAAGTAAAAAAAAAAAAGAAATTAGATTTAGACCAATACATCATACACCAAGATAAGTTCTAGTGGGTATTTTACTTAGATATAAAATCGCACATCATAAATGAATTTTGAGGAGCAAGGAAGAAATTAGGATCATTGGGTACGGGAAGAATTTGTGACTAGTTACAAGGATTAAGAACAAGTGATAAAGCAGACAATTTTGATTACATAAAATTAAAAAGTTTTTGCATAAATAAAACAGGGAAATAGGCAAACAGTAAAAGTTCATTGCTGCAAGTTTATCTGGTAAAGATTTCCAAGACATATAAGGCACCTATTCAAATTTGTAAGAATAAGAGGTATGCAATAATTTAGATAAATCATCAAAAGATATAAACAGACAGTTCTTGAGACAAGAAATGCAACCTATCAATCAATAACCATATGAGAAAGTGCTCGAAATGACTAATAATTAAAGAAATACAAATTAAGACAACTTTGAAGCTCTGCTTCATATCTATCAGATTGGCAAAGAAGCCAAAAATAGGAAAATGACAAGTGTCTGAAAGGCTGTGGGAAAACATGCACACTAGTGCACAATTGGTGGAATTGTAAATTGATTTGACCATTAAGGAAATCAGTTTGGACTTATGCCCTTAAAGTTATTAACCATACTCTGTTGACTTCCAGTCTTGCCTCTCCAATTACCTTTCAGACATCTCCAACTTTTTGTATGGTAGGAATCTTTTTTAAAAATTTAATATTTTCCCAATTACATGTAAAAACAATTTTAACATACTCTTCAAATTTTGAGTTTCAAATTTTCTCCCTCCCCCTCCTCATTGAGGAGGCAAGCAATGCAACATAGGCTATAGATACACAGTCATGCAAAACACATTTCCATATAAGTCATACTGTGAAAGAAAACACAGGCAAAAAATGCCCAAGAAAAACAATGCCCTTTGGGCATAATTCCAAATTGCTTTCCAGAATGGTTGAATCAGCATACAACTTTACCAACAGTGCGTCAGTGTTTTAATTTTCCTACATCCCCTCCAACATTTGTCATTTTCCAATCCGATAGATTGGGATGGTACCTCGGAGTTGTTTTAATTTGCATTTCTCTAATCAATAGTGATTTAGATAATTTTTTCGTATGACTATAGATAGCTTTGATACTTGTCTGAAAACTGCCTGTTCATATTCTTTGACCACTTATCAATTGAGGAATGGTTTTTATTTCTGTAAATTTGACCCAGTTTTCTATATATTTGAGAAATGAGTTCTTTATCAGGGAAACTTGCTGTAAAAATAATTTTTTTTTCACAGTAATGATTACCAACTATGTATTTACCTTCATGTATTTCCCACCCACCCCCGTTTATCCTACTCTTTCTGTACTTTGATCCCGTCCATTCTCGAGAGTTGTATGCCTTTCCCAATCTGCTCTCCCTATCAGCTCCACCCACTTCTCTTATTCCCTTCCCCTACTACTTTCCTGTATGGTGAGATAGATTTCTATATCCAACTGAGTGTGTATATTATTTCCTCTTTGAGCCAATTCTGATGAGAGTAAGGTTCACATGCTCCTCTCCCCCTTCCACCTATCTTCCCCTGTACTATAAAATGTCCTTTGGGCCTCTTTTATGTCAGATAATTTACCCCATTCTACGTCTCCCTTTTCCCAGTGAGTTCCTTTTTCTTATCTCTTAATTTTATTTATTTAGACAATCATCCCAACATATTCGACTCATACCTGTGCTTTCTGTCTATGTAACTACCCTAATAAGAACATTTTTAGGTGTTACAAGTATCATTTTCCCATTTAGGAATGTAAACAGTTTAACTTTACTGAATCCCTTATGATTTCTCTTTCCTGTTTACCTTTTTATGCTTCTTTTGAGTCATGTATTTGAAAGTCAAGTTTTCTATTCAGCTCTGGCCTTTTCATCAGGAATACTTGAAACTCCTCTATTTCTTTGAATATCCATTTTTTTCCCCAGAAGGATTATACCCAATTTTGCCAGTTTGTAATCCTAGCTCTTTTGCCTTCAAGACTATCATATTCCAAGCCCTCTGATCCTTTAATATAGAAACTGTTAAATCTTGTATTATCCTGGCTGTGGCTCCACCATACTTGAATTGTTTCTGGCTGCTTGCAATATTTTCTCCTTGAACTGGGAACTCTGGAATTTGGCTATAATATTCCTGAGCATTTTCATTTGGGTATCTCCTTCAGGAGGTGGTTAGTGGATTATTTCAATTTCTATTTTAACCTCTGGTTCTTGAACATCAGGGCCGTTTTCCTTGACAATTTCTTGAAAGATGATGTATAGGCTTTTTTTTATCATGGCTTTCAGATAAATTCAATAATTCTAATTTTTAAGAAATTATTTTCTTCAATGAGTTTTTGTACCTCCTTTTCTATTTGGCCAGTTCTGCTTTTTAAGGAGTTCTTCTCTTCAGTGAATTTTTGTATGTCTTTTTCCATTTGGCTTTTTCTGCTTTTCAAGGTATTCTCTTCTTTGGATTTTTGTGCCTCTTATTGTTTGGCCTATTCTGTTTTCTAAGGTGGTGTTTTCTTCAGTATTTTTTGTGCCTCCTTTACCAAGTTGCTGACTCTTTTTTCATGACTTTCTTTCATCATTCTTATTTCTCTTCCCAATTTTTCCTCTACTTCTTTTGATCTTTAAAATTCTTTTAGACCTTTCCATGGCCTGGGGACAATTCATATTTTTCTTTGAGGCTTTGGATTTAGGAGTTTTGACTTTGTTGTATTCTTCTGAGTTTGTGTTTTGAGCTTCCCTGTCACGATAGTAATTTTTTATAGTGAGGATCTTTTTTTTCTGCTATTTGCTCATTTTCCAGTATATTTCTTGACTTTTAACTTCTTGCTAAAATGAGGCTCTGTTTCTGAAGTGGCGCTGTCCCAAGCTTCAGGTTTTTGTGTAGCTATTTTCAGAGGTAATTCTGGGGACCTGTAAGTTTTCACTTTTCTCAAGGAGATATGATGTAGGGAGAGTTGTGTTTACTGCTCTCCTGTACTGTGCATTGGTAGCAACCATAAGCACATTTTTCCACCTTGGAATTGTGATCAAGTTCCTTGCGGCCACAAACTCTGGTGTGCTAGTGTGCCTCCTTGTCCTGGAACTGAGATACAGGACTGTGACCATATCTGAGTATGGACAAAGGAATCCTGTCCCCAATGCCAGCAAAGCCCTGTAGTCTCCTTCTGACTAGCTGTCCAACCCCTTTACCATCTGTGACCTGAGAGGTCTGGAAATCACACTGCTGCCACTGATTCCATCACCCCCAAAGCCTTCTTCTGATTTGCTGGAACATTCTGCACTGGACTATACTCCACTTTCACCCTGAACTTCTGTCTTGGGCTGGAAAATTGTTTTACTTCTTCTTTGGAAAACTGTTTTACTCCTTTTTGTGGGTTCAGCCACTCTAGAATCTGTTTTGGGTCATTTTTAAAGGTATTTGGAGGGGTTTAGTGAGAGCTCAGGTGAGTTGCAGTTTTCTCTGCCATCTTGGCTCTGCCCATTTCCAGTAGAAATCTCAAAATATTCAAAATAGGATTCATTTTCTTTCTCCTTAAACCCTCCTCCACTTCTACTTATTTGATTACTCTAGAGGGCATCCTCTCAGGCCCTCAGACCAGCAAACTAGGAGTCATACTTAGCTCCCCACTATCTCTCACCCCACCCATATCCAATCTATTGCCAAGACCTTTGATTTCATCCTTGCAACATCTCTTGAATACTTTCCCTTCTCTCCTCTGACACTGTCACTACTTCAGTGTAGGATCTTATCACCTCATGTCTGAAGTATCACAATAGCCTGCTGGTTGGTCTGCTGGCATCAAATCTCTCCCTGTTTCAATACATCTTCCATTTAGTCACTAAATTGATTTTCCTAAAGCACAGATTCAATCATATCACACACACACACACACACACACACATACACACACACCACTCAAGAAAATCCAGTGGCTTCCTATCATCTCCAGGATCAAATACGAAATTCTTTGTTTGGCATTCAAAACTCTTCATAACTTAAAGTTCTTGCCTTCCTTTCCAGTCTTCTTACACCTTATTCCCCGCCATGTACTCTTCAATTTAGTGACACTGGCCTCCTTACAGTTACATGAACAAGACATTCCGTCTCTCAGCTCTAAGCATTTTCTCTGGTTGTCTCCCATGCCTGGAATGTTCTTCTTCCTCATCTCCATCTACTAACTTCTCTGGCTTCCTTTAAGAGGCAACTAAAATCCCATCTTCCACAGAAATCCCTTCCCAATCCCTCTTAATTCTAGTTCCTTCCCTCTGTCAGTTATTTCCCATTTATCCTATATATAGCTTGTTCGTATATATTTTTTGTTGTCTCCTCCATTAGACTGTAAACTCCTTGAGAACAAGGACTAATTTTTGCCTATCTTAGTATCCCCAGTCTTAGCACACTGTCTGGCATATAGCATGCACTTAGTAAATGTTTATGGATTAATCGAATATCCTTTGACATAGCAATACCAATACTGTGCCTGTGCCCCCAAGAGATAAAAAAAGAAGAAAAACATTTTCATACAAAATATCTGTAGCAGCTCTTTTTTTGTAGTAGCAAAGAACTGGAAAGTGTGTTCCCAAGAACTGGAAAGTACGTGCCCATCAAGTAGGGAATGGCTGAAAAAATTATAGTATATGAATGTAATAGAACACTGTGCTAAAAGAAATGAAGAGACAGTTTCAAAGAAAGTTGCGAAGATTTATATGAACTGATACAGAATGAAGTGACTTGAACCAGAACCAATTTATATAACCAAGACCATTGTAATGACAAACAACTTTGAGAGACTTAAGTCTGATTTTTGGATCAATGACCAACCATGATTGAAGAGAACTGATGATGAAGAATCCTGTCCAACTCATTTGCGATAGAGAGGTGATGGACTAAATACGCAGAATGAGACACATTTTATACATGGCCAGTGTAGGAATTTGTTTTGACTGTATATTTTTATTAGGGATTTTGGTTTTTTTTTTCTTTTTTCAATGGGAATGAATGGGAGGGAGAAAAATAAATGCTTATTAGGAGAAAACAATTAATTTAAAATATTGGTAGAATTGTTGAAGATATGGACCTTTTTGAAAAGAACACACAACACAGTATAAATTGTCTTTTATTTGTGCCATTTGCATTCATCATGTTCACAAATGAGAATTGATTTCACAAGTACCCTTCCATTTTACCCAATTTTCCAATTTTCACAATGATGTTAGTCAGCTTTCTAACACTGAAACCCTTTGTTTAATCACAGACTGCTACAATATTCTAAAAACATTTTCTTGGGTACTGCTAAAAAAGATACTGGGCAAATGAGAAGTTTGGAGACTAAAATGTAGTCAAACAAATTAACTGCTTCATTAGAAATTGGCTCTCCTAAAAATTACAAAAATCTAACTATTCAGTGGAAAATATCTTACCCAGAACTAATAAAAGTCCAGAGAAGAACAACCTGTTGTAAAACTTAAATTTATCTGTTTTTAAGCAGGAACTTAAAAACCCACCAGTCAAAAAAAGCAACTCTGTTTGGCTAACTCCAGAATACCATCACCTCTCTCAATAAGAGCAAAAGGGTTAAAGTGGGCATTATTTGACATGATGACAGAAGTCTTACTTGGGACTCCCTTTGGTCACTGTGCAATTAACTTCACAGGAGAAAAAAAAATGGTCCTACGTTTCCCCTGATATTTTTTGCCCACTAAATGTCACTTTAAGAGTATTAATCTATACCATTAATTTCTGCCTTGTGCTATTCCCTCTCTAGTGCCCCCCGAATGCTCTTCCTAAAGGTGGGAGCCTATTTCCAACATACTGCTTTCTTATTTCTATTAGTGTTAAGTAGAATGAAATGTCTAAAAAAAAATCCTGACATTATTAGAATCTGTTTATTTGTTTATTTTATATGAAAGAAGTTTTATTTTAGTTGATTATTTATAAAGGCCATCTTGATTAGGCAGCGCCCTTCAAACCAACTGATCCACCCCGTTATGGGTATCTTAAGAGGTAATATTCTTATCAGATTCATAGTTCATCAGGATGAAATGAAAAGATATCCATACTGCCTTTTACTTTTAGTTCACATGATATATACAGTAATCAGGTTGGTATGGGGTCTGAATTATTAGCTGAGAATACAAGTGGTTTGCAGGTCATATTCAGAGAGTATCAATAGAGCTTAGAAGATGTGGAAAGTGAGGGCTGAAAGCAGAGAGGTGAAGCATATAAGTAATATTCTCTAGTACAATGTTATCAAACTCAAGTAGAAATGGGGGTAGGAAGCATATTGACTCAGAAAACCACATATTAATATTATCTATGTTTGACTGTATTTACATTTATTTTGTTTAATATTTCCCAATCATATTTTAATTTGGCTGAACTTGGGAGTGGGGGGCTATGTATCCATAGGAGGATCATTCCTATTTCCATTTGAATACTTTTTCAATGACATGGATACAGAATAGAGATTATGTTTGTAGAAACCACTGTCTAGGAGTAGGTGCAGGTGGACTGGAATAGAATTCTGTAGCAGAATTACAAAAATACTTTTTTTTTTACAAAAATGTTTTTAAAAGTGGTCAGAAACAAATAAAATGGATTCAGTGAGGTCATGTTCAAGGTTCTTGAAAAGACAAAGCATACATAGTTAAGCAAAGAACTGCTTACGTGTAGGCATAGTAATATAAGATCCAGATTTCATACTGTATCATGGATGGGCCAGGAAGTGAGTAGTGCAGCTTATGTTGGTATGAGATAATCTTTCTAATACAGTCATAATTGATCAGTGCACTGTGTCCACTTTTGGTCTTTGTAACTCCATTGGAAACAGAGAATGTCAGAAAATGGGCAAGAGAATTATAAAGATGATTAAGGAAGTTAAGTAGGATCTAGACAGGCAACATGGCATATGGGATTGAGAGAAGAGCTTGGAGCCAGGAAGACCTGGGTTCAAGTCCTAAACTAGCTATGTGGATATTGGTAAGGTACTTAAACGCTCAGTACCCCAGAAAACTCTCTAACACTTTAAGTTATTAAATGTGTTCAATAAAAGGGAGATAATATTTGCAAAAAAAATGCTTTGGAACCCTTAAAGTCTTACATAAGTGTTACTTGTGAATTGGTATGGTGGAATTTCCACACCAAGAATTCCTCACATGGGTTAAATCAGAGATGTATAACAAGAAAACAAACAAGAACAACAAGAAGAAGTACAAAACCTATCAAAGAATGTCCAAAAACTAGATTATTCTATTTGGAGATGAGAAGGTTAAAAGGCAATTTCATAATAGCCTTTAGCCATACGGAGGGCCCTAGCACAAAATCTGCTATTATTCTTGATCTTCATTCAGGACACTGCTGGGGGAGAGAGTTAGCGGGTGTGTGGAGTTGTGTTTAACCTGAAGCATACCTGATTTACATGAGTTGTGCTTCAGAAGTGTTTCAACAACTCTTGAATCCTAGGGTAGACTATTCAAGGGAATTTCCTTGTTTGAAGATCTTTAAAAATAGAATAGTTTTTATTCATTGTACTGTTCTGCCTGCAGAGTAGGAGGGATGGACCAGACGGCTTCTAAATGACCCTTCTACCCACTTTTCCTAAGACAATGAATTGGTATCTGTAGTCCTGACAGAATATAAGTGGAAAAGGTTCTCTAAGACAAAAAAGGAGTTGCAAGGGCTAGATCAACAAATCATGGGGACCTGAGTGTAAGAACATGGGATAAGAAGTGAAATAAGAGAAGTATATATATTTGTTATCTGGTTAAATTACAGGGCAAATGGAAAATTCAAATCCACTGTAGGGAACTGATTCAAATTTCTCCCATAAGGGAATTCTACCCATCTTCTTTATCTTTCAGTTAAATGGAATGTTAGAAATTGACATGCATCGGAATGGAGCCGAGTCCTTCCTGAACACATCAACGAACATGAACAAAATGGGAGATTATGATAAAGAGATGATTAAATTTATTATGAACTGGGGCAGGTTATCTAGTAGTGAATTCCCAAAACTCTTGGGTTAATTATTCTATCTTTTTGCATCCTCCTTTTTCATTTAGAACTATTATTTAAATGTCATAGTGACGTTAGTCAGTAATGTAATAAAACACAACGGATGCCAGGAATGAAGTTCATATTCATTTCACCTTTTTCCAAAGCAGGGAGGGCTCATATTGGGTCATTATCCAGGCCAACAGTTAAAGGATTAATGCTGTTCTCTTTAGGGTTTTAATCCATTTTATTTCCTTTCCTTTCACATGAGATACACATACATGTGATGCAGTAAGGCAAAAACAAGTGGTCAAAATTACCTAATGTTTTCTTTCTGTAATGCTAAACAAAATCTTATAGATCCAGCTTGTAACTAAAACAACAAACATCAAAACAAAACACAAACACAAACCCACAGCAATTTGCAAAAAAAAAACACCCTAGAACAGTTCATTAGTGCAATTAGGAGTTATGTACAGCCAAGGGAAAACTGTACCAAGAGGAATAAACTCACAAAGCTACTTTTAAAAAGAGTTGAGAGGAAATTTCATATGCAGAAATAGTTTAAAACAGTATTAAAAACACTTGTTAACAAATTCAGATTTCCAAGTCCTACAAAATTAGGCACAAATAGCATCCTAAGTGGCATCAATGAAACTCATGATTTTGATTTCAAAACACCAACATTTTTCATTTTTTCAAAGACACAACAAGGTTTTGAAAAGAAGACTCACCAAGATTTATGTCTTATTTGTGTTTCATAAAGGTTTTGTTATATTGCATAGGTCTGCAGATGATTCCACTTATTTTTTTTCTTTGAATCTTTGGGATGTTTTCTCTGTGGATTCCTAACTAAAAATCATGCCTAAGATAGATCAATGTACATTTTTCTTTCATATAGAGACATAGATACACAGTGGAGAGGCATGTTTGTCAATGATCTAATACAAACTGAATACTAAGAGTATAGAGAGAGGTAGCAGTTTTGGGGGCCTTTAAAACAAACATCATCCTCCAAAGCAAAGGTAGGTTAGCCCGACACTGAATGGGCTTCAAAAGTCTAGTCATGGATACATGATTTTATTTCTTCTGATTTATTTGTAATTATACTTTAACAAAAATTACCTTAAAATACTCATTTTTACAATCTTATTCTTTTGGTTATTTTCCATAAACCGATTATTTTGTGGATGCCCTAAACTAGAGTCTGTCAGGACCATGGGTAAAAAGACAAAATGAACATTTCATCTACTAAAATCCTGTATAATTTTTTAAAAGAGTTATCTCTGCTCTGTTGTGGTGGCCATTCTTTTTCAGGGATGAGTTGGACAGGATGGTCACTGAGGTCTCTTCCAACTCTGAAATTCTGTGATAGTACAAAGCATCACAGAATTCGTTGTAGGGACTGTCAGTTGAAACGGAAAAGGGGAAGAGACTAGATGCAGAAACAAGAGCTACACCATGTATTTGGACACCACGGCACAGTAACAGGTTGAAATACGATGTACCTTGTAGCCCACAATCAATTTAATATTTTGCAATAAAGTGTCGCAGGAGCTATAAGAAAGAGAAAGAAGACATAGACTTGTGTGATGTACCACAATCACAGGCTAAGGCTAAAAGTCAACCAACTGAATGTTCTGTTCACATAATCCTATATAAACGGTGACTGCTTTCTTTCACCACTGAATTGCCCAGTTGTAATTCCCAGTTTCCATTTGCGTCCCTTCTAACGAAAGGAAGAATTTCTTGAATGGAAGAGATAAAGAGTAGGGGAATAAAGGAGAGTGCAAAATATGTAAGTTTTCCTGACGCCTCTCTACCCCCTTCCCACAAAAATTAGTACACTCTACACCTCCTGAAAATTACTTTGCATAAACTTTGAATTTCCTTATTTGTGTTCACAGTGTATCCTCCAATAGAAAAAAAGTTCCTTGAAGCCAGGTGCTCTTTTTAATTCTTGTTGTTGTATCCCCAAGGCTTAGTATGGGCACTGGATAAATGTTGAACTGAATGCATACTACGACCAAAGTCACTCAGGAACTTGGCCAGTGCTTTGGCAAATCTGGGAAATTATGACTTAATGAATGGACAAGCATTTATTAAGCATCGACTCTGTGTCAGGTACTGTGTTAAGGTCTAGGGATACAAAGACAAAAAAATCAAGAGTCCTTGCCTTCAAGGAGCTTACATTCAAACAGGAAAGACAATACACACATATATTAAATATCTACAAAACAGATTGGTAACCTTTTGGGTGGGGGTGTGGATGGGGTGAAAAGGGCAAAGGCACTAGTAGCTGGGGGGGCATCAGCAAAGGTCTCTTGAAGAAGATGGTGTTTGAATTTCCCTCTAGTTATAACACAAAGACATTATCTGAAAATGGAGTAGGACTTCATAAAGCAGCAGACCCATGAGATAAAGTCATGCTTTTGCTCTCAGGTGGATTTTTCAAGATTTTAATGTTCTATGGAATTTCAAAATATCATACAGGATCAGGGTAGGACTTTGTAAGATGAAAAGCTTGTTAGAGAAAAAAAATCTGTTGAAGATCCAGAGTTCTCTAATTTACACTGTACCTAGAAAATAAAATACAGGAAAAATAAACTAGCTGACAAGGCTGGTCTAGTCAGTGGGGAAAAAGTACAAATATGTATCTCAGTCTCAAGACCTGAATTCCAGTAAAGCTGAGATGGCTGGAACATGTATTGAACTGTTAAAGAGTCTGTAACTACAGAGGCTTCATTCTGGAGAGTTCTTGAACCAGAAAAACAAATGGAAGTTTTCTCTTTCTTTGCTTTGCTTTGCTTTGTAATACACCTGGTCAATAGGATATTGCTAGCAGCACTCTGAAGGTTAAGAGCATACTCAGTGAATAGGAAGCACGGCAGAGAAAAATCACTGCCTGTCCCCAACCTCCTGGGAATGAACACGTTATTTCAGTCTGAACCGTCTACTTCATGTTCCTGCTCAACCCCCTGAGGAAATTGCATTCCTCCTTCTTCTGACGGATGGCTCTTTAGTGACACATCCTGCTGGTCATCTCTTTCTGAAAAAGAAGAGGAAGAGATGTAATTAGGATTTTTCTTTTTTAAGACTGGATCTCCTTATGGTGGAAGCAGGCTAGTCATACAGGCCTCATCCCAATGTGGATCAGCGTGGGGCCTGCTTTGTTTCAAACAGGGGCTGATTTACCCCTCCTTATGCTGCCTGGGGCCCCTCTACCACTCAGGGCTCACCTTATTGGTGACTAGACATGTAGGGATACTTAATTGACTTTAGTCCGCTGCAGCTCAGAATTCTCATTGTGAGTGTTCTGCTCTACCTCCCCATAAGGTGAGGTCTACCGCACTCAAGGATACTCAGTAGTTTTAATAAAACTTCCCTCGGGGGCCGGGGAGGCACCAGCTGCTTGAGGGAGGCCCCGGCCCCTCTGCGCCTGTGTCGGGCGGAGCCTGTGTGAGAAAAGAGATCCCCTCCCCCCAACCCCTTCCCATCGCCCAGGATAATCAGAGTTTTTGGCCAGGTCCTTTTGCCCACGGAGAGAGTGCGGAGTCAGGCGGAAAGAAGCACACACCATGGCGCTGAAACGGATTAATAAGGAACTTGCGATTTGGCCCGTGATCCTCCAGCACAGTGTTCTGCAGGTACAGCTGGGGATGATATGTTTCATTGGCAAGCCACAATTATGGGACCTAATGACAGCCCATATCAAGGCGGTGTATTCTTTTTGACAATTCATTTCCCTACAGACTACCCCTTCAAACCACCTAAGGTTGCATTTACAACAAGAATTTATCATCCAAACATTAACAGTAATGGCAGCATTTGTCTCGATATTCTAAGATTACAGTGGTGGCTTGCTTAACTATTTCTAAAGTTCTTTTATCCATCCGTTCACTGCTATGTGATCCAAACGCAGATGACTCCTTAGTGCCAGAGATTGCATGGATCTATAAAAACAAAGTACAACAGAATATCTCGAGAATGGACTCAGAAATATGCCATGTGATGCTACCTTAAAGTCAGAATAACCTGCATTATAGCTGGAATAAACTTTAAATTACTGTTTCTTTTTTGATTTTCTTATCCGGCTGCTCCCCTATCAGACCTCATCTTTTTTAATGTTATGTTTTGTTTACCTCCCTCCATTCATGCACATGCTCTCTGAGAAGACTTAAGTTCTTCCAGCTTTGGACAATAACTGCTTTTAGAAACTGTAAAGTAGTTATAAGAGAACCATTGCCCAAGCTTCAGATTTTTTTTTAAAAAAATAGAGCATGTGTATTATGTGGCCAATGTCTTCATTCTAACTTTGCTACAAGACCAAAATCATTCCTCACTGCTCTAACAGATGCTAAAGATACCATCTGAGGGGGAGGGAGATGGATGTGAAATTGTCATATCAAAGGAAGCCACATTACTGTAGCAGCATCCATCTTGTTTAAGCCTTCCAATGTTAGAGATTTGAGGTTTCCTGATATACTTTATGCTCATAACTGATGTGGTTGGAGAATTGGTACTGAATTTATAGAATCAGCAGAACAGAAAACGGGATGTATTTTATGCATGTCAATAAAGGAATGACCTGTTATTGTTCTACAGAGAATGGAAATCGTAAGTCAAACACTACTTGTATTCCAAAATAGGGTCTTGAACATTTTGTAATTTTCATTTAAATTTTGTTAGGAGGCTTGGAGCTATTAGTTAATCTATCTTCCAATACACTGTTTAATATAGCACTGAATAAATGATGCAAGTTGTCAATGGATGAGTGATCAACTAGCTCTGCTAGTAATTGATTTATTTTTCTTCAATAAAGTTGCATAAACCAATGAAAAAAAATTAAACTTCCCTCTTTGGAAGGGATTGTACCACACCTATATACACCAATGATTTCTAGACCCAACTGCCCAGCTGTTTGTCACAGAATTATAAAATCATAGAACTAACGATGGCAAGAATCTGAGAGCATTTAGTTCAACTCTCATTTTATAGATGAGTAATTAAAGCCAGTGAAGATGAAGACTAGCTCAAAGTCACCAGAGAAGTAAGCATCAAAGACAAAATTTGAACCCAGTTTCTCTGTCTCCAGACACAATGCTTTTTCCAATACAGGGGATCTCAAACTGGGTATCTCACTGCTCTACTTCGAACCCAGCCTGTTCAAAATGAGATTTTTAAATCTTTTCTCCTAAGTCTGTTCCTTTTTTTCATTTCTCTCTGTGTGAGGGACTGCCACTGACCTGGCCTCTCATATTTGAAACTCTGGATTTGTCTGCGACTCTCTCTTCCCTCTCACATGCAATCAGTTACCAAGTTAAGTCCACGTCAGCTTGGCAACAATTGTCAGATACATTCCCTTCTCTGCACTCCCTATTCCCATTGCTGCCACACAGTACAGGCCCTCATGACCCCTGCCTGCACTATTCCAATACCCTGTCTATGGAACCTACTCCTACTCGCTTTCCCTGCTTGAAACCACGTTCTACATGAGGGTAGAACTTTTCTCTTTCCAGCTATAATTCATATTACTCCCCCACAATGCTCTAGTCAAACTAGATGACTGATTTTTCCTTGCTCTGCCAGCACACCTTGTTTTCCTGCACCTTTGTATCTTTGTTCATCCTGTGCCCTATGCTTCACATGTCTTCCCTCTTCCTTTTTAATTTAATTTTTATTTTGATTCAACAAAGGTTCTTATATAATCTTTAAAGCCTATCTCAAAATGACTGCTTCCATTAATCGTTCCCTGATACCCCTTAGAGTTCACATAACAATATATTTTTCAATGCACTAATGTACTGAACTTGTGCATGCACTGATATTATATATTAAGAGTGATGTTTGCTTATCAGTGGATAAGTCTTCATAAAGGCAGCAGGGTGTATGGTGCAGTGGAAAGAATACTGACTGCAGATTCACAAGATAGGGATAAAACATCTAATCCAGCTTCTGATACATATTTATACATTGACTTTGGATAAGTCACCCAGAGATTCTCTGGGTCTCAGGTTCCTCATTTATAAAACAAGAAGCTTGGATGAGATCAGTTAATCAATCAATATTTATTAAGCACCTACTATGTGCCAGGGCCTCTGAGGTTCCCTTTAGCTCTGTATCTATGACCTTATGATTATGTCTTATCTAATTTTGCAGATTTGAGTGCCTAGGAAAATTTTACACAGAACAGGTGCATAATCAGTGTTTGTTGAATGAATGAACAAATGAGCAAATGATTTCCACATCTAGTTACACCACTGGACACTGCAGTGACCAAAATTCAGTGTACTCCTCTCTAGTCTTTGAGGCAGACAATACTGTCTGTTATCTTTATTTCTAAGAAGTGGAGGGAACAATAGCAGTAAATGATTGATATGCTGACCGTATCTGCTAAGACAGGCCTGACCTCCAGCATAGCTGATGCCAAGAACCTGAATGAAGAGAAACCTAAATCATCGCAAGCAATAAAGCAAGAGACACTTGGTTAAACAAGTATGGGATAATTGTACATATAAAACCTATATCTGATTGCTTACTGTCTCAGCGAGGAGGGAGGTAGAGATTTGGAGCTTAAAATTTTAAATAAAAATGTTTTTTAAAATTGGAAAAAATATAAAGGGAACTTTCAGAGAAACATATAACAAGAAAAAAAAGATGGTCTTGTTAGGTAGCAAAAGCAAGTGATGGAAAGCCCACTCCTGTGTTCTCCTGGGATCTACATGATGGCAAGAGAATCCAAAGAAAGCCCCCAGAAAGCTGGATGGACCTTCTATGCTACATTTATAGGATGGCATGGCAGACAAGCATCATATGGGCAGAACTTTTGTGGATTGTGTTCTATGTTGTTAGAGGTACCCACACTGATGAGAACTAGATCCTTTGAAGCAATGGAGTATAAACCATCCCAACCCGTGTCCACAAATTATGATACCCATATTCACATATATGCTCACAGGAAAATGAGAATTCATTCACCTGATTCCAATCTAGCCTAAGTCAAAATCTACTTAATACATGAGCTACACTCTACTGCTTGTTTCTATTCAGATTCCATAGGCATCTGTATTTTGACAGAACGTCTTTGTGTCCACTAAGCCAGAGATTTTCTTATAATGTGAAATAGGCAGCTGTAGGAACAGGAAGAGACACAATGAAGAGGGAAGAGGTAATATCTATTTGTGCATGCATCTGTGTGGCAATGCAAGCACTACAGCTGAATAGTCAGCCTGACTCTAAAAATTATTTGCAATAGATCAATGTTTCTACATATGCATTCATAGCCTGTACAACACACATATGTATTCATTCAAATGAATTTGATTGACCTGGATTGTGGACCATGAGATTCAAATCAAGATGAGCCCTTTAGCAATCACCTAGTCTAGTTTGCTGTGGGGCCAGCTAGGTGGCACAGTAGATAGAGTGCTAGGCCTGGTGTCAGGAGAACCTGGGTTCAAATCCAGCCTCAGACACTTACTATCTGTGTGACCCCGGGCAAGGCATTTAACGCTGTTTGCCTCAGTTTCCTCATCTGTAAAATGAGCTGAAGGAAATGGCACACCATTCTTCTAGTATCTTTGCCAAGAAAACTTCAAATGGGGTCATGAAGAGTTGGATGTGACTGGAAAATGACTGAAGAATAACAAAGTCTAGGTTAAGTGACTTGTCCAAGGTCACATAAGAAATACGATCATATATAGAGCTTGAAAGGACACCTAGGGACAATTTATGACCCAACCCTACATTTTTACACACACACACGAGGCCTAAGGAGGTTAAGCGATTTGTTCAAGGTCACACAGGAAGTAAGAGGTGGAATTTGGATCAAGGTCTTCTGATTCTAGAGCTGGTGAGTGCCAAGAGGTACTAAATGAATTCTTTTAAAAAAATTTTATGACCTTCACCCTCAACAAACATGAATATTTCATACATAAGCCATAGAAAAAAGGTCTGTATGTGAAATGATGAGTCTCTGATAGGCATAGCTTGTTTTTCTTTTGAAAGAATCTATTTAGATTCAACATGATGGTATCTATACCACTCTGCCTATCTTTCTCTGAATCTTTCTGCACTGTCTTGTGTGTTTCTTTAAAGTTTCATCAAGTGTCTCTTCTTTCTTTTCCCCTTTCTGTTTTATGTCACTGTCCTTAGGCACCCACTATATCTCATAACTCACTGCACCCCCTCTTAAAAAAAAAACAAGCAAAAGCCCTTCTTTCTAAACAAACACAGTAAAGCAAAACAAATTTATGCATTGGACATATCTGAACATTTATCTGAAAATGTATGCCTCATTGTGCACTACAGTTCATTTCTATTAAGTATTCTTTGTTAAGAGGTGGAGATATTATTTTTCTGAGTTCATATCCAGCCTCAGACACTTACCAGGTGTGTGACCCTGAGCAAGTCATTTAACTTCTGTCAGCTTCACTTCCCTCATCTGTAAAATGGGGATAATAATAGCACCTACCTGCTGGGGCTGTTGTGAGGATAAAATAATTAATATTTATACAGTGTTTTGCAAACCTTAAAGCGATATATATATATATTTATATATGCATTTGTATATATACAATCTATTTGTATATAAAGCTATGTATATGTATACGTGTGTATATGTTTTTGTTTGTTCAGTTGCAGTTGTGTCCATTTGTGTTGTGTCCATTTGTGCTGTGTCCCCACTTGGGGAGTTCTTGGCAAAGATAATGGAAGAGTTTGCCATTTTCTTTTCCATATCGTTTTACTGATGAGAAAACTGAGGCAAACGCGGTTAAGTAATTTGCCCCTGTTCACACAGCCCAGATTTGAACTCAGGAAGATGATCTACTGCAGCACCTAGCCACCCTCTCCTGCCATACACACACAGTATTGTTGCATTTGTTGTCGTCATTATCCTCATCCCTCTTCTGTAATCACAACTGGTCTTACTACAGGGATTTTTAATCAAAACCAAGAAAAAGAATGACAACAATCCAAAAGAGTAGCAATCTAAGGATGTATTCTCATTACCCTACTGGCACCCATTAGAATAGTTGTGAGTGGTCCAAGGTAAATGTCTATGTATACCATATATAATATAAACGTATTTATATACATATATGTAAACATATACATGTATGTAGCAGTACTAGCATGTCAGGGGAAAGAAAAGTGAAGAAAATTTTATTAAGCTGTTCTATCAAAATTCTATTAGGATTAGAATGAACCTTCAGGGTTTAAAAAAGATGATTAGAAGTTTCAGACAGAATTTATAACAGGTTCCATCATGTTTCAGACTGTGCTCATCCAGGTGACTGAATTCTTGAAGGCGCCCCACTGAGTGGTGCTTGCTGGGATCATTTAAAAATTTGCTGCTGAAAGAATGGTAATTGGATTTCATAAAGAACATCCAAAGTTCTGTATCATCCTGTTCTTCCGAGTTACATACTTTCATGGGCGTAGATAAGGGGTCTGTAGTGAATGTCGAAGACCTATGGAAGACCCTTTTGTCAAAGCTATCTATCCACTGAAGTCACTTGACAGTACTGGAAGACACAGAGGCATAGGGTCACTCCTAATCTCCAGAAATTACTTTGAAAAAAATGTGCCAATGGCAATAATAGACTTTTCAGTGGCATTTTAGTAAACAATATAGTTGATTGTTGAAATCTGTAGATAGTGATATTTTGTTTTATGACTTCTTAAATCTTTCTCAGATCCTACTTCCCTTCAACAAACCTCAAGCTAGGAAAGAGAGTGAATGAGCTATTTTACTCATTCCTTGTTCACTCTCAGGGTTCAACATCACTCATGCTAAGACAGGCCAGTGGATATGGTGATATAAGTTTTCTGGGTCAGTGAATGAACTTGCGGTTGCAAACACTACTACTACATTTGCAAGATTATCATAAGTTTTATTACAAAATTGTCATATTTTATTAACAGTTCTGGTTAAGTCTTACAAGTTGTCAGCTATGCTGATATTTTATTTTCTTTGCATTCTTTTCAAAGTTCCTCATGAAATCTTTTCCATTAGTTCAAATTCTTGAGTTATTAACTACCCCATATGTCTGACGTGTTATGGAAGCTGTAAAGAAAGCAGAAGAGAGAAGAAAATAAGAGGGGAAAAGTATTTGGAAAATAGTAGAAACAGGCAATATATTCAAGGAATAATTGTTCTGTTTGCTTTTAGAAGATGGAAACTGGACTTATTCTCTAATTCTAATTTAGATACGTTTTAGTAAGGTAAAGTTTGAATAACTGAATTTTAAACATTTGAGGGGATATTAAAAATAAGAGCTAGCATTTACATAGTGACTTAAGGCTTCCAAAACATTTTACAAATACCATTCATTTATCCTGGGATAAATTTCACCTGGGAGGTGAAATATTTTATGAATGAGGAAATTAAGATAGGAAGAAGTTAAATGATTTATTTTCCCAGGGTTATATAAGCTAATAAATGTCAGAGGCTAGCAATAAATTTGAACTCAAGTCTTCCTGACTCCAGGTTCAAAGCTCTAGCCACTGCACCATCTCAAATGCAATTATTCTGGATTTAAAATTTTAATTTATAATTGGGAAATACTGCAAGTAGATTAAAAATGAGAAATTAATTACAGTATTTCCCAATTATAAACTAGAATTTTAAATCCATAAGACAGAATAATTGCATTAATTCTTAAGTTAAAAGCTTGCTTTCAGTGAGGTGGTACAGAGGCTAGAGCTCTGAACCTGGAGTCAGGAAGATTTGAGTTCAAATTTATTACTAGCCTCAGATAGTTACTAGTTTGTGTGAAATTTTAATAATTAAGTATTTAACATCTTTTTATGGAGCTAGTAGACAAAAATAATTTTTAGCAAAAAATATGCTATTATCCCACCTTGTGGGTTTATATTTCTATTTTAAAATGGGAAAATACTGTATTTTTTTGCTACCCACTGTTTTTGATATCAAAACAAATAACTATCTTGAGGGCCACAGAATCTTGCTCTTACCACTCAAGTCATGGAATCATTAAAATTTAGGGCTGAAAGGGCCCTTATATCCCTTCATTTTATGGATAAAGATATGAAGGCCTCCAGAAAGTAAATCCTGGTAACAGAGCTAATAACCTATACAGAGAGCCTTTTGATTTCAGAACATCTTACTGCTACTTAGTTTACTAATCTACTTAATTTTTTAAGCAGCAGGCTATTGACCCTTTATCATAGCTGGACAAAGATCATGGACTTTAAACACAGCCTCCAATATGAACAAATTTCCAATTTTAAAAGTAAGCCCCATGTTGTGTAGGCAAAGCTGCCTGTCCATACAAGCCTATGTAAAAGCTGCATGGTTACATAACAGGAGAAACAGCAACAGCAGATCCTTAAAAACAAAGCAAAAGGGTTTGGTAGAATATGATGACAAAGAAAATGGGCTTGGCAAAAGGGGTTATCTAAGTTTTTTTTTTTTTTAATATTTCAACAAAGTTCAATGATGCAGATGTTAAGTGTGGGTCACATTGCAAAAGAAACAGAAATAGCAGCAAACACAGAAAAGGCTTTCAAAGCACATACTCTGCCTCAAATTTTGGTTACCTTTCTGTTCATTGGAGCAATGGGCATAGTCCCATTGAAGAATATGGAGAAAAGAAGCAAGAGGAGGGGAAAAATTCAGATCATAGATTCAGAGCTTCTAGGGTCCTTGGAAATCATTTAGTTAAACTGTCTCATTTTGTGAATAAGAAAACTTGGTCAATAAACATTAAATACCTACTATGTGCTAGTAAGTATGTTAAGTTCTAGGGATATAAAGAAAGTCAATAGGTAATTCCTGCCTTAACATTCAAACAACTGTAAATACAGGCTAAACTGGAAATAATAAACATAAGAAAGGCACTGGAATTGTGGGAGACCAAGAAAGGTTTCTTATATAAGGGGGAGATTTTATCTTGGGCTTGAAAGAAAGCAAGGGAATTGTGGAGGGAGATGAGGAGGGAGAGTATTTCAGATATGGAGAAAAGTCAGTAAAAATGCCCAGAATTAAGAGATGGCATATCTGGTTTGAGGAATGGAAAGGAAGTCAGTGTCAGTGGAATGAACAATATGTGGGAAAAATGGGAAGAGTAAGAAGACTAGGAAGGTAGATAAGATTCGAGTAATGAAGGGCTTTGAATGCCAAACAGAGGATTTTGTAGTTGATTCTAGAGCTGGTAAGGAGCCTCTGGAGTAAACAGGGATGACATGGTCAGACCTGCACTTTAGAAAGATAATTCTGACAGCTGAGTAAATGGACTGGAGTATGGAAAGACATGTACTAAGCAACAGGTTATTGCAACAGTCTAAGTGTGAAATGATGAAGAATTGCACAAGGTAGCAGTGTCAGAAGAGAGAGGAGGGCATGTGCGAGACATGTTATAAGGTAAAACTGGCAGGCCTTGGCACTCTGGATATTGGGAGTGAAAGTGAGGAGTCAAGGATGACACCTAAATTTTGAACCTTGATGACTAGGGAAAAAGTGGTGCCTAGAACAGTAACATGGAAATTAGGAAAGGGGAGGTGTTTGGGTGAAAAAATGATGAGTTTAGTTTTTGGATATGTTGAGTTTCAGGTGTCTATTGCACATCCAGCTTGAACTCTCCAGCTGACAGTTAGAGATGTAAGACTGGAGTTCAGCAATGCGGTAAGGGCTAGATAAGTAGATCTGACAATTGATTAATGAATCCATGGGAGGTATTGAGATCACCAAGTACAATAACACGAGGGAAGAGAGAAGAGAGAGCCACGGACAAAGTAATGGGGAAAAAACACTGTAAGTGGGTGTGACTTGGATGAAAATCCACCAAAAGAGAATGAGAAGGAGTGATCAGATAGGTAGGAGGAGAACCAGAAGATAATAGTGTCCTGAAAACCTAGAGAGAAGAGAGTATCAAGGAGAAAAGGGTGATTGATGGTGTCAAAGGCCAAAGATAATTCAAGAAAGTGAGGATTGAGAAAAGGCCATTATAGTCGGCAGTTAGGAGATAATAACTAACTTTGGGCAGAGCGGTTTTTTTAAATTAGGATTTTTTTATTTTTAGTTTACAGCACTCAGTTCTGCATGTTTTTGAGTTATAGATTTTCTTCCCCTTCCTTCCCTCTCCCTCCCCTGCCCCCAAGACAGCATGGAATCTTTCTACATATAGTTTCGCATTAAACTTATTTACACAATAGTCAAGTTGTAAAGAAGAATTATGACCAATGGAATGAATCATGAGAAAGGAAAAACAAAACCAAAAAAAGAAAAAGAAAAAAAAAAGGAGAGCAAATAGTTTGCCTCAATCTGCATTCAGACTCCATAGTTCTTTCTCTGGATGTAGATAGCTCTCTCCATCATGAGTCCTTTGAAGTTGTCTTTAAACCTTGTATTGCTGAGGAGAGCCAAGTCTATCAAAGTTAGTCACAGAATCAATATGTCTGTGGTTGTGTACAATGTTCTCCTGGTTCTGCTCCTCTCACTCAGCATTTTGTCATGTAGGTCTTTCCAGGTTATTATGAAGTCCGTATCTTCCTCATTTCTTATACCACAATAGTATTCCATTACATTCAAATACCACAACTTGTTTAGCCATTCCCCAATTGATGGGCATTGCCTTGATTTCCAATTCTTTGCCACCACAAAAAGAGCTGCTATAAATATTTTTGTACATATGGGTCCCTTTCCCACTTGTGTGATCTCTTTGGGATACAGCCATAGAAGTGGTATTGCTGGGTCAAAGGGTATGCACATTTTTATAGCCCTTTGGGCATAGTTCCAAATTGCTCTCCAGAATGGCTGGATCAGT